>CADDXX010000563.1:29739-40790 GCA_902810485.1 Alauda arvensis | reverse complement strand
CCGCCGGGAGGAGCCGCGCCGGGCTGAGCGCGCCCGGTCCCGCCGCTGATCGAGTTTCGATCATTAATGTCCCTCATTAATTATAGATGGGGACACGCGGCGGGGGGAGCGCCGAGSTCCGGCGCCTCCTCTGCACCAACCSGGGGCTGCCCCAGCCCCGGGGGTCCCGAGTGGGCTCGGGGCACCGGGAGGGGCCGGGGCGGGGGGCTCGGGATGGGTTTTGGGGGTGAGCAGAGGAGCCGCCCCCGCGCTGCCCCCGGCTCAGCCCCGGGCTCAGATTCCTTTTGTGCGGTGCAAGCGGCCGCTGAAACTTTAATGAAGCCACCGGATCGCCGGGTCGCCCGCCCRGCCCGCCCCGCTGCCCGCGGCTGCCGCCGGCTCCGGCCCCGCTGAGCCCCCAGCCATGGCCCAGGGCTTCTGGCGSCTCTACAAGGCCAAAGTGCTGCAGACCCTGGGGGGGCCGCGGCCGGACGGGGCCCTGCAGGACGAGGTAGGGCTGGGGGTCCCCAAAACGGGGCGCTCAACCTCCCTGCCCTCCCTCCCTCCCCCTGCCCGCAGCCCTGTCCTCACCGGCGGCTTCCTCGCAGGGAGACTCCCCCGAGCTGATGGAGACGGCCGAGCCCCCCGCGCTGATGGAGGAGGGGGCCAGCCCCGTGTCCCAGCTGGCCAGGAAGGTGAGGGGGGGCTGGGGGCGGCGGGGCCGGGGGGGGGCACCGGGAGCCGGGGGTGCCCGGTGACCCCGGCGCTGCCTCCCCGCAGGTGCAGGGGGTGGGTGCCCGGGGCTGGCGGACGCTTTCGTCCCTCTTCACCCGCGAGGACGAGCACCAGCTGCTCGGCCCGGAGCCCTGCCCWGACCAGTGAGTGACACATCCCCGGGGGGAGACCCCAGAACCCGGATCCAACCCCCGGGAACTGCCGAGCCCGCACCCATCACCCGCATCCCCCTCCCCAGCCTGCACCCCCGAGGCTGCGCGGGGGCAGAGSCGGCGTGGAGGGGGCACGGGGGGCTCGGGGGGAAAGGTCCCTGCACCCTCATTTCCTTCCCCGCTCTCTCCCCAGCCCTCTGGCCGCTGAGCCGCCCGAGATGCCGCACACCGAGAAGGCGTCGGGATTTTGGGATCTCTTTGCTACCAAGTGGCAGCAGGCGTCGGGGCCGGACAAGGGGGCGCCGCCCCCGGAGCCGGATGAGAGCCCCGGGGAGCCGCCGGGCGATGATGGCAGCGACCTGCGGGAGCCRGAGGAAGGGGCCTTCCACTGGGGCTTCCTGGCTGGCAAACTGGCCGAAATCCGGAATAAAAACGCCCCCAAGGGCAATTAGAAGAGGAGGCACCGGCCGGACTCTCCAGAAGTCTTTGTGGGCAGCGCCCCGCCCGTGCCCGAGGGCTCTGCCGTGGCTTTGGGCGTCGCTCTGCACTAAAGACCCCGAAGCTGCCCATTTTCCCTGAGCTCTGCCTCCTTTCCTTGCCCTCACCCCCCCAAGAGCCCCACGGCCCCTGAAGCAGCACAACCTGGGGACGGGGAGCTGCACCCCCAGCCCTGGGACATCCCCCCTACAGCCACACACACTGCCAGGATATAGAAAAAAAACCCAAACAGATTTATTGGGGGCAGCTGCGGCCCCAGCAGCCCCTGTCCTGGGGAGGAGGAGGGGGCCGTGGGGTGGGCACCGCCCACGACAGGGGGCTCGGGCTCTGCCCACCCCCAGCCCGCAGCTGGAGCAGCACAAGGGCGGTCAGCGGGGGCTGCAGGCCCATCCCACCCTCCTGGGCTGGGGACAGGGAGGACGGGGACAGCAGGGGGACAGCAGGGGGACAGCAAGGGGACAGAGCCTGCCAGCCCTGCGAGAGACTCACCCGGGGCTGTCCCTTCCTCACCTGCCCCTCAGGTGCCCCCACCGCACTCAGCCCGCGGACCCGCTGCCTCTCGCAGCCCGCAGCATCCCCGCGGCACCGGAGCCGTGGGTGCCACCTCCAGCGAGGGCGAAGGACCCGGTACAGCCCGCGGGAGCCTCGGGGTGCGCTCGTCCCGGCCGGGCTGGCCCCGCTCACACCGTGGATTCTTTGGCGGCCGCCCAGGCTCTCTGGCAGCCGTAGAGCCACTTGATGACCCGGGCGTTGCGCTCCACCACCGAGACGGCGGAGCCCAGCCGAGAATCCGCCTCCTCCTCGGCCGGCSCCGCGTCCCCCTCGCTGCCCGCCGAGGCCCGCCCGGGCTCGGACTCGCAGGAGCCGGGGCCCCGGGCCGAGCCGCTGTCCCAGCCCGCCGGCCCGAAGCGCTCCCGGCCCAGCAGCTCCACCAGCGCCCGGTCCAGCCCGCAGTAGTTGAAGAAGCGCTCCTGCTCCGACAGCGGCAGCGACACGCGCAGAGCCAGCGGCTCCTTCCCGGGGGCACCGGGGGWCGGCTCCGCGGGGCTGCCGGCCACGGGGAAGGYGCTGTCACCGCCGCTGTCACCGCCGCTGCCGCCTCCCGGTGTCCGCTCCTCCTCCTTCTCCGCAGGAGCCCACAGCATGGGGGTCTCGGGGCTCTGGGGGGTTCCGGGGGTCTCGGGGCTCTGGGGGGCTCCGGGTGCGTCCCCCAGCGCCCTGGCTGGGGGCGAGCTGGCGGGTCTGTCTCTGAGGGGTCCCTGGAAGAGGCGCCGCACCAGCCCGGAGCCCTTGGCGTTCTCCTTGTCGCCGGCCAGGCAGTCCCGTTTCTGCCGGTAGATGATGAGCGAGTCGGGTCTCAGCAGGCGCCGGCCGCCGCCGCGGCGGGACACGGGGGACTGCGGGCACGGCAGCTTCCTGGGCCCCTCGCGGCAGAGCTCCGAGGCCGGGCACAGCTCCCCGCACTGCTGCCGGGCCAGSAGGCGCCTCCCGTGCGGGGACAGGCGGGGCGAGCCCCGCAGCGCCGGCTCCTGCCGCCTGTTGATCACCTGCTGCGACTTCACGTACTTGGCCTTGTCGGCCTCCAGCCGCTCCACCGCGCTGGGTCTGCGGCCCCCGCTGCCCCCCGGGCCCTGCGGGCACTCGGGGCCCCGGTTCAGCCAGGCCAGGGGGGAGCCGCGGCCGGGGGACACGAGGCGCAGGTTGCCSGAGGCGCAGACGGCGAGAGTGGGGCTGCCCAAGGGCACCATGGCCCCGGCACGGAGCTGCTGATCGCTCTGCGCCCTTCGGAGCGCCCGGGCTGCTCCGCTGCGGAGGCTCCTGRAGCTTCGCTCGGCTCCTRAAGCTTCGCTCGGCTCCTGRAGYTTCGCTCGGCTCCTGGGTTCAGCCCTGTGAGGAGAGAGGAGAGTCAGGCTCAGCCCCGAGGGTGAGGAGGATGGAGCTGAAGCAGAGCTGAGGGTCCCCTCAGTGCCACACGGGCAGCGAGTCCTGCCAGGAACAGCCCCTGGGCAGGAAGGGAGAAGCGCCGAGCATCCGCCGGCTTCAGCCGCATCCCAGGAGCGGCTTCCAACAGGAAAAAATASCGGAGCCGCCCGCCGCCTCGTCTTCCCGAGCGGCAGAACAAAGCTCAGGAGAGCTGGCGAGCTGCCCCACGCCTGGGGGGTGCTCGGGGGTCCCCGAGCCGAGCCCCACACAGCCGGGCTGGGCTGGGAGCGCACGGAACCAAGCCTGGGTGACAGCGGGAACACGGGGCTGGGCCGGGCAGAGCTCACGGGAGCGAACAGCCCAGGGACCCTCTGCCACCGCACCCACCCCGGAGTCCAGACRGGGAAACTGAGGCACGCGGTGCCCCCGGGGCTGGGGCTGCCCGTGCCGCGCGTTCCTCACCCTCTGCAGCCCAGCCCCGTGCCGGGCAGGTGGGGATGCTGTCGCTCACCTGAGGCCACGCAGGGATGCAGGGATGCTCCAGTYTCACGCAGCTCCTGCCCCTCTGGCTGCCGCGGCGAACTGAGCCCAGAGCCGGGAGCAGCCTCATTTAGAGGATGAGGAAGAGGAAGAGCCACCCATTAACCCCTGCCAGCCCAGCCCAGCCCACCGCGAGCCGAYCCTGCCAGCGTGACCCCCCCTCCGCAGCCCTGCCCAGCATTAACCCCGCTCCTCCTGCAGCTCCAGCTCACCTCTGCCAGCTCCCCCCTCCCTCCGCTTCCTTACGGGAACCCGGCCGGGATTTCGGGATCTGCAGCAGAGATTTCTGCCCCCGAGTGTCTCTGTCCCCCTGCACAGGGCGGCTCCAGCCGCTTCTCCTCCTGCGCCCACCGAGGGGTGCTGGGGGCAGCTCAGGAGCAGGAGCCCAGCAAAACCCCCATCCCCAGGATCCTGCCCGGGCAGGAAGGGAGGAGGAAAGGCCTTTCTGGCACCTTCTGCGGTGGCGGTGAAAGGGTCAAAGGCAGCCCCGAGCCGGCCGGTTCCTGCCTCTTCCCCCCGGGAAGGGCTGTAAATCGCAGGAAGCCACAATGAGCTGGAGCTGGCCCAGGGGTTATTTTTACCGCTGCCCTCTTCCCTTCCCGAGCGCTCCCACAGGGACAATCCGGCCCCTCCATCCATCCCCAGCTCCGGCCCGGGGGGCTGCGAACGTGGCACTGGAGCAGAGAGGGAGGACGGGCTGATCCCAGAGCCTCGCAGAGGGGTAAAGGGGAAGTCCCCGGTGCTCTCCAGGAACCACCAGCCCCTCTGGCAGCAGCTTTGGATGGAGAGCTGGGACACGGCCCAGGCTGCTCCCAGGGACTGAGAGGCTCCAGCAGGGACAAAACCCCAGATCCCGGGAGGAGACAGGACCTGTCCCTGAGTGCTTCTGTCCCTGAGCGCTTCTGTCCCTCCCCAGCTCCTTCCCGAGGAGCCGCAGCTCCGGAGCCGCTGCCGGGAACGGCCCCGGGCCGTGTCCAGTCCCTTCCCAGCCGGGTCCAGCCCCTTCCCGGCCGCGGGCAGAGGGGCAGGAAGGGGCTGGGGCCGGCGCTCCTGTGCTGAGCAAACCCGGGGCTAGAACGGAGCTGGGCAGGATGAGAGGGGGTTTGCTTGAGCTCTGCATTTCCCTGCAGAATTCCCCACCCTCCCTACAGGCTAAATATACCAGTACAGGATAGATTATATATACAGTATATGTATATATATATATAGAGAGAGAGAGAGTGTATTTATATTATATATACATATATATATTTATGGTTGGTCTTCATTTTGTGGGGAAGGAATTCAGCTTGTGTCTGTATTTAAAATCACCACTCTTAGAACCAATCCAAAAGTGGGACTTTCTCCTTTACTAAAAGTCTTTATCCCCTAAAAAAAATAAAAGAATTTAAATCCAAACTGTATTGATTTAAGGACAAGGCTCCTGCCAGGAGGGAATCTGCCCATTCCAGGTGGGAATCTGCCCATTCCAGGAGGGAATCTGCCCATTCCAGGAGGGAATCTGCCCATTCCAGGCACCAGGAATCCACAGGGGACAGGGCTGGGCTTGGGTTTGTTGTGGGTGTAAGAAATTCCAAGAGAAACTCATTTCCAGCATTCCCAGCCTGCAGATCCCTGTGTCCAGAGCATTCTAATTAAGACATGCAAATGAGGGCTACACTTTCCTGTCATGGATAAGTAATGATGTTTCCTCACCTTCACTCCTAAGGTTTCTCAGGGCAGCACTCACTGAAAACACTTCCCCATAAAAAGTCCTTCAACTCGGTCGAAATTCAAAGATTTTTATTTCAAAAAACAGTCATGAACTTAATAAATTACACAATAATTTTCCTCATTATAAATTCTCCATAAAATATATTTTACAGTTTTTYMAARRAAAAAWCCATGGAAAAAGRAAAAAAAAAATCTTTCCCAAGTGCTGAGAAGTGTCTTGACTTGGTGTCAGGCTGGTGAACGACCCCACAGCTGCTACAACAACTTGATTTATTTCCTCAAAGACCTCAGACAACAAAAAATCAAAGAGAACACAGAGATTTCAAGGACTACCAGTGTCACCCAATAACAAGGATAAGCACCACGAGGGGGATTTCAGGTACCCCCAACCTATAAAGTGGCAATCAGTGCAAAGGAACACTTTGGGAGTCAGAGAGCCCAAAATTCCCCTGGCACTCCCTCACTTGAGCCTGCACAGGGCACTCAGGGCATTCACCTCAGAGCCAGCAGGGATTTCTGTGTGAATTCTGCAGGCAGATTAATTGAGAAATAAAAGCAGAATCAAATGATCAACGAGCCAGCCCCCCCTGCCAGCACCTGACTGTACATTTTTAATTTGACTCCCTCAGTGATGAGCTCATTAAGCTCTGAGTGCTAAGATCAGCCACGTTAGCACTTGGAAAGCAGCTGATCCCCTTGCATTGCTTTTTTTTTTTTGTTTGTTTACAAAGTCAAGTCTTTGAAATCAGATAACAAAAATAAATAATAAAGCCATTCAGGCCTGGGGAAGGAGTTTTTCTCACCCACCTCCTTCACCCAGAATTTCTAGCAGACCCCAATCATCCAGACCCACAGCAAATAATTTAAGTGCCACACACTCCCAGTCACTCACCTACATAAATATATACACAGATTACATTACAAAGCCTCGAGATCTGCACTGCCAGCATGCAAACCTTYGTTTTCTTCCATGAGAGCTCCTAATACTGACACAGGAAACTGGAATGTGTGTGAGACACCCCATGCCAGAGYGCTGGGAATCAAGTAGTGTTGGCTCCTGCCACATCCCCCTGCCAGAGCACACCCTCAGCTCTCTCTCCAGGGTTTCCCACCTCGGCCAGCTCCACGCTCCTGTCGGGAAGCTGCAGAGGGCTGGGCACTCCCCCTGCAGGAGGGCTCAGGCCGCGCCGTGCCCGGCCCTTCACGTGTCCCAGCTGCTGTCCCTGAAGGCGATGTTGACGAGCCTGAGCTCCAGCTCGAAGGCGTCGGGCCTCTCCTGGGGGTTGGCRGCCAGCATCTCCTTCAGCAGCTGCTTCATGCGGGCGTTCATGGAYTTCTTCTTGACGGGGATGAGCAGCTCCATCTTGGGGTTCTCCAGCAGCGCCTCGCCCACGGGCACGATGGCCGCGCCCTGGCGCACGTAACTGCCCAGCAGCTCCTTCTTGGTCTCGGTGTCCACGAAGGTGATCCTCTCCAGCATGGCCCAGATGATGATGCCCAGGGCGAAGATGTCAGCCTTGGCCGTGTAGTGCCCCTCCCACACCTCGGGGGCCATGTAGAAGTCGGTGCCACAGGCAGTGGACAGGAAGCACTTGTTGACGCTGGCGGGCTCCTCGGGGTTSTGGCCCGAGGCYGAGCAAACCTTGCTGAGCCCRAAATCCGCCACCTTCAGCGTGGGCTCGGGGTCGGAGCCCGGCCTGCCCCTGGAGATGAGGATGTTGTCGGGTTTCAGGTCCCTGTGGATGATCTGGTTCTTGTGCAGGAAGGCCAGGGCGCTGCTGAGCTGCAGCATGAAGCTGGTGTTGGTCCTGCGGCTGGGCTTGCGCGACAGCAGGTACTCGTTCATGTCCCCCCCGTCACAGAAATCCATCACAAACCACAGGTAGTAAGCACTTCTGGGGTCAAAGGCTATCTCTCCTTTGAGTGAGGTTTCTACGAGCTGCAGGGAGGAAAAGAAGTGGCGTGACTGCCCGAGGAGGCAGAGGGATGGGATGGAAATAATGCCTGGAATCAGGAGCTTGATGGAGAGGGGAGATTTGGGTGGGTTACACACAGGGARTTCCTCCCTGTGGGGCTSGGGAGGCCCTGGCACRGGGWGCCCAGAGGATCCCTGGCAGTGCCCAAGGCCAGGCTGGAGCAGCCTGGGATGGTGGAAGGTGTCCCTGGCACGGGAATGAGACGGGGTTTGAGATCCCTYCCAACCCAGACCCTCCCCTCGCAATCCAGAGAGCGAGACTGAACAGGGGAAAGAAAACACGATGCAAAAAATGTTTTTATGCGAAAGAGAAAACAAAATCACAATGTATTTGCCAGCCTCCTTATCTTCACTGGTGTGGAGCATATCAAACTCAGGCTCCTGCCCAGAAGCAGAGCTCGAGCCTGATAACAGAATTTTTCAAGATACCCAGTGGCCACTGGCCTCCCATCTGTCCCTGCTGGACAGTGTCCCACCCTGACAAAGCCTGTCCCACCCACTCTGCCAACAGCTCCTCGGGATAAACAAAGTCTCACAAGTCACCCCACACAGCTGTATTTATCCAGGAGAGATTTCTAAAGCCTGYTCTCCATTCCTGACCCACSAATGAATTCCAACAAGTTAACACAGGATCCCTGAACTGAGGAGAGCACAGAACACCCTTCCCACCATCATTATCCACATGGCATTTCCAGGAACACGAGTTGAACAGCCAGTTCTTAGAGCTGCCTCACACAGAAAGCAAAGTAAAACCTGCAATCACTTTTACTAAGCCTGTTTACACAACTGCATTTGCCTCTGCAGCTCCTCTGAGGTGGCTCTGGAAGGAAAGCCCTGCAATTATTTCTGTTAGTAGTAAACCAGTGGGTACTAAATCAAACTGSCTTTCAAAAATGAAGGGTGTTAATATCTAGAGAGGCATTTTGAAATGCTTTTTAAAAGTGACCTTTACRAGAGAAAAAATGGKAGTATTCTACAGCTATCTTACAAGAGCAGTTTAARCAGTAAATCTATTTTAGAGCTAAAAAAAAGCCTTATTTAGGGTTTGTAGTCAGGAACAGGGAGATTAGGGTATCTCAGGAGAGCAGGGAGTCTCCTCTGCCAAGAGGGCACCAACACAGAGTCACAAGAGCTGCACTYGCAGGAGCTGCCAGAGTTCAGACAACAAAATCCACCCCCCACATCTGTGAGAGTGGCAAAGCACCAGCAGCCAAGGACTCAAACTCTGCAGATTTGGTTCAGCTGGCACTGAGAGCCTGCCCCAGAGCCCTTCCTCAGCCTGCTCACACACAGCAGCAGCTCAGCTCTGCACCCTCACCTGGGAAATGGGGAGGGTCTGGCTGTGCTGGGTTGAGCCCAGGCTGCTGCAAAAGTGACCCTTGCTCCTCTCCCTGCAGCAGCAAAACAATCCCTGCTGTTTGTACCTGGGCCAGATGCCTGTGCCAGCTGCTCCCCAGCACTTCCCCACACTCTCTCCTGTGCTGGGGAGAGCTGCAGCCTCTCCCCCACCCTGCAGCCCCACCCCGGGGCTTCTGCAGCTCCTCCCTGCACACCTGCCCCCGGCAGCTCCACCAGAACCAGGAGGGCAAGGCTCTGACTTCTCCCCCAAAGAGCTGGCCAGGATTATTTTAGCCTAATCCTTCATGGAAACAAGTCAGCAACAGCTCCCAAGCCACAGGGGCTTGGCAAAGGCAGGAATCCTGGTTCTCAGGCTCTGCAGGGCTGCTCACCAACAAAGGCCCACAGCAGACAGCAGGAATGGCAGGGAAAACTGAAATAATGAGAGCTGACTTGCAAGGGATAACACAGCAAACACTGAGCAGGCTGCTGGCTTTTTAAACCAGAAACACAAATTTCTGCCYGGGGGTGATTTGGGGCTGCTTCTTGACAAGGGAATTAATTAGATTGTCTTTCAATCTTCAAACATMAAGGACACTTTCAGAGTGRTAYGTRTTCCCTTATTTATACATTTACCACTMTTTGAAGGGATTAMCAGTTATYTTAAAATAAAACCAGCTCATGATGTGCTACCAATTGATTCTTGTTTCTGAAAGAATTCCAAGTGTTGGCTTCCTATAAATCAAGACACTGACTCCTTCTTCTGAGGACACCCAGGATGGAATTCCTCCAAGCTCTGTCCCAGGACAGAGTGCTCTTTAACCTGCTGCTGCCAGGAGCCTGCACCTCCCCTGGGCTTCCCCTGCAGGGCTTCCTCAAATTATCAAAGCAGATTTGCATGAAATACAAATTCCAGAGCCTTTTGGAACAGCGCAGCTTCAAACCCCAAGCTCCAGGTGACTGTTCCAAGCTCTCTGTTCAATCCAAACAACCCCCTGGCCTAGCTGAGCCCAGCTCAGACCCAGGAGAGCTCAGCCTGTCCCACCTCCTCCTCCCCACCCAGAGCTGATTTGTCACCTCCACCCCGCTCCCCTGAGTACCTGCAGATACAGGGAGGAGCTGGAGCCATGGGACATCTTCTGCACCATGCCATCTTTCTGCAAGATGCACTCCTCCAGGTGGATGACGTTGGGGTGCTGGCTCTTGATACTGCTAAGGGCCCAGAACTCGCGCAGAGCCAGTTCCACGTTCTCGGGAGCGTGGCACCGGATCTTTTTCACGGCCACACGGGCACAGCTGCTCCTGGCGAGCGCTTCGTACACCACACCATAACTGCCACGACCAACCTCCCGAATTAGCTCGTACTTAGGCTGGCTACTCACCATCTTCAGGAGCAAACGTTCTGGGGAAGGGGGAGAAACCCACACAAACTAAAACTCAGGCACGGCRAGCGGGGGCTGCGTTTCCCCCCGCTGGGCCTGCCCAATCCCCCGCCCTGCACGGGGGCTCGGCGCTAGAACGTTCCAGAAGCTCCTCCATAGAAACCTGCAGCTGCTGCCACGGGCTAGGGGGGGAAGTGAAATTACATCTTTAGGCTGAGATTTCGTGTTGGAGGTGGCAGCAGTTCAGACCTAGGCTGGCATGGTGCTGGGGCAGGGCTATGGAGAAGGCTCCTGCTCCGCTCCCTCAGTGCCTCCCGTGAGSATCTGCAGGAATAACAGGAGGATTTCATGCTCCCCATCCAGCCTGGAGAGCACAGCAGGGCCCAGGAGAAGCCCTGGCTGGGCAGTAACAATTTTTAATTAACTGCCTTTTAGTGGAGGGGATGGAGCAAATGTTTCTGTTATAATTGTTTTRCTCRGAGAAGAGAAAGCTTCAGTCCCTCCCGAGTTATTTTTTTGAGGTGGCTGATTTTTTCACCAAGCCTCCTCCCTCAAGCATGAGGAGTCTACAGCTAGGAAAGGTTAAAAAGGATCCCTGATTTTGCAGAAGTTTGTACCCAGCATCTAACTTTCACTTTTGCTCAACAGAGCAAGGACAAAAGTTAAGTTATTGCTCTGAAAGTAAAACAAGAGACACACACAAAAAAAAAAAGAAAAAAGAGGGAAAAAAAAAAAGAAGCCACCAAACCCTGCTGCAGATTTATGAGCCTCCCTGCACACTGCCCTACAAGATTTACAAACCAAACACCAGCACCA
>CADDXX010000563.1:0-17029 GCA_902810485.1 Alauda arvensis | reverse complement strand
GTTTGCCGTGCTCAGCCGGGGCACGCAGGATCCTACCGTGCTGCAGGTAGTAGAAGGGAAAATCCCCGAGGTGGGTGGAGAAGTCRGGCAGGACCAGGAGCCCCCCGGGCAGCGTGTTCCAGGCGGAGCGGGAGCGGGAGCGGTGCGGAGACAGGCGGTCCTTGATGATCTGCCAGAGGCCCGAGTGATGCTCCCAGCGCCCCGGGCTGCGACCCCGGCAGCTGGGGAKGGGGGGCTCGGGGTGAGGGGGGGKCTCACCTCCAGCGTGGTGTGCACGATCTTGTCCACGGAGGAGAAGTAGGCATCCCAGAGGAACTGGGTGTGCTGCTGGAAAGCCAGCACCCGCTCGGGGTGGATGCAGCGCACGGCGGAGGGGATCTGTGCCGGGGGAGCAGCGGCGGCCTCGCCTCAGCTTCCCCCCGMGGGTCTCCTTGCCTCTGCCCCCTCCAGCTGTGCCAGCCACCCCACGGGACAGCCCCTGCCACTCTCCCTGTGTGGGGCTGCATCTCCTCTCCCCGCAGCAGGATCGGGGCCAGGATTCCCGAGGGTTTGCCCCCGGGAAGATGCTTCCCACCTTCCCCCCGAGACGAGCCGCGCCTCAGGGCTGCRGCTGGAGCGGGACCCCCATTCCAGACCCTCCTGCATCTGCCCAGAGGAGCTCAGCTGCCCGGGGTTCACCGCCAGGCTCGGCCGGGGGCTCCAGCACCACTGGCATTGGGGTTGGGGGTCTGGTGCCGGGCGGGGGGCAGGAGCCGGAGCCGGTACCTGCAGCAGGAGCCTCTCGCTGCCCACCACGGCGGCTTTGCCCCAGTCGATGGCCTCGGCGAAGGGCAGCTCCCAGCCGTCACTCAGCAGCACCGGGATGCAGGCGGCCTGTGGAGGGACCCCGCAGGCTGGCACGGAGCCCCCGGACCCCGCTGAAGGGGTGCCTCGCCCCCCTGCCCGCCCTGTACCTGCAGAGCCTCGAGGAAGCGGAAGGAGCCCAGGCGCCTGCCCCGGGGCACGATGCAGAAGGTGGAGTTGTGCAGCAGCTCGTGGTAATCAAACCTGGAATGGGAGATGGTGGGGGTCAGGCACGGCCCCTTCCCCTCCTGTGAGCATCCCGGGAGGCGCTGCTGGCACCTGSCAGGTGTGGGGCCAACCCAGGGCAGCGTTAGGATCGGCTTGGGCTCGTTTGGGCTCAGGTTTAGTGGGAGCAGAGATCTCCTGCGTGATGAGGGGATGTACCTGGRGGTCAGGAGAGGACCCCGGTGCCCTTCAAAGGCACGACCCAGTTCCTCCCACCCCGCCTCCAGCAATGACAGCCCACGCGAGGCCAGCACCCGAACCTGAGCCCGAAACTGCAGCGGCTCCAGAGCCGTGCCCAGACTCGCTGGGCAGGAGCGGCCCTGCCCGCCCTGGCAGAGCTCGGGGGTGGGCAGGGGGTGCCTCCAGCGCGGCCTCCCCCGGCCGGGCTCGCCCCTGGGGCTGTCAAAGCCCCTTCTGTGCCGSGCTGGGGAGAGGCTCGGCCGCTGCCGGGTCCCTGCGGCCGCGCCGGAAAATCCAATATTGACTTTAGGTCGGGACAGACCCCGTCTGTTCCTGCCCGCGGGGAGGGGCAGCGGCTCCTGCCTGGGCTGGGGGGGACCCGTCTGCTCCGGCAGGGCGGGTGGGGGGCCAAAAAGAGCTCTTGAAATGTGTTGGTCCCCGGAGGAAGGGTGGAAGGCGGGGGGACAGAATTGAGGCACCTCCGTGGGTGCAGGAGCACTCTGGCACTCCGGGATGTGGGAAATCAGCTCCACTGCCAAGGCACGGAGTTTTACAATAAAATCCGCCTCTGGATGACCCTCCCCAATGTCCCCAAACCGTGCCAAAGCATTTGACCCGTTAACCCTCCAAATCCTGGCCGGGCAAACCGGAGGGGTGACTGCGGCTCCAAACAGCGCCCAGACCCCCCCATGAAACCACAGCCACATCCCCGGGGCCAGACCCGGCTSTGGCCTCTCCTCGGGGACCCCGAACCCTGCCGTGACCCCCGGCACCCCCGGGGTGGGCAGCGGGGCCGGTCCCGGGGGGCGGCTCCCCCTCTCCCCCTGGGCGGCAGAGCCTGGCGCCGGCCGGGCTGCGGGGCCGAAGCTCCCGATGGAAAACGCTTCGCTCCTGACGCGCTGCGGTTYCCGGGCAATCTCCGTCAGGGCTTCCTTGTTTTGTCAGCGGCCGGAACGGGACGGGAGCCCGCCCGAGCTCCCTGGGCCAGGCCCCTCCGCGGCTCCGGCCGGGCACGGTGCCACCGGCACCGGCGGCTCSGAACGCGGCGCTGCCACAAGCCGCCCTTTATCCCAGAACAGAACCGGATTGTTYGGGGCAGCCCTTGGGGCGTGAGGAGGATGATGGAACCCCCAGCAGGGCCCTCCTCTGGTGACAGCAGCGGGTGAAGGGGTCTGGCTTTGTGCCCTCCCCGCCTGTCCCCTGTCCCAGTGTGGGGACATCTCCCCGGGCAGGAGGGCACCGATCCCCGCGGGAGGCCGGGCACGGCTGGCTCCGATGGAGATGCCGGTGGTTTCTTGCCCGCTGTCCCACAGGGACGAGCRGGGTGGAGGAGGCTCGGGGTCACACAGGAGCACCCCGCCCTGTGCCGCGCGTTCCCCATCCCAAAGCCGCCCAAAGCCATCCCGGGAGAGGTGTAAATCTSCCTGTGTTTGCAAACAGCATTAGGGGATTACCTGGGTGGGCGGATGGAGGGGAATCCTCATCCCGCTGCCCCYTGGCACAGCGTGGGGCTGACCTCGGGCCCCCTGTCCTGCCCTGCCACATCCCAAAAAGACTTTGCTGCAGGTGCTGACCCTGCCGGGCTGGCGGCACCCTCCAGACAGGGCCATGTGGTGCCTGAGCCATCCCAAAGCCCCGGCTAATCCCAGTGCCAGCACCCCRGTTCCACTTTTACCTCCCGGCACCTCCTAAGACGCTTTGAGGATGATGCCCAACGTGGCCTCTCCCCATCTGCTCTCCAGCCGGGTGGCCGGGGGATGTCCCCAGGCAGTGGGATGGGGACTTGCCCACTCTCTGTGGGATGGGGTCTGTGGTTACCAGCCCTGGATTCAGCAGTGATGAGTCCCAGATAGTTGGATGGGGAGGTGTGAGGATGTGAGCTGGAGTGTGTCCCTGCAGAATGGAACCCCCCCCAAACTCACAGAACTTTGTACCCCCAGGTTTTCCATCAGTCTGTCCATCACAGGCTGCCCATTTGTGATGGGGGACACAGGGGGACCCTCACCCCCCAGTTAACCCACACTGGGACGCCCACAGAGCCACCAGTTTTGTGGGATTTTCAGCGGAGCCAGTGAGGGGGGGACGTTTTGGGCTCATCTCCAAGAGAAACGTTTGTGTTGGGGGAGAGCGGGAGGGGGGAGAAGAAAAGCGTCATTCATCAGCGTTCGGAAAAAGGGAAATCGTATTAGGGGTGGAGGCAGCGATTGCAGATAAGAGCTGCTCTCCCCAGATTACTCCAACTTTAATGCGGAGCAGGGAAGCCCTGAGCAGTCCGTGCCTCACTCCCCACTCCAGCACAACCCAAAMCTCCCCTCTCTGCACCACCACAGGCCGTCTGCACCCCGCAGAGGGGCAGGAACATTTGTGGGGTGCCCCACTGCCCCAGATCCTCCTTTCCCTCGCCATCTCTGCCTCACCTCTCGTAGTCCACGTTATCCTTGTCACAGCGCGTGTCCTTGTGCTTCTCCCAGTCCTTGCCGTGCTTGCAGGTGGTCAGGGAGATGATGTCGTGGCCGTTGTGGATGTGGTGCAGGGCGTTGCGGGTGCCGGAGCCGATGCCCGTCAGGTACCTCTTCCCTTTGAACACCAACAAATATTTCTTTTTGGGCGGCACCGAGTCCCKCCGCAGCCAGCCCCGGTGCCCGCCGCGCTGCGGGTGCTCCCGGGAGAACAGCGGGATGGAGACGTCGAAGCCGGGCCTGAAGCTGCGGCTGTCGAAGCTGGCTTTGGCCAGCATGGCCTGGCCGGTGTCGAAGCCCAGCTCGCCGGTGTAGCTGGGCCAGGTGCCCGAGTAGAGGTTGAAGATGAGGTGGTTCCTGCCGCCGTTCCAGAGCGGGGAGCCGCGGATCTTCTCGTCCGCGTCTCTCACGTAGTGGGCCGAGAGGTGGTCGCGGTCCAGCGTGTCGATGCCGAGGATGAAGAGGCAGGCTTCCTCGGGGTTCCGCGTGTGGTAGCGGGAGCGCTCCAGGGAGCTGAGGATTTTGCCGTAGGTCTCCGAGACGGGCTGGCCCCGCTGCTGGGGGTAGGTGAACACTTTGAAGCCGTGCCTCTCGCACCTGGAGAAGTCGAAGCAGGTTTCCATGCGGCAGCTGCCTYTCCTGTGGACGCTCAGCCACGCTGCCCTGCGCTCCCGGGGGGACAGCAGGGAAGGGTCCTCATCCCCCTGCAGCTCCTCGGGGTCTGCAAAGCTTTTGAGGARTGTCCTGTCCGTCCAGCGGGGCCAGTTCCTCCGGGCTTCTGCTTTCCTCCCGGGAAAGAAAGCGAAACGGCGCAGCTGATCCCCTCCSAAGAAGAAAAGCAGSAGCCAAGAGGCAAGGAAAGCCAGGAAAATGTATTTCTTCCTGGTCTGCATAGGTTCACACGCAGCCCCAGCTCCTCATCGGGCTCAGGTGGGTGCCASTCCGSTCCGATGTTCCCARCCCCACGTRGGAGGTGGGACGGCTCCTGGCCCCCAGGTATTGTCCTGTGCCCTTGCGGTCTGTGACAATCCCCGCTYTCTGCCCGCTCTGCCCAGGGCTGTGCYGCTTTTYCGGGACCGTCCCGGTGTGCAGAGTAGAGCCCGGTGCCCCGGTGTCCCMGCCGCTCACTTCTCCGGGCCCCCGAGGCGCCGCAATGACATTTCCATCGCTTGACCCAGCTTCAAATCCCTGGAGGAAGGGAGAGGTCGCGTCGTCACCGTCGTGTCGCCGCCAGCCGTGTCACCACAAGTGGCTCCACACATCCCTGCGGCGGGACCCCCCTCCCCAAACTCCCYTGGGAATAAAACCCTGGCAATAAACGCTCCCGCAGCCACCGGAGCCCCGCTCTGTCCCCTGCYCCTTCCCCGCCCGGTGCCCCCGTTACCTTCGGGGAGCCGCGGCCCCGGGTGGGTGTCGGGCCGCCGTGTCCCGGAGCCCCGATCGCCGCCTGCCCGCGGCTCCGGGCTGCATCCCCGACCGGGGAAGGCGGCGGAGCAGCCGCCGAGCCGCCCCGCCGGGCTCCCGGTGCTCGGACCGGCGGAGGAGCCGCTGCGGGAGGCTCCGCACAGCCCCGGRGCTGTGGGCGCTGGGCGTGTGCGTCCCCCTGGTCACCTTGTCCGTCTGTCCCTGCGCTCTCTGTCCCCGTGTCCCCCCTGTTCCCAGATCCCAGCTGCTCTCCGCTGTCCTGTCCCTGCCGGGACTGGCTGTCCCCTTCTGTCTGTGTCCTCTCCGGGGCTAACTGTCCGGCTGTCCCCCTCGGAGCTGGCTGTCCCCTGTCCGTCTGTCCTCCCGGGACTGTCTGTCCGCTGTCCCCTCCCAGATCTGGCTGTCCCTCGTCTGTCCGTGTATCTGTCCCGCCCGGGGCTGGCTGTCCCCCGTTCCCTGCCGGATCTGGCTGTGCCCTGTCAGTGTCCGGGGGGGCTGCCTGTCCCCGTGTCCGTGTCGGTCTGTCCGTGTCCGTCTGTCCGTCCGCTCCCGGTGGTCCCGCGTCCCCCCCGCGCTCCACGTGCCCCCCCCGCCCGCATCTGTTACACGGCCCGCTGGCCCCGCCCCCGCCGGCCCCGCCCTCGGCCTTCTATTGGCTCTCCGCTCACAGGACTGGGCGTGTCCGCCGGAGCCCCGCCCCGCGGCGCGCGCCCATTGGCCGCGCCCACGTGGGATTGGGATGGGGGGGTCCCGGGGGGGGCCGGGGCCGAGCGGGGACCGAGCCGAGCCCGTGTCCCCCTGTCCCCCTGTCCCCGTGTCCCCCTGTCCCCCTGTCCCCCTGTCCCCCTGTCCCCCTGTCCCCCTGTCCCCGTGTCCCCCTGTCCCCCTGTCCCCCTGTCCCCCTGTCCCCTTGTCCCCCTGATCCCCGTGTCCCCCTGTCCCAGTGTCCCCTGCGTCCCCTGTGTCCCCTGTGTCCCCGTGTCCCCCTGTCCCCTTGTCTCCGTGACCCCCGTGTCCCCCTATCCCCCTGTCCCAGTGTCCCCTGTGTCCCCTGTGTCCCCTGTGTCCCCTGTGTCCCCGTATCCCCGTGTCTCTGTGTCTCCCTGCACCCGTGTCCCGCTTGTCCCCGTGTCGCCTGTGTCCCCTTGTCCCCCTGTCCCCATATCTTTGCAGCACGGCCATGCCCAGGGACGGCGGGGTTCACCCTCCCAGGGGCAAAGATGGGGTCCCAGCCTGGCCTGACCCCCAGATCAGGGTGAGATCTCTTGGTGGGTGACAGGAGCCAAGGAGGAACCGAGTGAATCCCGTTAAAGGTGGTCCCTGTGAGCCCAGTGCGGGGTCCCCGGTGCCAGCCACGGAACCGGTACCCCCGGGGCTCACCCGTGCACCCCACGGTCCCGCTGGGCTGGGCTGGAACCAAGAGCCCCAAACAGCCGAGTTTGCGCCCCCCGCCTCCACCCGGGACCCCCATCCCGGGTAATTTGGGGGTGCTGGGGTGGGGCTGACCCCGTTCCTGCGGGCCGGGCGTGGGCCGGGCCTGGCAGCACGGACAGGTCGGGGCTCGTCTCTCCCACCCCGTCCCGGCATCCGCGGCCACGGCAGCCGCCCTCGCCCTGCCCCGCCGGCCGGGCAAGCCGGGACCGGAGCGCTGGATGCCGGCCATGGTTGTGACAGCCCGGCCAGCCCCGGCCTGCGGCTGCAGCCATCGCTGCGGGCACGGCCTGGGGTCCCCTGCCCCTGCCCCAGCCCCGGGGGACACRGACACGGCAATCCCGGGGCTCTGTCCAGCGCCCAGCCCGTGCCTCAGTTTCCCCGGTCCCCCAGGGGAGCCTGCGGTGGGGCTGTGGGTGCCGGAGCTCGGTGCAGACGCTTTTCACCAAATCTTTGCGTATTTATTTGCCGGCCTGGCTGGCCCGGCCCCGCAGGGAATTAATCCCTGGCCGCAGAGGGGATTACTGGGGACCTGGGGCCGCTTTAGCTCCTGAAAAGCGGATTAAGCAAAGGACAGGGAACGTGGGGATGGGCGCTGAGAGCGGCGCTGGCCTCTGGGGGGGACAAGGGGACAGTGCCGGGGACAGGAACCCGGCTGGGGACAGCCCTGGGGGTGGGCACAGCCACCACGGAGGGGGCACGGCTGCCATGGGGGGCTGGGGTTTGCCCTGAACTGGGGGGCACTGGGAGCTGTCATTTTGGGGTGGTGACACTGGGAGCTGTCATTTCGTTCACACGACACCGGGAGCGGTGTCCAGTACTGGTGGTTACTGGGAGCTGTCATTTCGTGCTGGTGACACCGGGAGCTGTGTCCTGTCCCAGTGGCAGCTGTGATTTCGTGCTGGTGACCCTGGGGAGCTGTGATTTCGTGCTGGTGACACCAGGAGCGGTGTCCTGTACTGGTGGCTACTGGGAGCTGTAGTCCGCGAGCACGGGAGGCACTGGGAGCTGTAGGGCAGAGTACACTGGGGCGTGCTGGGAGCTGGCAGCCGGTGTACTGGTGTGTGCGGGGAGGGGGATACTGGGGGGTACTGGGCGCTGGGCGGTTGTCGCTGGGAGCTGGGAGGGCACAGAGGGGAACGTGGAGCTGGGAGAGCCCTGGAAGCTKGGCAGGGGCACTGGGAGCTCGGGGTGGGGGCACTGGGAGCTTTTGGGGAGCACTGGGAGCTGCGTGGGTGAGGGCACTGGGAGCTGGGATGGGACTGGGAGGCACTGGGGGCTGCGGGGAGCAGTGGGAGCCGTCAGGAGCACTGGGAGCTGGGGGTCACTGCGAACTGGGGGACAACTGGGAGCTGCGATGGAGACTGGGGGCGCTGGGGGGAGCTCCGGGCACGGGCACTGGGAAGCGCTGGGATCTGTAGTCCGGCTACTGGGAGGCGTAGTCCGGACTCCCAGCGCATACTGGGAGGTGTGGTCCCGGGGCCGGGGCCATACTGGGAGGTGTAGTCCGGGCTCCCAGCGCATACTGGGAGGTGTGGTCCCGGGGCCGGGGCCATACTGGGAGGTGTGGTTCCGCGGCCCCGGGCGCTGCTGGGAGCTGTAGTTCTGTATTTGGGGGGGGGAGTCCCGTCCCCCCGCGGGTGCCAGCCCCGCACTGACCCCTCCGCAGGGTCCCCAGCCCCTGTCCCCGCGGTGGCCCCACGGTCCCAGTCCCGGCAGGGGAACGGGCTGGGGGGGTCCCCGAGGGGCTGTGCCCTGGGAACTCGAGGACAGGAGGGGAACTGGGGGTCTCTGGGGGCTGCCCGGGCTCTGGGCAGTGGGAGGGGGGTGGGGAAAGGAGGAGGCAGCGAGTTGGGGTCCCTGGGGTGGGGGGCAGACGCTGAGCCCGTGTCTCCGCCCAGGCTCGGCTGCGGCAGCATGGGGGGGATGCTGGCGCTGCCCCCGGGGCGGGGACCGCACCAGGTGGGCTGCACGGATGTCATGGTGGGCCACACGCGGCAGGTACGGCCACAGGGATGGGGACAGGGAGAGGGACAGAGCAAGGCGGCTGCAGCCGGCTGGTTTGGGACGTGGCCACCACCACCCCACCACCGTGTCCCCCTCCCTTGTGTCGCTCAGGGGCTGTTCCTGCGCCTCTTCTACCCGTGCGTGCGGCGGCCGGGGGCGGCGGAGCCGCTCTGGATCCCGCGCTCCGAGTACTGCGGGGGCCTGGCCGATGCCACCCTGGGCCGCCGCTGGTGCTCGGTGCCGCTCAGCATCGCCCTCGGTGAGCGGGGACATCCCCCGGAGGGGGGGCTGAGGTACCCCCGGAGCGGGGACATCCCCTGGAGCGGGGGCTGAGGTACCCCTGGAACGAGGACATCCCCACCCTGCGGGACCCCCTGTGCCCGGCTGATGCTGCAGAGCCGGGGCAGAGCAGGGACCTGTTCCATCCACTGTCCCCCCTCCTCTCCTGGGGGTTTCTCCTCCCTGCAGGCTCCTGCAAGGTCCCGGTGGGCTGGAATGAGCCTCTCAAGCCCCGCAGCAGCAGCGGGTACCCCCTGATCATCTTCTCGCACGGCCTGGGAGCCTTTCGGTACCGTGAGCCCCGAGCAGGGCTGGGACGGGGATGTGGGGGTTCCTCCATGGACCTGCCCTGACCCCTGTGCCTCCCATCTCCCTTCCAGGACCTTGTACTCTTCAATCTGTACTGAGCTGGCGTCCTGGGGCTTCGTGGTGGCGGCGCTGGAGCACAGGTGAGTGCCCAGGTCCCCGGCGAATTCATTCTGGGGCTGGTTAGGGACATMGTGCCCTGTGGGGGAACTGCCRCTGTCCCCTCCTGTCCCCGCAGGGACCATTCTGCTGCCACCACCTACTTCTGCTCGGCAGAGGCTGGCACGGAGGAGTGGCTGCCCTTCCGACGGGTGCCCCCCGGGCAGAAGGAGTTTTATTTCCGAAACAAGCAGGTCTGAAATTCCTCCTGCATCCCTGGGGATGCTCTTCCCAGTCCTGCGTTGCCGCGGTTTTTTGGGCTGAGCTCTCTCCTTGGAGATGAGAAAAATCTGCTCAGCCTGGTTCTCTCTGCTTCCTGGGGTGTGGGCTTTGCCATGGCCCTGGATCCTGTCCCCTGTGCCCTGGGGAGTGCAGGACTCTGTGCCCAGCCCAGCTCTGCACTCTGGGTTTGTTCCCACTGGGATTTTTGTCTCCCTGGCTGGGGAGCAGGAAGGTTTCCTGCTGAGCCAAGTTTCCCCTCCTCTGTTTGTTTCTGCCTCATTGGAAAGGACAACAGCAAGTGAGGATCAGTCGTGGAAAAGCTCTCTAGGAACGGAGGTGCTTTTGGCAGCCTTAAATCACCTCCCAGCCTGTTATTTGTGTGTGTGTGCTCTGCCTCATGGCACACTGCACAGAAAAGGGAAACAGTTTTCATGAAAAACCGGCAGAAATGGTCAGGGAGAAAGAGAAAGCACTGATAAATAGGAGGAAATAGTTGCCAGGTCAAATCCAGCATTCTCTGTGGTGCAGGGAGCGGGAGAGAGGCTTTCATTGGAGTTTTTTGTCACTTGTCACCTTAAATGTGCACAGACAGCAGCACTGGTGTCCTTAGGGCAGCCGAGGACGTGGCCTCAAAGTGACTCTAAGTCAGGGCCTCCTCTCCCTGAATCATTTGGGATTTTAGGAGACAAGCCCTGGATGGGCACTGTGGGGAAGGTGTGAGGGTTTTGGGGGAGCTGGGTTTGCCAGGGAAGGGCTGCAATGTTCCAGGTTCWCCACAGAGCCCAGGARTGCGTGCGGGCGCTGCGGCTCTTCCAGGACCTCGCTGCTGGCAGATCTGTCCCCAACATCCTGCACCAGGGCTGGGACCTCTCCGTGCTGAAGGTATCTGGCTCTGGTTTGGGGGGCTCTGGGTGGCAGGATCAGTCCTGCCTGAGACTTTTCCTGCTGGAGCTTTTCCTCCTCTCCTCCCCGTGGGCAGCCTGAGCCCGTCACACCAGCAGTGGGACATGGCATCTCCCCCCTCCCAGGGACATTCTGCTGATCTTCCCTTGGCTTTTCCTTCCCCAATTAGAGACCTCCAGCTGCCAGGTTTGGGCTCAGACTCCTCAGCCCTCTCCCTTTTTGCAGGACAGCCTTGATCTGAGCAAAGTGGCCGTCATGGGCCATTCCTTTGGGGGGGTGACAGCAGTGCTGGCCTTGGTGAAGGAGCCCAGTTTCAGGTGAGGCTTGGCAGGGATGAGGAGCTGCAGAGGCTCCAGGGACTCAGCCTGGTGGCAAGGGGAGCTGTGCTGGGTGCCTGTCCTGCCCCAGGTGTGCCGTGGCTCTGGATGCCTGGATGTTCCCTCTGGAGAACCTGCTGTACCCAGAGGTGCCCAAGCCCGTGCTCTTCATCAACACTGAGAAGTTCCAGACTCCGGAGAGCATCGCCAAAATGAAGAGGCTGAGCTCCAGGAACAGCCAGAGCAGGATTGTGACCGTGCTGTGAGCCAGGGGCTGGCACCCACCCTCTGCAGGGAGCACCCCTGGGTGTCCCAGCAGGGAAAACCTCTGGCTTCTGCTGCTCATCCCACTGATGCACATCCCTCCCCTGCCCAGGGGCACCGTGCACGAGGACCAGACCGACTTTGCCTTCCTCCCTGGCAAGCTCTTCGGCCTCCTCATGGGCAGGAGGGGGACCCTGGACCCCCACAAGGCTCTGGCCATCACCAGCCAGGCAGCCCTGGCCTTCCTGCACAGGCACCTCGGTATGGCCCGGGCTTGGGGGGGCTTGGGGGGCACCAGAAATCCCTGCTTTGGGGGGGCTGTGGGGTGGGAGCTCCTTCCAGGGCTTGGGGCTGGTGTTTCCCAAAGCACAGGGGGCTGGGGGCTGCCCCTCGGTGCTCCTGGAGGGGAGGCTGAGGTGGCCCTGTCACCTGGAGGGGAGGCTGAGGTGGCCCTGTCACCGTCTGTGCCCGTGCAGAGCTGCAGCAGGAGCAGTTTGGCCGCTGGGAAGGGCTCCTGGAAGGCGGCGGGGACTCGCTGGTTCCGGACTCGCCTCTCGGCCGCTCTCACCTGTAGCTGCCCCAGGGCACCGCTGCCAAAGCGGCTCCTTCTTGCCCGGAATGGAGGGGCCAGGAAGGGCAGGAGGRGCCAGGARGGGCAGGAGGGGCCCTGAGGAGAGCAGGACACGGGGACGGTGCCGGTGGGGACCGAGGTGCTCAGGGAATGTGCCAGCAGAGCCCTCCCCGCTCCTGTGCCTGCACTGAAGGAATAAAACCCACAGCGATAAAAACCGAGCTGACTGTCCCAGGGTAACAACACCACAGGCTCGGAAGGGCCTTTAAAAACCATCCTCAGCTCCCCTGGGTGCGTTGGGGGTGGTTCAAGCACGGCTCAAAGAGATGCAGCATCAGAGCTCCAAGCACAAGGAAAATCCTGGAATTGTGCTGGAAATCCCTGCAGATCGGCTGGCTCCACCCCAAACCTGCGGGGGGAAGGAAGGAGGATGGTTTTCAGCAGGAAGGAGGAGGCTCTGAGCACCCGAAATGTGGGCAGGGGACTGGGATGGGACTGGGGGTGGGAGGGAAGGGCCCGGCAGCCCCGACAGGGACGCGCTGGGAGAGGCGAGGAAGCTTTGGGAGCACCCGCAGCGCACCCCGAGCCACCCCTGAGGTGTCGGGGGTGATTTTTGAGGGAGTTCCGATCCTCAGGCGTCCCGAGGAAGGGCTGGAGCCACCGGGGCTGCAGGGGTTTGTCCCTCAGAGGGGACATCCCCCAGCACAGGGGACATCCTGAGCTGCCAGGACACCACCGTTCGATGTCTCCTGCGCTCCTCTCGTCGCACAAAGCACTGATGTGAACAAAAGCCGCTTTTAAGCCCGGCAGATGAGAATTGGGAAGGGTTTTACCCCTAAAGCTGCGATTGCAGCGCCGGGCTCAGGGCGGGCTGTGGCAGCCCGGGGGGACAGGGCTGTGCCGGGGTGGCAGGGGGACATTGCAGGTGCCTGGGGGACATTCCGGGTGCCTGGGGGACATTCAGGGTGCTTGGCTGTGAGGAATGGAGCTGCCGAGCGCCGCAGGTCCCGCTGTCACAGCCGCTGCGATCAAATCCCATTTTCCTGCCGGGATCGGCGGGGCCGGCTCGGCGCTGGCAGCCCCGGGGGAGCGGGGACGGCTCAGCCAGGCTGGGAAATCTGCAGCGCTCCCCTGGAAGGGTTTTCAGACACCGGCCCTGCTCAGGGGGGCTCGGCATCCCTTAACCCTGTCCCAGCTGTGTCCCCTCCAAACTCCCCGGTGGGGACAGAGGAGCCTTGGAGAGGCCTTGGCGCTGCTCAGAGGCTGCTCAGACACAACAAAACATCTTTGTGTTATCAACCCTGGCTCAGCACAAACCCAAACACGGCCCCAGCCCAGAGCATGGCAGGGAAATTAACCCTGCCCCAGCCCAAACCCAGCACATCCCCAATTCCTTACAGCCCCACATCCCCACATCCTCACATCCATCCCCACATCCTCACATCCCCAAATCCCCACATCCATCCCCAAATCCCCACATCCATCCCCACATCCCCAAATCCCCACATCCCAGTGTGCTGGGGTTGCTCTGCTGGGCCTGGCAAGGGGCTGGCAGGGCTCTGCTGGAGCTGCCGCTTCCCAGGCAGGGCCTGAGCTGATTCCCAGTGACAGCTCCGGGCTCTCTGGGCTGCTCRGGCTGCCTGTGCCACGCTGGGAGGKTCTGTGGCCCAGAGCAGGAGTTAAAGGTTATCCCAGGATGTGATCTGGGATGTGATCTGGGATGTGATCTGCCTGCAGCACTGCCACAGAGGTTGGGGTGTGAATGGGAACTGTTGGACACCCCTAAATCCAGAGGGATTTTGTTTCTCAGCCCAGGGTTCCCTTCCAGCCCAGCACTGCAGTGTCTGCCCTGCCCCAATATTCAAACCTGTGGCTTTAAAAATGAAAACAAAACCCCCCAAACCAGCCCCGAGCAAATGCAAAGGCGCTGCCCATTGATATTCCCCTCACAGCCGTGCCTGCAGCGTGGCTGGGCTGTGAATGGACACATTCCTTTTGCCACCAAAGCTTCCCACTCCTGGCTCTGCAATCCCACGGTGTCAGCACAGCTCCAGCTCCTCACATCCCTGAGTTTCCTTCCCCTCCTGCCCTCCTCTCCCTCCTGGAGCCCCTTCCAGGGCACAATTCTGCAGCAAAGCCCTTGCTGCCATCCACACAAAACCTCATCTGCTCAACTGGAGCTTCCCTGTTGTTTTAATTCATGCAAATCCAGACACGTGTTAAAGCTCCTTGTGATCAGCGCAAGGCTCTCGTGGGTTTTGTTGGGTGTTTTTTTTATTTGTCCCTTTTTTTGAAGGAAAACAACGAGGCCTGGATTCACACCAGTGAGGGGCTGAGCCCAGTGGGGGCTCTGGGGGCTCAGTGCCAGCCCCAAAACCAGCCTGGCCACAGGGGCAGTGCTGCCCCAAGCCCAGGAGCATCTCCTCAAGCAGAATTCCCCAAATCCCTTTCGTTGCTGAGGATTCATTTGCTCTCATGCCGGTTTTTTTCCACTGGAAAAAAAAAAAATCACAGCTTTGCTCTGGGTGAGATCCCGAAGGGGAAAAAAAAAATCCAGTTTCTTGGTGTTTGAAGTGAATTTTTTCCCATCTCATCCTCGTGCTGGATGCTCCCAGTCACGAGGGATTCCACGTTTGACTCTTCCCAAGTTCCTCCCACGCTGGGCCCTGGGGCAGGACAGAGCCTGAGGAGCTGCAGGCTCCGTGTTCCCCCCATTCCCTGCCCCCCAAAATGCCCCAGGAGGGCTCCTGCTCCCCCAGCCTGCAGCACCCCGGGCATTTCTGAGGCACAATTGGGTTTTCCCAGCAGTTTTCCCCCTGCAGATGAGCCCTGGTTCGGGCTGGAGCCTTCTCTTGCCACGCCAGGGATGATTCCTGAATAAACAGGGGAGGAAAAAAAGGGCTGAGGAGGGGAACTGAGGCAGAGCAGGGGCTGTGTGAGGTCTCTCTGTGCCCTGATACAGCCACAGCCACATCGAGATGATGAATTTTGGGTCGGATCCAGCCTTCCCCCATGTTAGGAAGGACAGGCTGAGCTCAGCCTGTGCACGATGGAGAGGAAAGTGGGGAGCTGGGAGAGCAGGAGACCCCAGCTCCTCCTTTTTTAACCCTTTAGCTCATGTTTTTCACCCCAGAACGTGGTGCTGAGACTGTCAAAGCCCTCCCTGGGTGACACCAGAGCCCCCAGATCCCTTCAGGCTGCGTCAAACACGACCCTCTGACAGCATCCACCACACAAGGCCAGGGCTGGGGATGTTTTAGAGGTTCATTTCTTTTTAATTTCATTAAAACAAAGCCCATCCCACAAGGGTGCCTCTCAGGGTGCTGATTTTGGTGTAGAACAGCAGATTGCTGATTTATTGTGTAAAAGATGGATGTTCCTCCACCAGAAAGCCTGGCTTTGTCTGCTCTCCCAGCCGCGGTGGATGTGTCAGGTTCTTTTGTCTTTTAATTTATATATTGATCTATCACAGGCTCGAGTTTGTGAGGGGGAAAAAAGGGATCAAAGAGCAGGGGGCAAATGTGAAGTGCAGGTGTTGTTTCTGTGCTGGTATTGCTGAGATGCCAGGGGAAGGGAGCAGGAATTAACCCCTTTGGATGTGGAGCTGTCAGTGCAGGCTGGAGGGGAGCTGCTCCTTGTCCTCAGAGGATCTAAAATGTGCAAAGACAGATCTGCACCGAAGCCTGAAAATCCATCAAAACCCCACCCCAGGCTCATTTCCTTGGCTCACAAATCCCATGGGAGGAGGCCCCCAGATCTGATGGATCCCACCCATCAATACCTGCAGATATTCCCCGGAAAAAATGGAATATCTGTGCCTGCAGCTCTGGGTTCTCCTGCATCCCCTGGCTGTGAGGAGAGGGGGGGAACACCTCCAAATTCTCCAAAACCCCAGTGCTGTGACCCTGCAGGACCCAGAGCTGCAAATCCACCTGTTCCCCAAACCAAACACTGCTCCCACCTGGCTGTGAACGGCTTCTGCTCTGATTTCGGGGGCCCCAAGAGCTCTGCACTGAGGGTTTGTTCTCACATTTTGTGGGGACAGGCTCAGTGTGGGGGCTGCCCCGAGCCCTTTCATCCTGATTGTTTGATATTGGGGAAGCCCTACGCCTTTAAGAGGATTTCCAGCCCTCAACTCCTCCCCTGGTGACACTTCCAAGCCACATTTTGTCTGCGAAGGGTGGCAGTATTTTTAACCATATCACGCCAGGGAAGTATTAATAGCACAATGGGCTCGCTGAGCTGCTGCTGGAGCTGAAGCCATATTTTAAATCCAAGCAGCTAATTAGGAGCTGGGGGATAATTAGTGCTACACCCAGCTTTTCTTCAGKTTCCCCCCACCCCTCCCTTTCCATTTTCAAAGAGCCACGGTGAATGCCTGTGCTGGAATGTTCTGTGGCCCTTGAATATTTTATAGCTCCTGCATGCAGTGCAATTCCATGTGGCTGGCAGGGTCCCCTCTGCTGCATCCCGGGCTGGCCCTGACACTCTGGGAAATGGGAAAATGCATGGGAAATTCATGGGGAAATGCACCGAAAAATGCATGGGAAACTCACGGGGAAATGAACGGAAAATTCATGGAAAAATGGACAGAAAATTCATGGAAAAACGGATGGAAAATCCCCGAGCCCCGAGCCCCCTGTCCCCCCCTCGTGCTGCCGCCCCAGCCCGCCGCAGCTCGGAGCAGCTCGGTTATTTTTGAACCCTCGGAGATGTTTTCCAGGGCTGCCCGGAATAGCGGGAGCTCTGCCCGCTCCATATGGAAATGCAAATTTGCGGGCTGGGGCTGCGAGCGGAGCGGAGCGGGGGGAAAAGCGGGGAAGGGAGCGGAGAAATGGGGGTCGGGGGAGCCAGGAGATCTCCGGGACGGCTCCCAAAATTGTGTTTGTGGGCACGGGGTGGGGTCGGGAGGCAGCGGCCCCGCGGGGCTGTCCCGGTTTGGGGGCGGGAGGGCCGAGATGCGGGGATGGGGATGGAGAGGAGCTGGTGGGAGCCGCTCCCGTGAATCCCCCGGCTCTAATAATAGTTGGCCTCGCCACGGAGCCTTCCCCTCGCCCCTGCCTCTCCCCGGCCATCTGTTCCCAAGAAACTTGTGGAATTCGTGCCTCTGCGAGGGAGGGGCGGCTCGGGGAGGGGAGGGCAGAGCCCCGGGCAAGGCTTTGGGCTTTGGGCTGGCAAAGCCCCTTTTTCCATGGGATTGAAAGGATGGAGAACACCCAGGGACAGGGAATTGTGCTGTGCCCAGGCTGGCTCAAAGGAAGGGATTTTAGGGGAAAGCCCCTGGGGCAGTGGGGATGAAGATGCTCGGGATCTTCATCCTGGGGCAGTGGGGATGGTTGAGAACCCCTGACCTTATTTCAGGGTCTGTGGCTCTTTCTGAGTGTTTGGGGGTTTTTTTTAGGAGGGAAGCAGTTCCTCTGTCTTCATTTCATGAGGAT
>CADDXX010000562.1:485467-520246 GCA_902810485.1 Alauda arvensis | reverse complement strand
TGTAGCCATCCAGTGCAGTACTCCAGCTATGTGAGTCATCCCACCATGTTTCCGTGATGGCGACTACATCATAGCTCTGCAGCTGCACCATGGCCTCCAGCTCTTCTTGTTTGTTGCCCAGGTTGCGTGCATTGGTATACACACACCTCAGCTGGGCTACTGACCTCWCCCCTAACTTAGCCTTACAACCCTTGGGCCCGCTTCCAGACAGCTCAGCTGCATACCCTTCCCCCTTCAAATCTAGTTTAAAGCCCTCTCAATGAGGTCTGCCAGTTCATGAGCCAAAAATMTTTTGCCYTTAACAGAGAGCTGTATCCCATCTGGTTCCAGCAGAGCAGATGCTGTAAAAGTTTCCCCATGATCAAAGAACCCAAAATTTTGTCGATGACACCAACCCTTAAGCCACTTATTGATGATGCGGATTTTCCTGTTTCTTTCATTATTTACCTCCGCCACCAAAGGGACTGAGCAGAATACTACCTGTGCTCCTGCCCTATCAACTACCTGACCTAGTACCCTAAAGTCCTTTTTAATTGCCTTAATACTCCTCTTTTCAATCTCATCATTGCCAGCCTGGAGTACCAGCAGTGGGTAATAATCAGAGGGCTGAATCAGCCCAGGCAGTCTCTCAGTGATATTTTGTACCCAGGCCCCAGGGAGGCAACAGACCTCCCTGTGGGATGGGTCCGGTCGACATATGAGGCCCTCAGTTCCCTTCAGAAGGGAATCACCTACTACGATTACCCTTCTTTTCTTCTTGATGTTAGAGGTAGTGATCCATCTTACAGATGAATCATAATTGGGGGGCTCACTGGGCAAACAATTTTCTTCCAAATCATCTAGTTGGCTCTCTAGATCCAGGACTTCATACCTATTTTGAAGTGGTACCTGGCTGGATGATGGGGATGGGGAGGAGTTTTTGTTATTACCTCCCCGAATTTCCACTCCTCTTCATCCACCAGGTGCCCTTCTACTGCCAGAGAGYGGGAGGCAGACAAGTCCTCAGTCTCTCGGTCAGAGGCCTCCCTTAAAGATGTAAGGGATGAACTCCACCAATCTATTTCCCTTTCACTTTCCCTGATACTCCTTAACCTTTCAACTTCCTCCCTAAGCTCAGCCACCAGTGAAAGGAGGTCGTTTTCCTGTTCACACGGTAGGCAGGTCTCCTCAACATTCCCAATAAGCTCAAACACTCTGGGCACGGATGGGTCTGTACATACACATCCTTTTTGGAGGGCTCCATGAGTCACTCACACTTATACCAGCCACAGTTTTCGACTGTGTAGAAACCGTTACTAACAGTCATGTCAAACACAACCAGGCTGCAGAAAGACCTCAAATCAACACGGAGAACTCTTCACTAGCAAGAAAAACTGGCAACCCTGCCTGCTTGCCCTGCCTGCACGAACTGCCTCGCAAACTGCCTTGTACATACCCCCAAAGACTTACCACACCCCTATTTGCCCGCTCCTGTTTGCCGCCTTCCAGGTTGCCGTGCTCCCCAGAGAGCTGTTATAGTCAGCCACTCAGCAACAGCACAGGAAGCTCCTCCCCTTGCTCCTCAATGACTCACAAAGGCCCCCAGATTGCAGGGCTGGGAGGTGGGGGGGGAAGGGAGGGGAAGAGCCACGTTGGAGTCCCATTCAAAGAGGGARGGGTGGAGGTGCCTTCTGTTTCTGTTCTTCTCTACCCCCCCAGGAAGATATCAGTACTTTCGGAAGCAGCTGGCAGCAGTAAGGGGGAGCCGGGTGGATGGAGAGAGTGCTCAGCTGTGGGGGATGTGCCGATTTTGCGGCCTGGCTGGGAGCTGAGGATTTCAAACTTTTTCTTAAGCAGAAAGGAACCTTTTCTAGACATTTATTTCTTTTGGCTGGTGGTTTCAGAGAGAGAGAGACAACCTGGGACTGAGATGTTAAAGGAAGATGAAAAGAATCCCAGATGGGCAGAGATGAAGAAGAGTGGCTTTGAAGCTGGACTTTTCTTGCATAATATTAGCCACAGACGAACCTGAATTCTCCTGGACTGTGTTTGGGTGGATGCCATTGGCTTGAGCCAAAAGACTGTGGCAGTGACTGCCATGGGAGGAGTAGCATGAACAGAGAAGAGAAGGGTGTGGTTGTGCCCTCTCTCTTCAAGGATGAAGATCTCTGTTCTTGGAACCCTTGGCCCCAGGGGAAAATGGGGGAGACTGAAGTGGTTAGGTTTTTGGTACTTGGCTAAGCATCCTTAAAGAGCACTATATGCAGTTTTGGTCCATGGACAGTGGTGAGAGCACTGGACATGGAAAGGAGAGTGTTACCCTGGCAGACTTCTTCCTGGAGTGGTGCCAKGGGTGACATGGAAGCAGGGGAGGGTGGACCTGTGTATTCCTGTGGGGAGGTCTATGGTGCAAGAGAGACTTCTCTCTCCCTTGCTGAATTGAAGATTAGTTTTTTTTGAGTGGTGTAAAGCAAGTAAAATAGAAGGGAATGAGTAAGTGTATAAGTCTGAGTGTGGAAGGGTGGAAACCGGGGGAAAGAGGAGAAGAAATGTTCTGGAGGGTTTTAATTTCTGTTAGTCTGTAGTTTAATAAAGTTTTGTTCTGTCTTCAAGGTTTAGGCCTGCTCTGCTCTGTTCTTGATCACATCCCATAGTAGTTGTTAGGAAATAYATATATATTCATAGGTGCACTGGCATGGTGCCAGGACAAACCTATAACAGCTTTTTTCACAGGTAGTTCCTGTTGCATAATAGGGATGAACTGGAAGTGGAAAGCAACCATATGGAGCCCCACATGACAGGTTGTACAGGGCTACTGAAGGAGAAGGTGGGTCAAGCCAACTCACTGAACTAAAAGCCATTTAGTTAGCCCTGGACATTGCTGAAAGAGAGAAGTGGCCAAAGCTCTACCTCTACASTGATTCATGGATGGTAGCCAATGCTCTGTGGGGTTGGCTGGAAAGGTGGAAAAAGGCCAACTAGCAGTGTAGGGGAAAACYAATTTGGGCCGCTGARGAGTGGAAAGACATTGCTGCTCACGTAGAAAAGCTACCTGTGAAGGTCCGCCATGTAGATACCCATGTCCCTAAGAGCTGGCCTAATGAGAAGCACTGCAACAACGAGCAGGTAGATCAGGCTGCAAAGATTGAAGTGGCGAAGATAGGCTTAGATTGGCAACACCAGAGAGAGTTGTTCCTAGCTCAATGGGCCCATGATGCCTCAGGTCACCAGGGCAGAGATGCCACCTATAAGTGGGCACGAGACCGAGAAGTAGACAACCATAGACAGTATTTCTCAAGTTATCCATGACTGTGAGATGTGTGCTGCCATCAAACAGGCCAAGCGGGTGAAGCCCCTGTGGTATGGTGGGCGGTGGTCCAGGTATAACTATGGGGAGGCCTGCCAGATTGACTACATCACCCTGCCCCAAACCGGCCAAGGCAAGCACTACGTGCTTACAATTGTTGGAGCCACCACGAGATGGTTAGAAACCTACCCAGTGGCCCATGCTACTGCCCGGAACAYCATCCTGGGCCTGGAAAAACAAGTTCTCTGGAGGCATGGTACCCCTGAGAGGATTGAGTCAGACAATGGGACTCATTTCAAAAACAGCCTTGTAAACACCTGGGCTACGGAACATGGCATTGAGTGGGTGTACCATATTCCTTACCACGCACCTGCGGCCGGGAAAGTTGAATGGTGCAATGGCCTGCCTAAAACCACCTTGAAGGCACTGGGTCGGGGGACTTTCAAGAACTGGGAGATTAATTTAGCAAAGGCTACATAGTTAGTGAACACCAGAAGTTCCACCAATCGAGCTGGCCCTGCCCAATCAGAGCCCCTGAGAACAACAGATGGGGATAGGGTTCCAGTGGTACACATGAGGGGTATGCTGGGAAAAACTGTTTRGGTTAATTCTGCTTCCAGCAAAGACAATCCCATCCGTGGGGTTGTCTTCRCTCAGGGACCAGGTTGCACCTAGTGGGTGATGCAAAAGGATGGAGAGACCCGATGTGTACCTCAAGGGGACCTTGTGTTAAGGTGAACTACTCATGACACTGTCCCTGCATGCATATCTTCATGTGTATATGTGTATATATATATATATAATTAAGGTAGTGCATGTATGTATATAATTTAAAGGTTTAAATGCAATGTAATGTGTTGATAGGGGAAAAAATTCAGGGTGGATAATGTTGGGGGTTAGATTTGGTTGAGTTTTTTTTCCCTTTTGGAATTTTTTCCCTCAAGAAAGACACTTAAAGACCAAGTACGTATCAGTACTTAACCAAAGACAAAAGAAGCCAGGGAAGAAAAGATAGAACCTGGTAATGCGAGATTTGGGGCAGCAAAAAGGATGGGGGGGCTGGGGGGTGGGCAYTCTTTCCCTTGGCACCTTGAGGACGCCAGGCTATTCGCTTGCTGCAGGAGGAGTTTCACTGTCACCACCAACCCTGCTCCTGAGAAACGTACCATCTCCTCCTGAGCTCACCTCCTACCCTGCTGGAGTGAGCCCAACTCTGTCCCGCCACCGCTGTTTTTCTGGCACTGCATTGAGGCTTTTGCCTATGCTGACCTCACACCCTTTGCTCAGCTGGGAGATCTCTGCTGCTCCAGCCACCACTGCAGAACTCCCCATCTACCTCATAACCAACCAGATCCCAAACGGTGGGATCTCCCACCGTTACAGCTTCGTACCTCAGAGCCACTGAGATCAGACTGCTCTGGGCTTTGTAATCCCTCAAGGTTCTTAATTCTGTCTTATTATTAATGCTGTAGCTGTTTGTTTGTTTGCTTGCTTGCTTTGTTAGATATATATATTAGTAAAAAACCCTGTTGTTCCCATTCCCACATCTTTTTGCCTGAAAGCCCCTTAATTTCAAATTTAYAATAATTTGGAGGGAGGGGGTTTGCATTCTCCATTGCAAGGGGAGGGCTCCGGCTTTTCCCTAAAAACACCTGTTTTTCAAACCAAGACACCACCTTATTCCTCAGGCTAGCCACACATTGTGGAATTATAGAATTAGATTCTAGAGAGTGGTTTCAGTGCTTTACCCACGGGGTAAGAGGGAAATTAAATGAGAGGGCACAGCCACTAGTAATAGAGTGTCGGAAAACAAACTGTAGAGTGCCTTGCACTGTCAGGGAGATAAAGGCAGTGCGTTGGGGTGTTTTTAAAAGGAGATATGAGGCCAGGACGGATTACAGGGATCCTGAGGAAATCTCCTGCTGCCAAGAAGATGATTCTCCTCACCGCTGAAGGCACCCCGGTGGGCCTAGGCAAAGGCAGAAGAGCATTCCCATGGGTAAACATGACGATCCTGTGCCTAGCCGAATGCCAGGTGATGGGCCTCCAGGCAGAGAAGCAGCCAGACATCAGGCAACCAAGCTCTGTGAGAGAATKTGGGCTCTGCCTTGAGGATGTCCCAGAGAGACAACACCAGATCCAGCACAATTGCCGGAAGGATGCAGTGGTAAGGCACTGCTGGCATAATGACACTCCATTTGAAATTTGCAAATTGGCAGGGGAATTAATTTGCTCTAATCCCAGAGCCAAGCCCAAGGGGAGGCAGTCAGAATTGACTCACCAGCAAACAAATATCAGAGGATAAGGAGGGATGTGGGGTGGGCACTGTTGGGGGTTAGATTTGGTTTGGTTTTGTTTTGTTTTGCCCTTGGAATTTTTTCCCTTGAGTTGCTGGGACACTGACGACGGGTGATTAGTCGGTACTTAACAAAGACAAAAGGAACCAGGGAAGGAAAGACCTGAAGGGACAGGGGAACTGGGGGCTGGGCACTCTTTGCCTGGCACTGGAGGAGAGAGGACACTCTTCGCTTGCTGGGAGAGAAGTTTTTTTTTCATTTTGTCACCATCGGCTCTGTTCCTGGGAAAACCTTGCATCTGCCCGTGTGCCCGGGGATTTTCTGAGCTCTCCTCCTGTCCCACTGGAGTGGGCCCGACCCTGTCCCCGCCGCTGCTTTTGTGGCTTTTTGCCTATGTTGACCTCAAACCGTCTGCTCAGCCAGGACATCCCGCTGCTCCAACCACCGCTGCAGGACTACTAATCTGCTTCCATCACCAACCCAGGATCTTACAGCTTGGTGCCTCAGAGACAGAGGTCGGACTGCCCTGGGATTTGTGGTCCCCTGAGGTTTCCTGGGTCTGTCTTATTATTAATGCTGTAGTTGTTTGTTTGTTTGTTTGCCTGTTTTGTTAGATATATATATATATATAATAGTAAAATAGTTATTCCCAGTCCCACATCTTTGCCTGAGAGCCCTTTAATTTCAAATTTATAATAATTTGGTGGGAGGGGGTGTGCGGTCTCCATTGCAAGGGGAGCACCGGCTTTTCCCCTAGCAGATACCTGTCTTTCAAACCAAGACAGGCACCTAACATCCAAACATGTAACCAGTGTAATTGAACAGTATGGATGGGAGGTAGGAAGGAGTCAACCTTTGTAGCCTACCTCCAGGTAAACAAATTGTGCTATGATAGTGAAAAGCTTGGTATATGTTCAGTGAAGGGTAAAACTCACTGGGTAGGAAAGAACCTAAAGTATGGGAAAATCTGATCCAAAAATGCACCTGTTATATTAGACCTACTAGGGGAAAATGATAAGAGGGTTTGTTTAAAATATGAGGAGGTTTTCTGCTTCACTCAGAGTCAAGAGGGCTTAGACCCAGAGAATAAGGTCAAACAAGTGTTTTACCAAGAGATAAAAAGACAGGAGTCCATAGCTAGGAAGGATAAATTGGAACAAGAAAGAATGAAAACATTGAGYGAACAATATGATAAGTGAGAAAAACAGTATAACGATGGGGTTCTCTCAGTATCAGATAAGAATTTGTTTTTGGATCTGATGGTCTGTCTAATTGTTGGATATGTGGGGGTTTAAAATCTGCAGAAAAATGGCCATGGAAAGGTGAAGGTCTGGCTCCGGAGCAACTTTTAAATGGAATAGCAACCAAATTTCAAAAATTATACTCAGGCCATAGGGGTAGGTATTAAGCCAGAGGGTAATTGGGACCTTCTGTATAAGAAGGGAGGGGAAAGAATATACTGAAGTGGTAGGGTATACGCCGTGTATATCCACCCTTGACCACTTTGAGTTCTGATCTTGACCATCATAATCAACTGGCATAGCAAGGCTTGCTGTATCAGATGTATTAAGGTCTTTTCCTAATAAGGTTTTTCTTTTAATGACTTCCCAATCTGCCAATACAGATGCTTCAGATATTGGTGCTTTASGTATTTCTTTATAAAATGGAGTGGATCGTGGTGTATGTTGCTATATTACAGTTTCTGGTCTTCTGGGACCTATAAAATTCTGTGGTTCCTTTGCATCAGGCAAGCTTTGTGGATATGATTCAAGTTGACACCAATCAGATCTAAATGAAAAGACACTATCTCCCTTGATTGGTAGAGGAACTTGAAGGAATTGAGCCATTATATTTGGACTAAATCCTAAATTTATACCAAAATGCATGAGAAGCTGTTTTGCAAAATCTTTATGAATAGTAAATGATTGTTCTTCTTTTGAAGATGAATTAGTATACCATGGAATTCCTTCTGAAGCAGTAATACGTAACGTCTTCCTGTTCCTGTTCTTCAGCAGGGATATCTTGAGCTTTACAATCCTTTAATGTTGATAAAGATTCCATTTTTTCTTCTGTAGGTTGTTTAGAAGTTGTTTTCTTTGATTTAGTTTTTTTCTGATGTGAAATTGGAAAAAAATCCTGCAATGTTATAGTTTTGCCTCTAGGTGGCGCTGTTGCTCCACTGGTGGGGGATGGCATTGCTTCTTGCACAGAGTCTTTTTCTGAAAGATCTGGTCCCCATATTTCTGCAAATTCCATCAGGAACTGTCTCATCGTCTCAGCTTTTAAGTTTTTCTTTTTATGTCTTTTAATATTTGGAGGTTTGTTTGCAGCCTCCCATTCAGGGCTGGGGGACCATGTTTGGCTGTATGTAGAATCCTGGCTTTGCCATAAGGGAGAGATGTCTAAAGAAAACTCCCTGCCTTGACCACGCCCCATCCTCATTTGTGTGAGCACAGGGAAACCCACTCTCAGCCACACCTTCAGTCTGCCCCTGCCCCGCCTTCTCCTGCCATGGTGTGAGTCCCTCCCCCAACATGCCTCTGCCAGCCTGCACCACCAATTCCATCCCGTCTGGCACAGTCCCATCCTCTGCCAGCTCCAGCTCGCTYGCCGCCAGGGCTCCTTGTCTGTACCCACCCGGGAACTCCACCAGCTCCGGTGCAACAGCCRGGAGCAGCATTTCCGGGTCTGAAGGCACTCCCCTTGGAACGTCCCTCTCCACRCCCCGTCCAGAATCCACGCTGTGCGGCTCGCATTTGGAGTCCGCCTGATTTACATCACCACCGGAGATCAATACAATTTTGCCCACACTCTTACCCACCCCTGGTGCAAGCATAGGAWGCGCTAAAACAGCGTTTCTCATGTCCACGGAATGAGGAACTCCTCTCATTCCTACTTTCATGATCTGAGTCATCATGGCGTGCGTGTGTTCGCATGGCACCCTGGGAGCTGTAGTTCCCGTGCCGCACTCCCAAGCYGCCACAGCCGCAGGTAGCTCATGGAGAGTGAGTGGTTTCTTGGCACTCCCTCCCACCATGCCTTCCACCATGGCACTCCCCATCCGCGACCACCTGCTTTTTTCCCATTCAGCCGCCTCGTGTTGCGCAGGGATGTCAGGATTTGGGAGCACCTGCCTGGCTTGCCCCTCCTTTTGCTGCGTTTCCTTAATATTAAATTCTCTATCTGAGTCTGATTCTGTGTCCGTGCCAGAATCACTGGATTYGTCCCCTGAAAGCGGAGGTGGAACCATGCCGCTTGTTCCCTCTGTCTGTTGGTAACAGACAGTGACTATTTCTCCCCSCTCCCTTTTTGGAGTGGTGTCTTTCTCAGGCCTTTCAGAATACATTATTTCCGGGGTATATTTTAAAATGGACTCTAAAGTGATCCTTGCTATAGGGAGTAATTTCAAAGCTGCTTTATCTCCTTTTGTTGCTAGATTGTATAAGTGTATATTAATAAATTCCAAAAAATCTGGTTTTAGTAATTCTTGTAGCTCAGAAACAGAGCAATTCGTTTTTACCCAGACTAAAAGTTCTTATAATGCTTTCTCTGAAACTTTTTCTGGGTGCAGTGCCATGACTTGCTGTAGAGATGTCATAGGTAAAGTCTTTTCTTTTGAGGAAATGCCCCCATGTTCTTTTGATCTAAACTGTCTTACCCAAATGATTCTTCAAATACAATGAAGAGCTGTCTGCCTCCGTCCAGTGGATATCAGGTGAAGATCTTGGGCCGTATTAGAAGAAAAAGCCTCTTTCTCCGTCTGCAGAGGTCCAGGTCTTCTCCATGATTTTCTGCAGTTGAGTTTTTGTTRTTTGCGCAGATCAGGCTGCTCTGGGGGGCCCACCTAGGAGACGCCACTTGTCAGGGTTAGGTGTTATAAATGAACCCCTGTCTGCTAAGGAAAATTCTTTTCCCAAAGCCCGAGTCTTCTCAGAATGCCAGGACTCCATCTGCAGTGAATCTAAAAATGTTTGTTTTCTCTTATCTCTTACATTCTTTCTCTGCCCAGCTGCAGTCCGCACAGCAAAGAAGGTCAGGAGCAAATCCCAACCCACCTGGGCGGTCTCCACTTTTATACAAAACTTTACGTATTCTATGTTTACCATTAACCACCAATAATAACTCACTACATCAAAATGTGCTCAACACCCCAAAACCAATCAGAAARAATCCCCACCAGTGCAGAAAATGGAGGAGAAGAAGAAGAAGGAAAAGGACAGTGCCACACCTAAATTCTCCATCTTGTCCTTCCCAACCCCCCATACTAAAACCCATAAATCTATTTTTCACACCATAACTCACTAACTACCACCCTAATTCAAACCTTCGCTGCCTGAGCCTCATCATACAACACACGAAAATCTGAGATTTCTGAGTTCTTTTTCCTTCTTTTTCCATTTTTTTCCCCCGGGGATTTTTGCAGCTTCCAGCTGCTTTTGTTATCTCTGTTTCTTCAGGGAGGTCCCAACTCTGACAGTTCTCATCACACAAGAGGCACCATTTTGTTGCGTTTTTTATCTTCTTTTTTCTGCCAGAGTTGTAATTAAATGCTTGAAATGGTATCTCTTGTTTGGACTCATATGTTTGTTAATTCTTATTTATATTAGTCTCACGAACCATACSTTCTACAGCACTTCAAGCTAACAAACTAAAATGGAGCCATTTATCTCTCTCTTCAAGGCCTTTTAARGATAAACTRTCCAATTAAGGAATGACRCYTAAATTATTTTTACTTTTAACCCAATAACCAACAACTCGTGATGCACAATGTGAACTTTTCTATCCAATTACAAAATACCACCTAGACCYGTGAAGAAGAAGATGAAAAGGAAGGACTAGCCTCTGCCCTAAAAACTCCATCTTGCTTTATATATATTACTATATTCTAGAACMTTAAACTCYAAGTTTTCCACCATGTGATATTAGACACTTCTACTCAAACTACACAGCCATAATCCCAGTTCTCTCATTCAGTTTTGGAAGCCTTCTCTGTGGCCTCAGGTAWAATGCAGGGGTGTTTTGGGGGTCAATGCATCAGCACAGAAAGTCTAAAATTCTCAGTGACCAGGCCAACAAGGCCCCAATGACAGTGTCTTGACTGAGTTTGTCCTCTAAAGTAGTTAACACAGAAGATGCTGCTCTGGTATTTACCACGAATTCAGTGTTGTCTTTCCACATCTTAGCTGTAACCAAAGGCTCTGCTGGAGGAGAGGCTTTTGGTCCTCCTCATTGTGATTCCTGTTACATAGTCAGCTGGGGAACTGGGGGCCTCTTCCTCAAGGGGGCTTCCCTTTTTCTTACAATAGGCACACTGATCTTTGTCCAGAAGGAAAGTAGCTCTCTTGGGTGACTTCTCCTGATTTACCCTCTTACTAAAATGGTGTCTAACTTTGTCATTTTGGTCTCTGTCCCCATACACCTTCCAGGCTACATCTAACAATTTACTCATGTCCTGAACCCTGTCTAACTTTTGCAGCTTTCTTCTTATATCATTTGTAGMTTGACCCATAAACAAGAAACTTAGATGTGCTTTCCCAAAAGTTGAATCAGGATCTAGGGTTGTGTATTTGATTGCAGCTTCTCTTAGCCTATTTAAAAWATCAGTGGGAGATTCATCTCAATTTTGCTTTATTTCATATAGRTCAGCCCAATTTACAGCTTTAGGGATGCCATATCTTAACCCATATACTATGAGCCTCTGGTATCCCTTTAGCTTTGCCATTTGGTCTGGCACATTGGGATCCCACCCTGGATTACCCAATGGGAAGACTTTAGCAACTCTGCCCTGAATAGATCCACATGCTATATGTGCCTCTACAGAAGCTATAATAGCTTTATTAACTATCTCTCTCTCAGTGGGATCAAGCAATGTGTCCATCATACGTTTCAAATCACTCCAGTCAGGGTTCTGTGTGTTAATTGCCCTCTATACCAAATTGGCTACTTTATTTGGATTTTCTTTATATTTTCTAAGGATGGCCTTCCACTGTTCTAATTCCATAGGACAGTATGAGTCTTTTATGTATAAAACAACTTGGTTACCAACTGCCTGTCTCAGTGGTGGTTGTAAAACAGGTTCCTCCCTTTTAGATCTGGTGCAACTGGCTATATAACTTTGTTCTCTTATGGCTCTTTGTGCTGTTCTTCCCTTGTCCCTCTGRTCAAAACAGCTGTTCCCTCATCTTCCTCTCCAGAGGAGCCTCTTGAACTAATACTGCTGTCTATTTCCACTTGACAGGATCTACAACGCTGTGGAAACCGATCAGCCTCAGCTGGACTCACTCGGCTAGGCAAGACATTCTCTCCTGATCCTGTCCCCAAGTGAGTGGTGTTGCCATGGAAACTCACCCGTGCCTTCTTACCTCTGAYAGAGGTGTTGCCCCCTTGGTGGGAGACTCTGTTCCCACCCTCTCAATAGGAGGCTCTGCTTTCCAACTCCACCTCTAGGGGCAGTGCCATTGGCTGCACAGGCTGGCTGCTCCCCACCCTTGYTCCCCCCAACCCAGAAGGGATGGGAGGATTGGGGGGAAGGGGAAAAGAGTAGAATGCCTGTGGATCCATTCCTGCTGGCACCATCTTTGGGCACAGGAGCTGCCCCTCTGCTCCCCCTGACTCAGGAGGGATTGGAGAAAGGGATGGGGGAAGCAGTGGCCAGAGTGAAGCCGGTAGGTCCTCTTTAACTAGTGCCACTGTCTCCTGTGAGAGTGACAGTGGTCTATAAAAATCCACTTTTTGCTGCCCTTCCTCTTTGATCAGTGGAGGTATTGGTAAAGCTGCACCCCTGCTCCCAGTTGCCTCTGATGGCAGCAGCAGAGGCAGGGGCAGGGCTGGAATGCCAGGCRGCCCTTACCTCAGAGTAGGGGCCACTAAATCCATCCCCACCTCCTCCCCAGCCCTCACACATGGTGGACTGAGAGTGGGCTCTTTCTTTTCATCCCTTTTCCCCTTCTTTTTTAAAAACATCTGTCAGAGTCAGTCTGAGATCCCTCACTTGCTCACAACTGTCTCCAAGGAGAATCCCAGAGGCTGGGACCCCCCCAGATTCCAAAGAAAAGTTTCTGGCCAGTCCAGGGGGGAGAAAGCCTGCCAGAAGTGTACCTATGGGTGTGTGTGTGTTCACTGAACCAGAGACTGGTCTCTATGGGAACGCAGTGCCAGAACAATGGACTTATCACAGAGACTGGGTCAATGCCTGGCTCTCTGGACTGATCTGTTCAGTTCCTGCTGTGTGGATTGCAACGACCCCAACCACTGCACCACCCGCACCATGGACCACTGACCAGGTACAGTTTSCAGCTTGTTCTTGGASCAATGCACCTCAACCAGGCAGCCCCCACCTTGGCCAAATGCCCCCCGCTTCGAGAGGACCTACAAAGACTGTGAGCATTSGGACCCAYCTCATGCGCACCCCACGGAAGAAGACGCGTCTATGGGCAGATSGCCTCGAGGACTCAGCTCTCCATGGTAGCTATAATCCCCTTCCCCTCTTTCTCTCTCTCTTTCTCTCTATTTTCTATTTCTCTCCCACTATCGCATACTGTTGTTGGTACTAAATAAAAGTGCATTGTTGATGATTTAAAGTGGTGTCGTCCCCTGCTGTGTCTTTTGCTCTCTGAGATCCCTAAAAGAACCTACCAGGACTTCACAGGCAGCTGCGGACCCTGACAGCATCATATGACGGTATTTCTTAGATCCAAGTAGCCTTTCCTTATGTGAAAAAAGCATAAAGAGCCCAGCATACTCTAGTTCTCCAAAATACGGGTCTTGGCATATGCGAGACACAAAATTTGAAATTAATTCCTTATCTAAACTGCCAAATTCAGGCCATGCCTTGGTGTCTAATTTATAAATTGGCCATATTAGTTCTGAGASTCTGATCAATTCGGGTTTTAAAAGCAATGATTTTTTGCCAGTTAATCTTTGCCAGTTTTTCAACATTAAGCCTAAGGGAGAGTCTGTGGGTATTTGGGTGGTATCTTCACGTGAGTTGACACACCCCATGTCTACTTATAAACAAGAAAGATCGCAGAAATAAAGCAAAGACACCTAACCACACACTAATAAGCAAGGAGAGAGAACAGGAATATGGAACACATGGGACTCAGAGTCACAGCCTCTGGAACAGCAGTGAGGGACCTAACTCACTGTGTCACTGCTGGCCCCAGGCCAAAACTAGYCAATGCAGTACTAAAACTCTGCTCCTTAGGAGGGGGTCCCCTCCTACAAATAGCAAATGGGGTAATAACAAATGAATGGAAAACCACCCTTGAACCCTCTCAGATTCTTCCACACACCAAACTAAATTGTAAGAGATCTTGTAACACAAAACCTAAGTGCTAACAACAAAACACCGCTTTTCACTCACTTACTCATGTGCCCCTGTGCTGGATTTGGAGGATACCTGGGCTYCGATGCTGCCTGGACTGTAACCACTGCACCTGAAAGTGCTGGCAGGGTGTAGCAGGTGGTGTCATAGCTGCGTCTTAGTCCAGTGGATTCTCCAGAGGCCCTGCTGACCCTTCGTGGTTGCCAGAAACTGATGTCTTTTCCAGGACTACCTAAAAACAGAGGCCAGACAAAATTAAGAGAAAAAAAGTGGGTATATTTTGGGCAGAAAAAGCATCCCCAGGGGCTACACCCAAAATGGATGATGGGTCATGAGTTTTRACTCTTTTGTTAGTTTGGTCCATTTGCATATTTTAGTTTAATCTTCCAATTACARCTTCGGGTAATGAAGACATTTTACCCCCAGTTTGCTCCAYTACAACTCACTTATGTTTACACTTCTCAGGGCCTGAGACAGAAAGGTGTGCTTGATTCCCAGGCCTAGAGAGGAATTGTTTTGTCTGACCAAAATGTGAAGACAGTAGCTAGCACTCTATATGGAGTTTAGAGGTRAAAACTAAAAATTACGGAATTACAAATATATGAAAAATATACAAGCTAAAATCCTAAGGCATGAGTAGATGCAACTCATTCCAGGGTTTTTCTTCTGAAATTGCCTCAAAACAAGACAAATTTGTCTCCCAACTTCAGGGACATGAGAGACAATTTGGAAAAAATAACAATTTTGTCCTGAACATTTTGTATTGGGTTCAGAACACACTGGTCACCATGCTGCCTGGTTTAATCATGGGCCTGTGGTGCCTAGGCATTGACGAGACAGGACAACTGAGAGACATTGCAAAAGATGGTTTATTGCTTAATCAGTCTCATGAGAGGGTGAGACATTGAGGCTGTTACATCCAACGCCATCACATCAGAAGCCACCCTAATTCTAGTTACAAWGCCTTATATAGGTTTATTAGCCAATCAACTACTTCCACAAAGCCATTTGTATGTTCTTACACCAATCATTAACTGTTTTGCCTTACRTGCCTCTACCACAATGTGTCTTTTCTTATCCAATCATATAACACTACACAAACTTACATTACTATGTTTTAAGCTTTCTACTAWCTCTATATCAAGCTTTATCACTAAACTCTACAATTTTCTACTATCTTATTAATTATATYTTTTCACTTACCTAAGGAATTTTTCTGCTTGCTTAAAACATACTTCTGCTTATACCACAAACCCATATTCTTGCTTCATGTCTGTGTAACTTTACTGCTCAAAATCTGCAAGCCTTCTCCAAGGTCTTAGATCAAACTCTGTATTCAACTCTCTGTATGCACAAGGCTCTGGGAGCTTTCTGGGCCTCCATTTCCCACATTTCCTCTTTTTTGTTAAACCATGAATACTCCCTTGATAGCTTTATCAAGCATTTGCCACATACATTGGAGACAAGGCAACATTATTTGTACAACTATCATGACAATCAATATACTCAATCCTATTTTAAGAAGTTCTTTCAGCAAAGAAAAGAAAGAACAGGTCATCTAACCAAGTTCCATTGTCAACTTTAATCTTGGATATAACTTYCTTCAATTCCTGTATGCTCTTATGGATGGATTCTCAAAGAAAAGACAGATTAATACAATACATTCCATCAAAGTCTTCACACTCCTGTCCATGTACTAACAAAAGAAAATCAATTGCATCTCTGTTTTGTAGAGTTGCGTGTCTTACATCTTTGACATCTGCTAACAAACCACTCAATCCAAGGGAAGTAGCATTGGTTTGTTTACTTAGCCAGCAACCTAATCGATCTAATTGCTTTAATGTTACTGCAGAGGTAAGTTGGGGTAGAAATAAAGATGCTGCAAGTCTTCTTCCAAAGCCCCAAGGTTCAAAATCATCTCTACATTCTGATTCATATTGACGAACAAACGTCTTTCCTCTGTGTCTGTTGTTGGTGATCATCGTAATATTCGGTGTTAGCAAAGTAAGACTCCCTAAGCTACACGGGCCACCTTTGATGTGTGATGGAATGGTGGGCCAGGCTCAGTCTCCACAAATTAAAAACATTCCTTATGGCAACTGTAAAGGTATGTCAACAGACCATGCAGGTATTGGGGAAGTATAATTGCACCAAGTAGTCTAATTCTTATACATTTGATGACAGAGAGAAACATCTTTGATTAATAATGACTCTTTCCCTGTATAACTGAATTTAACACAAAAATCCAGTTTTACTGAGCCAAGGATATCTATCTCCTGAGGCTCTAAAGATGCTTGGGGAAGGTTGCTTGCCAAATAATTAGAATGATTCCAATTCCATATGCTACCAATGCTTTTACTTCTTAAAATATGAATGGTTTTCTCTTTTATTTGCCACACATCTGTGGGCAGCCCCACTAAACAAGTGGAAAATGGATTTTCTGGAGYTGCAGTGGTTAAGCATATAGTGTCAAAGCCTGATGCATTAGCCAAAGTCACCCAAACATTTGTTTTGGGTTGATTACCGGACAAAGTCACGCTTCCAAAAGCAAACAAAATAAAAAGGTATAAGCATAACATTTGATTTAACTCCATGTTTTTCTTTGGCTATTTTTCAATCTTAGTTTCCAAGCAAATCTTTTAGCACATTCTTTTTTTGTTTTTTCCCAATCTTKCTCAGGGACAGACCAGATATAAGGCACTAAGTTATTTCGTTTACATTCAGTTTTACAAATTTGAATATCTTCTGATTCCTTCAAAAATTCCCTTCTGCATTCCTCCCTAAGAATAGGGAGGCGGGGGCTATTTTCTTCTTCATGACCTACAACAATTAGGTATTCAATGGCTTTAGACCTTGTTAAYGATTCTGAAGTATAGCATGATGCACACCACGCTCCTGCCAAAAGAGCTCTACAATACCAACGGTTCCCACACTTTTTACATTGACATAAAACCCAAGGTTCACAGTTTTTGCAGGTGGGACAAAAGATGTCAGTCATCAACTGTAGTCTCTGCACACCTCACTTCTGAGTGCCTGTTTCTTTGCTCTTGGAGTTGTCAGCGTGCTTTTATATGTGATATGACTTCATGTTCTTCGCTGGAATCCACATAGGTCCTGTACCTGTGGAAACACAAGCATACCCTTTGCCCCAGGTTATTAAAGAAAATGGACCCTCAGTTTGTCCTGTTTCTGGGTTTCTATTTAAAACAAGAGGATTTTCTTTCAACTTTGCCTGTGTGCTATCAGAAAAATGCCAAAAAATTTTTGCAGGTTTGATTCTGCAAAGGAGCTGTTTAAAAAATCAAAAATATATAAAGCTTTGTTCAATTGCATGTGTGTTGTTGCCTGTGCTATTCTCCCTTTCTGTTGGTCTAGGATACATTTTAAAGTGTGATGTGTTTTTTCAATAATAGTTTGACTCATGGGAGAGTTGGGAATACCAGAAATRTTGCAAACACTCCAATACATTTAAAATGTGGCTAATTTTTGATCTGTGTATGTGGGAGCTCAGGACTTCTGGACAACCAACYAATATAATTAACAAGAAGCTGTTTATTGTTTATATTATGCTATATTTATACATTCTGAAACTACTGATGTGATCACGCATTACTTGATTGGTGCCTCTATCTTGTTCATGTGTTCAGGACACACCTTTCAAGAATATGATTGGTTACAGTCCAGTGCTTCATGGCCCTCSTTTACCTAATTCTTGTAGTCTTGGTATTCTGTTTCTCAGCCTCTTCTTTCTTATTTTAGARCTACTTATGTCTTAGTAACCTTGACAAATTCCAGAGGGTTCTGATAAGAATGTCTGAAGAAAGTTTGACCAGAGCACACTGTGGCCTAAGCTATTCAAATACATTGTTACAGATACTGGTGCACAGTGTACCCTAATGCTATTGGGACATGCGGAGGRAGGGGGGCAGAACCTGTTTMTATTGCTGGGGTGATAGGGGGATCACAGCAGTTTATTCTGTTGGAAGCCAAGGTGACCTTGACCAGGAAGAAGTGGAGGAATAAACACATTTTAGACAAGCACATTTCCGAAATCCTATTCTAATCTTGCTTCTTCATTGAAAACCAAGACTATGTTTCTTTTTCATGTATGTGGACATAAACAATGTGGGGCTGGAATAAAGGGGAAGAAGCTTCAGCAGGGGGCGAAGCCAAGGGGAAAATTACATCATTAACTGCACTTCTATTTGGGGATTCTTGTCAATTATACTAATTTGCTAAACTTATAAAAGTGTTGGAGCCYTATACCAAGCACATTTTCAGTGTGCATTCTGCTGTGTATTTCGCCATAAGTGCACCTGAAGGACCTGCAATAAACTGTAATTGCTTTTTATCCTTTAATCTTTTTTGTCTTATGATTTCAGAGCTGATAAAGGCATCAGACTAACCTGCCAGATATATGCTGAGAATTCAACACAGCAGAGAAGAGGCAGTCTAGGAGGTTCTTGGAGTTGTAATAAATGAAACTTATTAGAACATCCAATTAATGAATYAAACTAATTTATTCCRAAATAGAATGACAAARTGCCAGGATGMCACAACAAAAGGCAGAGCCGAGCCCGGGATTGGCGCTGGGTGAACTGTGTGTACAGCCTCTACCRCACTGTACACCCCCCAGTTCAKGAAATCGGCTTGGTGCAGCCARTTTTTATACTGTTTTTCTCCCCAGAGACCATATTGCAACAGTCTCTTCGGKGTCCAGTCCTTGTTGCATATTCATACTYTCATCTTTTCAGCTTTGCTGGTCTGCTGAATARTTTTCCAGACCRAGATGGGTGCTTGATGAGATTTCTGAGGAGTTCTATTCACATGTTATTCTTGGCATTGGTGCTCATGGTCTTAGTAGCTGCTCTCACCACYGGTCYRATACCGATCTGATTTGTGAGTCCACCTGTCTTTCTGTTGCAAATTCTGATCTCCAGTCTTAGTGGCAGCAGTGATACAATCTTGGGATGTACATTCCAAGATCCTTATTGTGAGAAAATCTTTGGTTTATGTGATCAAACATTATAACATTTAATACAGCAAAGGAAACATGAATTGTTTCAGAGCATACATCACAGAGTGTACAGAGTAGAAGTTCTCACAGTTGGTGAGTGAGCCTACCAGGGGTTGGACTCTGAGAGACCTGCTCTTTACAGAGAAGGGCTGGGAGAAGAGGCGGGGTCTGAACCTGTCTGGCATACAGTGACCATGAAGTAAGAGTGCTCCGTATTCAGTGGAACAAGGAGGAACATCCAAAAAAGAGGGCAGACTTTGGCCTATTCTGGATGCTAATTTGGAGAGTGCCTTGAGAAACAGCCCTTTAAAGCAGAGGGGTCCAGGAAGGATGGGCATACTTCAAGAAAAAAATCTTGAAAGAAAGGAGCAGACTGTCCCCATATGCCAAAAGATTAGTCGATGGGGCAAACGACCACCGTGGCTGGGCAGGGAGCTTTTGAAGGAAGTCAGGGAAAAAAGGGTGTATCACCTTTGTAAAAAGGGGCAGGCAACTCAGCAAGTGTTTAAGGATRCCATTAGGTCACGCAGAAAGAAAACTAGAGCGAGGAAAGCTACTTATGAGTGTTTTTATAAATATATTATTAGCTGTTCTAGTTACAGGAATAAGACATCAGTTTAGCACTAGGTGGGTGTAATCAAACTATATTTTGGTCCCCTCTGTCATTTCTGCCGAACTTTCATGATGGGTAGTGTGCAGTAGCTGTCCAGTGCCCACCTGATACYTCAGGTTACAAACTGGGCGTTAAAAAAGATAAGGAAAAAGAGGCAAACCCTTTGAGGCAAGTAATATTTCTTTTTCTTCACACCAATGATTCAGATCTGATAACTCCCTCTGGGGGAGCACCAGCTCATTTACACCAAATGAGAGGTTGTCTCTGCTAATAGGCAGTAACAGATTCAATGGCTCCAACAGAATAGGCCACTCTAACAACTTAAGACCATAAAAGACTCCCAAAATAGCCCATGACTCACAGCATTATATCATCCATTGTTAAACTTCCTGCCCTGGGGGAGGTACTGAGCATGCCCACCTGAACCTGAGCATATATAAATCTTTGTCTTGGGGACTCCTGGTACCACTCGAGGRTCTAAATTGAGACTTCAATGGCACTGCAATCACTGCTTGCAACTGCAACCAACACTCTGACCAACCCTGTTATACTTTGGCAACCAGATTGTACTCTGCCTTGGTGTGTTAAAAACGGTCTTCTGTGTATTGGTGTATTTAGTGCATAGGGCCACATGAAGGAAGATGGTGGCAGGCAGCAGTGTGGGTACTGGCATGTTCAGGGAAGCCTTGGAGTGGTGTTGTTCGTGCTCTGCCGAAGGGCAGAGCAGCGGTGGCTGCTGCCTGTGGGACCCTGCRTAGTGCCCGGCACAGGTGGTGACACCAAGACTGACACTGACTTCTTGACAGCAGTAGAGGACCAGAGCTACTCAGCACCCGGCTGGCCCCACCACCCCTGAAGGAGCTGGTGATCCCCCCTCACCACTTGAGGAATGCGGAGCTGCCGTGCGCCGATACAAGTCCTGCCCCTGCTGCTGATGACACCCCCAGCATCCCCAGCGCAGACCTTACTTCTGCTGGGCCTTCCCCTGACTGTCACCCTGAATTTTTAAGCCTTCYGATAAGTTGTAGCTTGGAGTCAGTTTTCCCATAGTTTTTCATGTAAATAACAGGTGTTGTTTTCTAACTGGCTTAGATGTTCACGTTCTTCTTAGTGAGATAGATTTCCTTGACAAGCATATGTRTTAGCCAGTGTGTGTGTAGAAGTAAGAATTTTCTYACCCAATTAGAACCTTTCCCTTTTTCCTGTATATAATAACCCTGATTTTAAATAAATATTTCTTTCCYTTCTTTCCCCTCATGATTGCTGTGTCGTGCCGTTCTTTTTGTGTAGCAATGCGACACCTGACCTCACCTTGGTGGAGGCTCAGTCGGTGCAGGAGCTTTTGCAGGAGACACAGCGGAGCCAGGAGCAGCCCAAGGCCCCCCATCACCTTCCCCCTCCAGCTACTCAACAAGGACTATGCTACAGGGCCATAGCTGATCCCGTAGGACTATGAGGCCATGCCCATGGGGCAGCTCAGGCTGGGCATGATGCCAGGTATGGGCTGGAGCCATGGCCAGGGCATCGGGCGCACCTTCCCCAGGGTCGTGCCTGCTCTGGAGCACTGGAGCTGCCTGCATAGGCTGGGCCTGGGGTCCAAGGGAGCCCCTCTGGATACCCCGAAATCTGGGGAGAACTGCCAGGGGCCTGGCTTTGTGGGACTTAGTGTGCATCGAGGCTGGACCCCTCTGTGGTGTGGAGGGCAAGGTGGAGGTGCTGGACCCTGAGACTGGGCAGGCACCRGTGTGACTGCAGCTGTGAGGGGCAGGTGGTGGCCATGAACCAGCACAGGCTGCRCCCGGACGGCGCTGGTACCTCTGGCTGCCCCCTCAAGAAGAGCTCCACAGAGGAGGCACAGGGCCAGGATGCTGTGCGCGGGGGGAAGAAGCAGAAGGAACCCCCAAAAATGGAGTAGTCAGTGAAGCAGCACAGGGGGACCCTGCCTGAGACTGGCACTGGCTGTGCGGGGACCTGGGGGTGTGGTGTGTAGACAAGACCTTCCGTGAGGGCCACTACTACAACTGTGAGTTACTGGTCAAGGACGTGYGGTCCCCAGACACCTGCGTGGGCTGGATGGATGGGTGCCTGGTGGAGGGCCTGTGGGAGGCCTCTCTGTAGATGGCAGTGCTTTCAGGGCAGCTCTGACTGGGTCATGCTGGTGCTTCCACACAAGGAAGGTGGGGSAGATCCTGGATCAGAAGCTGGAGTGAGAGCAGGTGCTGGTGGAGCTGGGCCGGGACCCACAGATGCTGCCCTATGATTCCATCTGCCATTACCTAGGGGGGTGGCAAGGATGACTGAGACAGGCTCACCACCAGGTCTGCTAGAGTCCAATGGGCTGCATCTGTCTAACAAGGGAAAAAGAATTCTAGGGCATGAGTTGGCAGTGCTGGACTCTAGTCAGAAGTTTGTTCACCTTTGCCTAGAGGTCTTGGGTATTGGGTTGAAATGACCCCTGAGAGATTAGAAAAAGTCTCTTTCCCAAGCCCTGTGCCAGAAGAAGAAGTCAAGATTCGTTGGCTCTGTTTCTCAAGATTGTTTATTCTTTCTTATCTAATACATTATTTCTTTGCCCTGCTGAGGTCTTTGCTGCAGCTCAGGTTGTCGCTGACTGTTTGCCCTCAGGGCGGTGGTAACTCTTTATACTAAATACTACGTGTTCCATGCTTACAGTTAATTGCTAATACCTATTACTTATGTTAGACAGTACATTTCTACTCTAATCCAATCCAAAAGTGCCACCATCACAGCAGAAGATGGAGGACAAGAAGAAGGAGCAGAAGGACAGGGACATGCCCAGATTCCTCCATTTTGCCCTCTTGAACCCCCATTCTAAAAACCCAACATTCTACATTTCATCCTGTGATAAATTAATTATCATTCTAATTAAACTCTTGTGGCTTGTAAATCTTCTCATAAAGTTGGCAATCTCTCCCATGGACTGAAATCAAAGGCACTGGTACTTTTGACTCCATGCCAAGGTCTCTGGACCCCATGCCAGTGTCTCAGACCATCCAGGGCAGCCAGAGGAATGTCTTGGGTTCCTACATCTATCCCTCCTGTTTGCATCAAGAACACCAACCTTTGCAGCCCTKTTCATGGCCCGTTGCATGCACTGAAAAAGGCATGGCACAAGGAGCACAAAGAGCAGAAGTGTGGGAGACCAGAATATCCCTCTGGGTCTCCTGGATGGGCAGCAGCCAGGACAGGGGAGATGGGCTCCCACGGCCTGCTTGAAAGATAGCAGTGGTGTCATAGGTTTGCCCTGGCRCCAGGCCAGTGCACCTATGAATATGTATTTGTTAACCACTGCTGTGAGATGTGACCGAGAACAAAGAGCAGAGCAGGCTTAAACTTCAAGACAAAACAAAGTTTATTACACTACAAACTACAAAATTGACAGAAAGGAAAACCTTCTTGAACATTTCTCCTCCTCTTCCCCAGTTCCCAAACCTTCCACACTCAAAAACTTATACAATTCACATTCCCTTCCATTTTACACCACTGGAAAAAAAAACCAAACCAATCTTCAATTCAGCAAAGGAGAGAGAAGTCTCTCTTGCACCACAGACTTTCCCCCAGGCACCCTCCCGTGCCTCCCTGTCACCCATGACACCACCCCACAAAGAAGTCCATCAGGGTAACACTTTTCTCTCCGCCCATATTTCGGTGCTCTCACCACCATCTATGGACTAAAAACTGCACATAGGGCTTTTCAAGGATGCTCAACTCAATGCCAAAGAACCAATACTTCAGTCTTCCCCATTTTCCCCTGGGGCCGAGGGTTCCAAGAACAGAGGTCTTCACYCATGAAGACAGAGGGCTCCACCACACCCTCTTCTTCTCTTCTCTGTTCATGCCGCTTCTTCCAATGGCAGTCACTGCCACAATTTCCGGGCTTAAGCTTACAGCATCCACCCAAAAACACAGTCCAGGAGAAATCCAGGTTCGTCTGTGGCTAATATTATGYGAGAAAATGTCCAGCCTCAAGGCCACTTCTCCTCATCTTTGCCCATCTAGGATACAATTCATCTTTCTCCATCATCTCAGTCCCAGTTCTCTCTCTCTCTCTCCCAAACACCATCCAAAAAAGAATCAGTCTAGAAAAGGTCCCATTCTGCTTAAAAAAAGGGTTAAAAACTCTTCTAATGTCCTTATCTCTCTCTCTCTGTGTCTGCCCGGCTTTTTTCCCTCTCCGCTGCCAAGGCCAGGACATTCCCCCACGCAGGAGCACTCTCTGTCCGCTGCCAGGCTGTTCCCCTCTCTCGCTGCTGCCAGCCGCTTCCGAAGTCTTCTTTTGGGGGAAGGGGGGTGGGCCAGGGGCCCCAGGGCAGGGCCCACGCTGTGCCTCCCATCTCACAGCCCTCTCTCTCCACCTGCCCGGCTTCCCCACTCCTCACTGCTGCCAGGCCAGGATGCAGGCAGCCGCCCGCACGGGGCTGGGGGAGGGACACGACACATCCACCCTTCCCTCTTTGCTTTTCCCTTTYCCGCCCCTCCCCCCCCCCAGCCCTGGGGGCTGAGGGGAGAGAGCGGAGGTCCTCTCACCTGGACAGCCGGAAAACCAGAGAGAGATCTCCGGAAATTCCTGCTGCTTTTAACCCCTTGGATTCTCAGAGGTGTGTCTAACCTCTCTTTAACTACTTCCTCTGGGACTACTTCCCCTTAGAAAAAACTCATTTCTCTCAAACCACGACAAGTGGCTTTCTGGTCTCCAACTAGCGGTTCCAATTGAGCCATGCATTCTTTCATCAAAATGCACAAGCATTGATGGAGTCCTTTCGCATTTCCAAAAGCCAAGCAAGGGAAATCATTAATGCTTGTCCAGATTGTCARCTTGTGCAACCACCTGCATCCACAGGGGAAATCAATCCTAGAGGATTGCAAAGTCTGCAACTGTGGCAARCTGATGTCACAAAATATCCATCTTTTGGAAAGCTCAAAAACATTCATGTTTCAGTCTACACATTTTCAGGTGCGGTTTTTGCATCGTTGCATGCAGGAGAAACTGCGCAACATGCTTGCCGACATTTTCTGCAAGCATTTGCATCACTTGGCGTACCAAAAGAAATCAAAACGGACAATGGACCAACTTATATAGGGAAAGTACTTGACAAATTCTTAAAAAAATGGGGTGTCAATCACACTTTTGTCATTCCTCACTCCCCCACAGGTCAAGCGATCATTGAAAGAACACATCACACTCTAAAATCCCTTTTGGATAAACAAAAAAGGGGGGAGCCAGAGGCAAYGCCTCAAATGCGATTGAACAAAGCTTTGTATGTTTTAAATTTTCTAACAGGTCTTTTTCAGAGCCCACTCCGCCAATTATCAGGCATTTTTCAAACACCACACGAGCAAAACTRAAGGAGAATCTTTTAGTCCTGATCAAAACCCCAGAGTCTGGAAAAATTGAGGGACCTTTCAAATTAATAACKTGGGGCAACAGTTATGCTTGTGTCTCCACAGATYGAGGACTGAAGTGGGTGTYGGCAAGACATGTGAAACCATACAGAGTGCAGAYGCAAGCAGACTCTGACCCCGAAAGCAAAGAAGAGAGCACGCAGACAGAACAGGCGTGCAACAGAAAAACATCTCTTCAGTCAACATGAAGAAAATTCAAGGACTGGAGGGTTTTTTCYTTTGGGGCTTGTGTGTCATTGCATTTTCAGAGAATTTTGCAAAGAGGGAAATTTTGCACATGAAATTCAATCAGATGTTGGTTTTGGACCTCATATTTTCACTGATTGCCTTAGGCAATGAGGCAGATTTGCCTCTGGTCCAGCCAAAACAAAATGTTTGGGAAACTTTAGCTGATGCAGCAGGCTTGGATTCTATCTGCCTGACGCATTCAAGGCTGAGAAAACCATTCACGACATGTTTGGTAGGCGTGCCAATGGATGATTGGCCAATTTCAAAAAACATCCATCCAGAGGTTTCGCSGGTCATCTCGAATCCTATGGACGGATGGCATGGTTGGACTCWATCTCTTCCTGTGGCTCCATTTGAACCTCAGGAACTTGAAATTCTTGGTTCAACGAAAATGAAATTTTGTATAAAATTTGGYTTTTCAAAGCTGAAACAAATGGACAAAACAACAGATCTCACTCCAAATAAYTTTTTCTATAGAAATGCATCTTCTTGGTGTAATTACACTAAGGAGACAAACAAACCATTTTGCCAAGTTCTAGTGCAATCGCCACGAGGAATCTTTTTTATTTCTGGGGACAGTATTTGGCCTGCTATCCCTGCAAATGACATTTGCATGGTCACATGGTCACAGGTAGACCATGCAGCATTGGAAGGATTTCATTGCTAACACCCAGCATGACACTTTTAAAAGAACAAAAACGTAGGGAAAAAAGAAGAACAGAACAATATGATCCAAAATGTGATGAGGATGTGCACACATGGGAAAAACCTCGGAGATTTATACAMTTCCAAAGCTGTCTGAGGATTTGGATGACACGAGGGTTTGATTAATGTGTTTTTTATTATATCACTGGGTGTGTAGATATTAGTTATAAATTTCTCTGTATTCTTAATATTGAGTTAAAATGGAGGCAGATCAATGTGATAAAGTCACATTTTCCTGTTCTTCTCTTCCTTTTTCCTTTTGCAAAGGGTGTTGGGTTTTTAGGATTGGGTAAAGGTGTGATTTCACTGTGTGACTTGGATTTTAGTTATTGGAYTTTAGAAGAAAACAATGTTAGCGTAAGTTAGGGTATAAAATCCAGGTGCTGTTCCGGGGGTGGGCAGAATCCATCTTTCCAGCTGCCTGTGGACACCACGCTGGTTTTCACAGAACTTAGAGATAAGGACTTTAAAATAAACATCTTCAAACTGCAGTCCGAGGACTCTGATTCCTTCTTCCGAGCATGGGCAGTGAGAAAACAGCTGCTCACTGCAATTTAAGGTTATCTCAAAAGAGATAAACCGTCACCACCGCCTRCTTGAAAGATAGCAGTGGCTTTGATCTGATGCCTTGGAGAAAGCTACCAAAGCTGTCTGAAGATTTGGATGACACGAGGGTTTGATTGGTGTGTTTTTTATTATATCACTGGGTGTGGAGATATTAGTTTTAGATTTTTCTGTATACTTATTATGAGACAAAGATGGAGGCAGATAATTGTGATAAAAGCACATTTTCCTGTTCTTCTCTTCCTCTTCCTCTTTGCAAAGGGTGATGGTTTTTTAGGATTGGGTAAAGGTGTGATTTCACTGGGTGACTTGGGTTTTAGTTATTGGATTTTAGAGGAAAACAATGTTAAYGTAGTTTAGATTATAAAAACCCAGGTGCTGTTCRTGGGTGGGGAGAATTCACTTTTCCAGCTGCTTGTGAACACCACGCTGGTCTGACTAAACCTAGAGATAAGACTTCTAAAATAAACATCTTCAAACTGCAACCCGAAGGCTCTCTGATTCCTTCTTCCAAGCACGGGCAGTGAGAAAACAGCTGCTCACCACAGTCCAGGGTTATCTCAGAAGAGATACCATGGCACAGAAGGATTACAARCCCTAATAAAATACAAAAAGCTGTTTTCAAAAGTTCCTTCCACAATGGTGAAAGGTCAAAGAAATACAGCACACCATTTAACCAAGATCCAGTAACTTCTTCAARTTTGGCTACACCTTGAAATTRCCTTATGTTTTCATGAATTGATTTTGAATGATCAGACAAGTTCATGCRGTACATTCCTTCAAACTCTTCACATTYGTGCCCATGTGTCARCAATAGATAATCAATTGCTGCCCTGTTTTGGAGCGTTGCTCGTTGACATYTGTAAGCATGTCACTCAGTGCAAGAGAGGTGGCTTGGGCGTGTTTGGTGCTTATTTCCAGTTCTGCACTTTGCACTTCTGCAATCAGGCAGTCACGGGCTTTCTGCAGCTCCTGTTGTGTTGCTCTGCAATGAGCAAATCATCATGTAATGGATGATTTTTGCCTCCAGGTGTTTTTCCCGTGCCGGAGACAAAGCTCAAGCCATGTACCATTGGCAGATAGTTGGTAAGTTCTGTTGACTTTGTGGCAAAACCACCCAGTGATACCTTTACAAAGGCTCCTGGCTGTTGATGCTTGGGACTGAGAATGCAAATYGAGRAGAATCATCTGGATGAAGTGAAATGTTGAAGAAGCAGTTCTTGAGATTGATGATCACAAGCGGCCAATCTCTCAGAATCATTGAGAGAGAAGGAAGTTCCAACTGWAGCAATCACCATGAACCTGAGGCTTTCTTGTGGATGAYGAACACTGGAGAATTCCAGGGACTATTTGTTGGTTTGAGGTGTCCCTTTTGCAGTTGCTCTTTGACTAGATTTTTCAGAGCACTCACTTTCGTTCAAGGGGCCATTGATCCACCCAGACAGGATTGTCTGTTTTCCAAGTTAATTTCAGAGGGGTGAGTGACCCCCACTAAAAGTCCACTTCCAGTCTCATGCCCCATTGTGCCAAGAGGTCTCTTCCCCATACCGTGATAGGCTTTTGCACAATGAAAGGACGAATGATTGCTGTCTTTCTTCCTGGTCCTGAGGCAACAATTGCATTCTCGCTCTGCAGACATATGGCGTCTCCTCCTATGCCTGAGACAGAATCCAAGGAAGCAACTAAATTCCATTCAGGAGGCCAAAAAATGTATGATATAATTGTGACATCGGCCCCTGTGTCAAGCATGCCTTTGATGATAACTGATCTCTCACCACAGGCCAGTTCACAGGTGATGATGGGTTTGTCTTGACCTATGTATTTCACCCAAGAAGCATGAATTTCTGTGTGTTCACCAGAAGGAAAGTTCTGTTGATTGAACATTGGCATGACCTGTTCCCCTGCATGGGATGGCAAAGCAATAGCTTTGGCTATTGGAGTGTTTTCTGGAACAGTCAATGGGGGTAGAAGAGGTTTAGCTAAAACTGTCAACTCTTCATTGCARTCTGCTGAAATGATTGACGGAAACATGATGAGTCCTAGAATACTGCTTCTATCTTTACCTATGATTAAAAAGTATTGCCTCTCCCACGACACTCCTGTGACACCTGTGGGTATCATTGCATGATTTTCATCCATAAAACATGTTATTTTGGAATTTGCCAAATTGCACTGTGCTCTGGGTGGCAATAACTCTGGATCGCTGGGGATCCTGCAGATGGTCCTGCTGAGGATGTCTGATTGACACTCCTCGATGATTGTCCTGCTTTTGGGGTCTGTTTTTGGGTCATCACCATAACTTGTGTCATTGCGCGCTGGCGATCCGCGCTCTTCTTTGAGTTTCCCGGATGAGGTAGGGGTCTTCCATCCACATCTGTTTGGGAACGACATTGACTTGCGAGATGCTTGCCTCTTCTGCATCTTGGGCAAATGTCTAGTGGCTTTCTYACTTTTGTAATATTTGGACAATCTTTTTTGAAATGTCCATGACCACCACACTTGTAGCATTGTGCTTCTGTAAGTCTCATTGGCATTGTTTCTGAGGAAGTATTCTTTCGAATCATTGAAAGAGCTTCTTTAAAATTTTCATTTTGYGCTTTGAGAATTTTCTCCATCTGTTCYCCCCAAATGGATGCAATATGTTGAGGTATTCCCACCTTACTGCACACCTCCACCATCTGTGCTAGAGTGGGCTGTCCTGGCAGTGAATTGATGACACCCTTGCATTCGTTGTTGGCATTTTCAAATGCAAGGATTCGAAGCAAATGTGGTTTCGCTGTTTCATCATTCACTTGTCTGTCCACTGCTTGTGCAAGACGATCAACAAATGAAGAGAAAGGTTCAGAAGGACCTTGTTTAACGTCTGCATAAATGCCTTCAGGAATGCCTGCTGGAGAAATTTGTAGAATTATTCCTAGTGCTGCTTCCTTTATGTCATTTAAGACATCTTGTGGCAAAGTTCTTGCTTGCTGAGCCGGGTCATGATGTGGAGGATCACCTGCCATCTGTGCCACGGTGAGAACTGCATTTGGTCCTCCTTGATACYTGCTCCTTAACTCGCCAAGAGCACTTCTCCATTTCGCATCCCATACGAGGGCTTGCATATCTGTGAGAATCACCGAAACAATGTATCTGAGATCATGTGGTGTTAAATCGTATACACTGAATGTGCTTTTTAAAAGCTGTTTGAAATATGGAGATTGCAGTCCGTTATCTATCACCACTTTGATTAGWTCTCTGATTATATCAAAATCTAATAGTTTCAGTTTTGGATTTTGACYCTGTGGACCATAAAACACTGGCATTACAATGGCTCCTGTGCCAGTTATACCAAAATCCTTTTCCTTCAATGCTTTCTTCTTGATCTCTGCCCAACCCATCACTGGAGATGTCTGTGCTTCAGGTATCTGTCTGTAGAATGGAGTCAATTGTTGTGTCTGCTGCCATCCTGCAGCCTCTCCCATCTTGGGACTTGCTAGCATCTGTGGCATTTTTACATTTTGCTGAAATGCTGTTGCTTCATTTTCAATGAATGCTGGCACTCTTGGTGCTTCCCCTCTTCCTGGATGATGAGCRGGGATCTGTGGCTCTTGTGCAGTATGTAAACTCTGTGAAGATGGAGATCCAGCAGGCATAAATGAAAAGGGAATGCTTGCAGATGAAGGAAAAGCACGACTGCTTTGTGTTGAATGAAAAATTTGAGGAAATTGAGACAACAGATTTGGACGAGATTCCAAAGCTGTATCTATATATTGTAGAAGAAATTGCTTCACCATGTCTTTTGGTATCAAAATTGATTGTTCCTGGCTTGAGAAACCGGCAACTCCTGGATTTGGAATTGTCCAAACTGAAATGTCATCTGAAGCAGTAATGTCCATTGTGTAATCCTGTTGCTGTCCTTCAGCAAGAATATCTTGAACTCTGTGGTCTTCAGGAGCTGGCAGAAATTCTGCTTGTTGCTCGCTGGATTGCTGTTGCTGCATAGGAATTGCTTTCTTTGAATTAACTGTTTTCTTGTATGAAATTGGGAAAAAATGCTGTAATGTCCCAGTCCTGTCACTGGGTGGCGCTGTCGCCTGACTGGCTGGGTGCGGCATTRCGAATTGCTGAGGTGACAGCAAGTCTCTGCTGATATTCTTGACTTGTGGTTCTGGCAAGTCCCTGATTGTGTTGATCAGCATTTGCTGTATTTGTGAAAGGTCTTCAGCCTCTGAATAAATTTGCTGAAGCTTTCTAGGTTTTGGATGCACATCCATCCATTCACACACAGTGCTGGTGGACTGGGGCTGGCTGTGTGCTGGCTGCTGTGGCTGCTGYGGCTGCTGTGGCTGCTGCTGGAGGGCGGTGTCTTGAGGGGAATCTCCTCCCTGACCATGCACCATCCCTGCTTGTGCCATCATGGGGGTGTGGAAAGGAACGTCTTCAGCCACACCTTTGGCCTCGCCACACTCGTCCTCTGCCTGCTGTGGTGTGGCTGTGCCCAAGGGAACGTCCCCTGGAACGCCCCCTGGAAYGCCCTCTCCTGCTCCGTGACCAAGACCCATGCCACCTTGAACACAATTGGGAGTTGCCCCACCCAGATCCCTGTCAGGGCTCACCTCTTCCCGCTCCGCGCCCACACCTGCACCTGATGTGAGCAGTGTCTGCTCTGTCAGAGCTTGCACCATGTCTGCAAAACGAGATAAAACTCCCTTTGCTTCACCTTCCGCAATTTGCATCATCAGCTCCTGCCTGTTGTGTTCCGTCGGCTCTGCCGACACTGCCGCGTGCGTGACTTTCAACTGCTCACCACCTGCTTCCGCAGTGGGCGCACATCCCGCAGCACCGCATTGTGCTCGCGACTGCTCACTTCCTGTCCCAGCGGTCGCCTTGTGTCCCGCGGCACCGCATGGCTCACCAAGAGGCAGCCCCTGTCTGGGCCCCGCTTCCCCCCGGCACCTCCCATCCCTTGACTGTCCTGTCACTGTCTCTGCTCCATTCCCCCACTGTTCTGTCTGTGTCCCTGTGAGGGGAGGTGAAAGTGTCTCAGCATTTCCACTTTCTGAACCCTGCAGGAGAGGTGGAGTTGGAGTGAGACTCCTCATTTCTCCCTGCAACCTCGCACTGGGAGGACAAGCCTTGAAAAAAGCATAATCCAAGTCCTCCAAATCACTTGGATGAATTATGAATTTAAGTTTTCCCAGGACTGGTGAAGGGCTGTGTGAAAACCCTGAGGACGGTGACAAACCTGACGGTTCCCCTCCCCCCCTTCTGGTGGGAGTAATTTCTGTCTGCTGCTGACAGACAGTTTGAATGATTTCCCCTCCCCCTGCTTTGGTGGGAGTGATTTCTGCCTGCTGCTGACAGGCAGCCCCTCTGCTAAGCTGAGTGGAACATGCTTTCTCCGTGATATTCCATGAAATTGCTTCCTTCATTGCTCTTGCTGGAGCCAAAAGTTTCAAGGCCATTTTATCTTTTTTTGTTGCTAAATGATAAAGATGTCTGTTGATTTCCTCCCAAAATCCTGGTTCAAACAACAGACGGGATTCTGAGTACGGGTAATTACAACACACCCATGATAAAAGAGCTCTGAGTTCCTTCTCAGAAATTGCTACAGAGTAGGTAGCTGTCACGCCCTGTAGAGCTGACAAAATGCAAAGTTGTTCCTGGGAATAACCTGCTCCCATGTTCTTGATTTTGACCAGTCTTACCAAATGCCTAAAGCCAGGCTGTGTTGTCCACAAAGTCGATCCGGAGGTGGTCCTGGTCACTGGCCAGCCGATCTCAGGTGAGGGAATCCCAGGCGCCTTGGGCTTTCCTCTGTCCGGATCGAATTTGAAGGCGACTACTCAACAGAGATCCAGTTGTCTTCTCAGGAATTCACCTTCTGGCGTTGTACCTTCTGGGGCTGGGATTCGACGTCTGGTGTTCCTGCCTGAAGCTTGAGTTTGTATCTATGTTCAAGCTTGTGCTCAGGCTCACCCAGGGACACCACTTCTCAGGTTTTGGGTTGAAATGACTCCCGAGAGATTAGAAAAAGTCTCTTTCCCAAGCCCTGTGCCAGAAGAAGAAGTCAAGATTTGTCGGCTCTGTTTYTCAAGATTGTTTATTCTTTCTTATCTAATACATTATTTCTTTGCCCTGCTGAGGTCTTTGCTGCAGCTCAGKTTGTCRCTGACTGTTTGCCCKCAGGGCGGTGKTAACTCTTTATACTAAATACTACGTGTTCCATGCTTACAGTTAATTGCTAATACCTATTACTTATGTTAGACAGTACRTTTCTACWCTAATCCAATCCAAAAGTGCCACCATCACAGCAGAAGATGGAGGACAAGAAGAAGGAGCAGAAGGACAGGGACATGCCCAGATTCCTCCATTTTGCCCTCTTGAACCCCCATTCTAAAAACCCAACATTCTACATTTCATCCTGTGATAAATTAATTATCATTCTAATTAAACTCTTGTGGCTTGTAAATCTTCTCATAAAGTTGGCAATCTCTCCCATGGACTGAAATCAAAGGCACTGGTACTTTTGTCTCCATGCCAAGGTCTCTGGACCCCATGCCAGGGTCTCAGACCATCCAGGGCAGCCAGAGGAATGTCCTGGGTTCCAACATAGAGGGAGGGAATGGGCTTTGTTTGCTGGTTGAGCCCTCATGAACTTAACATCAACAGATTTGCAGTACCCAGAAGATACACAGGAGATAAGTGACCATCAACAATCATCGCCCCTGTGGTGTGCTGGGAGACATCTGGTCTGGGAAAGGACAGATAAGAGAATCTAAGAACGAGGAGCAAATTAGCATCAAAGGCTAAGGCATCAGTAACCAACAGAGGAATGAATACTAAGACTTGTGTAATTTGAGGGCAATGAACAAGAATTTCTTTGGGTTTTGTCTGTATGAATATGTGATAAGTCTAGTAAAAGAATCTTAYGTGATGCAATGATCTTCACCGTATGACCCAATTGTAGATGAAATTATTTCTATTGTTCATCCTGGCCAGAATAAAGTAATGCCTCGATTTTCTTAACACTGAAAAGTTGCTGTTTAAGAGTTCCTGTATTTCCCAGTTTTGGTGACAGCAGGGCTGATTGAGAGGGTTTTAAACTAGATACATAGATTATGTGGTATCTGAGTAAGACACAAATGGTTTAGAATAAGGGGTGGAGACTGTATTGGATCTAACTGGGATAGAGTTCATTTTTTTTTCCTTAGACCTCACAGTCCTCTGGTTTGCATTGGTATCTGGAAGGATGCTGACATGTTTTGGCTACTGCTGAGTTGTGTTCTCCCTCTAGCATTCCTTCCCCCATCAAGGGTCTGGGAATGGGAAAGATCCTGGGAGGGGACACAACCATGTCAGCTGACCCAAATTAAGCAAAGGGATATTCCATACCATATGGCATGAACTCAGATATAAAAGCTAAGGGAGAGATGAAGAAGAGGAGGAGCAGGGCAGGAGGGGAGGGCATTTGGGACTCTTCAATGTCTGTCTTCCAGAGCAACCACTACTCATGCCTGCTTCCCAGAAAYTGTCTGGACATCACTCACTGATGGGAAGTAGAGATTGATTTTTCCCTTTCCTTATGCATGTGCAGACTCTTACTTATTTATTTCCCTTTACTATAATAAAACTGCTTTATCTYACCTGCTGGTTGTTTTCCATCTTATTCTGTCCTCTGTCCCACTGGGAAGAAGAGTSATAGAGCAGTTTAGTGGGCACCTGGCACCTAGCCAGGGTTAAACCACTAGAGTTTTTTTTTGGGTAATAATCGGAGGGCTGAATCACAGGGACTCTCCTGGAAATTTAGGAAATGTTTGAGGATGTTGTCAGGTCACATGGGAAAAAAATTGGAGTTGCAATAGCCCAATTAGAGCTTTATCTAGTCTCTTCTGTGAAGGATAATAAAAAAYATTTTCATTAATATATTAATGGTAAAAGGAGGGGCAAGGACAACCTCCATCCTTAAATGGATGCAAGGGGGAATAAAGTAACTGAAGATGAGAAAAAAGCAGAGAAACTTGACACCTTCTTTGCCTYTAYTGTCAACAGTAAGAMAGGTTGTCCWCAGGACAAATGTCCTCCTGGGATGGCAGATGGGTTCAGGGAGCAGAATGTTCCCCCTGTTGCCTAAGAAGAAGCAGTCAGAGACCTGCTGAACCACTTGCATGCTCACAGGTTTATGAGACTGGAKGGGATCCATCCTAGGGAGATGAGTGAGCTGGCAGATTAACTTTCCAAGCTGCTCTCCATCATTTTTTCATCAGTCTTTGCTCACTGAGAAGGTCATGAGTGGAAGCTGGCCAGTGTGACACCCATCCAGAAGAAGGGCTGGAA
>CADDXX010000562.1:269576-485002 GCA_902810485.1 Alauda arvensis | reverse complement strand
TTGGTAATCTGGATGAGGAGATTGAGTCCATCATCACCAAATTGACAGCATATGACATCAAGCTGGGGGYGAGTGTTGATCTGCTGGAGGGTAGGARGGYTCTGCAGAAGGACCTGGACAGGCTAAATATATAGGTAGAATCTAACACTATGAGATTGAACAAGTCCAAGGGCCGAGTCCTGCCCTTTGGCCACAATAATCCCATGAAGCACCATGGCTGGGGACAGATTGGCTGGACAGTGCCCAAGCAGAAAGGGACCTGGGGTGCTGATTGATAGCCACCTAAACATGAGCCAGCAGTGTGCCCAGGTGGCCAAGGCTAATGACATCCTTGCCTGTATCTAGACTAGTGTGTGGCCAGCAGTACCAGCAAGGTCATTCTTCCCCTGTGGCTGGCACTGGTGATGCTGAACCTTGAGGGCTGTGTCCAGTTCTGGGCACCTAATTTAGGAAGGAAGGATGTTGAGATGCTGGAGCATGTCCAGAAAAGGKTAACAGAGCTGGAGAAGGATCTGGAACAGAGGCCCTGTGAGGAACTGCTGAAGGAGGTGAGGGTGTTTAGTCTGGAGAAGAGGCTCAGGGGAGACCTTATCACTCTCTAAAAGTGCCTGAAAGGAGRGTGATGCCAGGAGAGGTTTGGTCTTTTCTTCCAAGCAACCAGTGACAGGACAAAAGGATGCAGGACAGATTTAAGCTGTCCCAGGGGAGGCTAAGGCTGGACATWAGGAAGAARTTCTTTTCAGAAAGGTGGATTGGACATTGGAATACACTGCCCAGGGAGGTGTTGGAGTCACAGTCCCTGGAGATGCTTAAGAAAWTACTGGATGTGGCACTCAGTGCCAGGGTGTGGTTGACAAGGCAGTCAGGTCATGGGTAGAACTTGATGTCCGAGGTCATTTCCAGCCTAGTTCAATCTGTATTTCTGAATGCAGTCACACCATCACTGAGTGCTGCTGTGACAGACATGCTGCAATTTCAGTATGAATTGAAATGCACAGTACAAATGCATTTTTCTCTTTTCTTTAGAAAAAACTCCCAGCAGAGTGCAGGCCACAGTTTGCCCACCTGGAGGGGCATGCAGTATACTTGGAATTGACTGCATCRTGGGTGGAASCACAGTCCCACCATTTTCTGTGGACTGATCCAGACTGCACTGAAAAGGGTGGGGTTCCAGAACACTTGCAGTTTATCAATGACCTCATTGTCATTCTGCAACACAGTAGAAGATGCTTTTGAGAAAGGGGAGAAAATAACTCAAATTCTCCTGAAAGCTGTTTTTGTAATTAAATAAAATAAGGTCAAGGGACATGCCCAAGCATGGAAGTTCAGTTCCTAGGAGTGAAGTGGCAAGATGGCTGTCAACAGATTCCAACAGATGTGATTAATAAGATAGCTGCCATGTCCTCACTGACCAGAAAGAAAAAAAACCACAGGCTTTCCTAGGTGCTGTGGGTTTTTGGAGGATGCACACCCCAGAATATAACCAGATTGGAAGCCCTCTCTACCTTGTGACACAGAGGAAAAAGTGTTTCAARTGGGGCCCTGAACAACAGCAAGCCTTTGAACAGATCAAACAAGAAATTACTCATGCAGTTAGCCCTTTGGCCAGAGAGGACAGGATACGAATAATGTGCTGTGCACCACAGCCTGGAGCCCCTGGCAGAAGGTACCTGGAGAGACTCAAGAAGGACCTCTTGGAGTCAGGTATACAGAGGATCTGAGGCMAACTGTACCACAATCTGTTCTGMAGAAGAGATTGTTGCAGCCTATGAAGGGGTTTGAGGTGCCTCAGACATGATTGGCACTGAYGCACAGCTTCTTCTGGCACCCTGATGACCAGCGCTAGGCTGGATGTTTAAAGGAAAGGTCCCTGCAATACATCATGCCACCAATGCTGGTGTACATGGATTGCCCTCATTACACAACGAGCTTGGATAGGAAATGCACATTGCCCTGGGATTTTGGGAATTATCACAAACTAGCCTGAAAGGGACAACAACCAGCCCACCTTTCCCAAACGTGAATGCAATTCAGATATGCTCATATATAGTCTCTTATAAAGGGAGACAACTCATTCCAGAGTGYTCCCCTTTAAACTGTCTGAAACCAAACACCAATGACTGGGAAAAGGCAAATATAACCCCYATTTTTAAAAACGGGAAAGTTGAAGACCAGAGAACTACAGACCAGTCAGCGTCACCTCTGCACCAGGCAAGATCATGGAGCAGATTCTCTTGTAAATTAGATTCTCCTAAGGCATATGGAAAGCAAAGAGGTGATTGGTAAACAGCCACCCTGGCTTTACCAGGGGGAAATTATGCCTTGACAAATTTGGTGACTTTCTGTGCCGGGGGTAGAGCGTTGGTGAGTGGGGCAGAGCAACAGGCATCGTCTGCAGGGATTTATGCAAAGCGTTTGACACTCCAGCATGACATCCTTGCCTACGACCCCCGCCCCCCCCGCCCGCCGTTCCAGCCCCACTCAACACGTTCGTATGTGTCCGCTCATTCTTGGGGTAATGGGGTGGGGTTCCGTGCACTGGGGATCCCATACCCGCCGCCTAGCACAGCAATAACCCGTCGCATTCCCTGCCATCCTTAGGGTATCACGAGCGGAGCCTGAGAGCGCCGGTCCCTTCGCCGCGCCCCGGGCGTGCGGGGGTCGCTGCGGCCCGACCCGGCCGGGAGCAGAGGCGGTGGCGGGGCAGGAGCCTCTTCCCGGCGGCGGAGGGCGCTGGAACCCCTCGCCCCGGCCGTCACCAGAGGCCGGACCCCTCCACCTCCCCTTCCGCCCCGCAGCCGCCGCGGTGCCCGGGCCGGGCMGCCCCGCTCGCTGCCCTCCGGTTGCGCGGGACGGCCCCACTTCACATACGAGCAAGCGGCCCCCGGCTTTCCCGTACCCTGCCCCATCCCTGCTGGGACACCCCAATACTTGGGCCGGGGGACGCGTCCAGACAACCCCTTCTTGCTCTCCCTGGCCGCCGCGGGAGCCGCCGGGGCCACCCGCCTTGCAGCCCGTCCGCCGCTACACCCCGGGCAATAACACACGGACCCTCCCGGGCTCCCCTTCCCTCCCAATCCTTTCTCCAGAGAGTCGTTTCGGACCGCATCCTGCCGGCTGCAGCAAGGGGTTTGCACGCCGGGGTTACGATCCCAGTAAGAAAGGCACCTGGATTCTGTAAAGCATCATTTAAAATAAGACTTATAAAAGCTAGCAGTAYAAAGAAGGAGAACAGTAAAGTTAAACTTACATACCTTTTAGATGCTGGAAACTCTGTGTTGTGCAGCACTGGAGAGTAGCAGCATGCCCTGCAGGCCCCATCAGAAGGAAGGATTAGTCTGTTATGGTCATTTTATAGGATTTTCTTACAAGAAAACAACTCAATTCATCATTTCTACTGTCAAACAGAGAGGATTGTTCACATGAGAACTTCTTGGTGCACTGTGAGATAAAGGCAAGGCCGTGCAGGTGTGTAATCACTGGTATGGAGTGGGAGCTGCCCACAGGCTCCTCTGTTATCATCACCCTATTGATTCTGCCCTGCTCCGAGGCAGAAGTGTCAGCATGGCACAGGCCTGAAGGTGATGCTGTTGGTGCACAGCACAGATGGCCTTGCACCCTCACGGATTCACTGTTACGTGGAACACTGATCTTCACTGTGCAGTGGTCTAAGTCAGAATCACTTCAGGGGCACATAAAAGTAGTTTGAGATCTCTATTGGTCTAGATACAGTTTGGAAGATCCTGAAATGAAAAGCAATTGTTCTCTGTGGCAGGGGATTTAGGATATTAGTGTGGAGTGTGTTGCTTACTCTGACAAGGTAGCACTCTATACAGAGTAGCAATACTGACATTTTGACAGCATAATTTGTTATTTAAGAGAAAAGAGTCGTACAGATATAGGCTGAGTAAAAACCAGTCAGCAAGTTGTAATGTTCAGAATGTTAGCTGGATCTCAGCTGGAGCATGATCAATAGTTGTCATGAAGGAACCTTTGGCCTAGCACGCTGCATCCAGCTTCAAAATGAAAGAACCACTGAGATTTGTTTCATGCACAGTAGCTTCTCCCAGAGGTTCTTAGTTACAAGATATTCTTTGATAATAAGATTGCTGTAGTCTGACTACTAATTCCACTAAAGTCTGCTATAAACTCCAGAATGATACTGAAGTTTATTGAAAATCTGTGCTGGCTACATAATAAAYTTCTTTACTTATTGACAGCAGATATGCCACCATCTCTGTCTTTTAGTTTCTCTTCTATGGATATTCCTCCTTTTATTGTCCTTGCCATTTCACTGGTTGCTTTGTAAATTTRATTTCTCTAATGAATGGAGCTACAGCAAAGGGTCACTTGTGTAAGGTTTGGACTAACTTGGTGCTCCACTGAGGTGGCCAGGGATCATCTCACAGGCCTTGCTGCAGAGCAGACCTCTCTGAGAACTACTCATTTTCCTCCACCTCCTCCTGTTCCTTGGGGTTGGTGCTTATTTGTCTTACATAAAGTTCTTCTGCAAACACAGCAAGCAAGCTAATGTCTTTACCAAATAGTAGAAAAGACCAAGGGAAGTCAAGCATATTTTTCATGTGAAAACCATGCTTACTTCATATAGCAACACTTAAAGCTTTCTGAGGACAGCAAATGTAACCTCTTATATCATCAGTGTTGTAGTCTAAGAAGGATCTTTTTGGCTGTTCTGCTACCCTTGAAGTAAACATGACAGAGATTGTCATTCCCCTTGTAAGTCAGAAGGACCATCTGGCACTACATTAGAACAGTATTATATTAAATTCATCAGCATGCTAATTATAGGATGACTAGTGAATAGTTAAACTGCCAGATGCTATGAAGATATATCACTGTCTGTTTACGTAGTTAGGCAAACATTTAATTAATCCTCCAGCTGCTGTATCTGCTTTACCTAKGAACATATCTAAATTGCATTCACCTGTGCAAAAGGCAGGTCAGTCATTGCCTTTCAATAAGAAAAGAACCTTAAACACARCTTTCGTGCAACATACAGCATGTACATGTATGATTTAACTATGCATGCTAGTAATTGCATCAAAACCAAGTACAGACTCTTCCACTTCAGTTACTGCATTGTGCTCCCTGATCCTTCAATAATCTTTTAGTGGTCTTTCAAGTTTTGAAAGCTGAGTTGTTTTAGAGACTTCAGCAATGCCATGTTAGAAAACTCAGTATACAGCCTCAGTTAATAGGATGYCTGCGAGTGATCTTACAGCCTTTTACTTTTCCCCATTCTAAGGAGTTTTTCATTCAGAAAATACTGAGGAGGGTAAGGGACCTTCCAATATCACAAAATATTTAATATTGGTTCCACAGTGTTTAGCATTCCCATGAGGGTGCTTCTTTACTGAAATGCTGAAAAACAGAACTCATTTGGGATGTGGCCTTGGCTAAGGATTATTTGCAAAGAGACTGTCACTTCTTTATAATTGGAAATGTTTGTACTTGGCTCTGTAATTGAAAGTGTTTGTACTTAGCTCTATTTGGTATTGTAAGAGATGAGATCTGGAAAAATGGGACTTAGTGATCTAGCTAAAATCTAGCCTTCGTTCACTCAAGTTTTCATTACAYTTCCCTGTTTTGTGTTTAGGAATCAGATTTCAGAAAGGTGCTTTATTCCACTTAGTACTGGGCCCATAGTCAKCCTGGACCTTTTGTAGAATCCATCCCAAGGCACAGACATTGTGGAGACCAAAGATGCACATGGACAACAGGCTGAGACACAGCTGCACATCTCGAGTCCCCTGAGTCAGGAGTTGTTTGGATGGGCAGCATCCTTAGCTGGACACGGTCTGTTGATCTCTGTTGATTGCAGAATGTGCTTCATGTAACTGAAATTGCCAAAATTGTGTTGCATTTTTGCAAAAAGTTCGTGGTGTGATTTTGGAATGGGCCCACAAGCATTTTCCCAGACAATTCATGAGCACGGGAGTTATTATATAACAAGGAGCAGTGCCAGCAGGCAGACTAGGTGCAGCCAAGCATTTTGGAGGCTAAAGGAATTTCACRGTATTTTGTGACAGTTGACCTTTTTGCCACAGTATTGACAAGAGTAGGAAGAAGTAGGATGTACTGGAAAGTTATTCAGGAGATACCAGGAACTTAGGCTTTAGGGAAAAAAGTGAGAGTTTAGAGCTTCTACAGTAAAAATAATACCTTAAATATTTTCACTATTTTAAGCCTACTTTATTTATCATTTTCTTCTTCCTTTGCTAGCATTCCTCTTAGCCAGTTTTCATAATATGTGTCTCATGAGACAGACACAGCCTTGGCTCTTGGGCACAAACACTGACAATGTGATCCTCRTGACGGCTATCTCAGGGTTAGGTGCTGGAAAACATGCCTCATGTAGCTCAGCAACTGAAATCCTGACAGAATATTTGGGAGTATGTGGTGGCTTAACCCTGGCTGGCTGCCAGGTGCCCACCAAAATTGCTCAGTCACTCTCTTACTGATCTGAGCAGGGGATTGAAAATATATWAAAAAAAGGCTTGCGGGTTGAGATAAGGGCAGTTATGTTACCAATTACCATTGCAGTCAAAAAAGAATGGACTTGGGGAAATTAGTTCAGTTTATTGCCAATTAAATCCATGTAGGAAAATGAGAAATAGAACCAAATCTTACAACAACTTTCCCCCACCYCTCCCTTCTTCCTGGGCTTAGTTTCCCTTCTGAACTCTCTACCTTCTTCCCTCTTAACAGTGCAGGAAGACAGGGAATGGGGGTTGCAGACAGTTCATCACACATTTCTGCAGGGGGATACCTGCTCCACTGTGGACCTCTGTGGGCTGCAGGGCCACAASTACCTCACCATGGTCTTCATCATGGGCTGCAGGGGAATCTCTGCTCTGGCACTTGGAGCACCTCCTCCCCCTCCTTCTCCACTRACCTTGGTGTCTACAGGGATGTTTCTCTCACATATTCTCACCCCTCTCTGCAGCTGAAGTCGCTGTGTTTTTTTCCCCTTCATAACTCTGTTATTCCAGAGGCAGTATCTGATGGCCTTGGCCTTGGCCAGCAGCRGGTCCGTCCTGGAGCCGGCTGGCGTYGGCTCTGTTGGACATGGGGAAGYGCTTGGCAGCTTCTCACAGTCCCCACCTGTGCAGCACCCCCCARCAAAACCCTGCCACACAGACTCAACAGAGAGATAAGACACTGGCATCTCAGGAACTGTATTCAGTGCTTCAGAGTCTTCTCAGAGTTTTCCTGGGAAAGCAGAAAGAATGTATCTGTGATCATCCCTTGCAGTTTTCCTTACTTTCTGTGTTTGGATTAAGAATGTCTCGTCCTCTCACCACTCAGTTTTGCATARTGCACAGTAGAGTCCTCTGTGGACTGGGTCCACAGAGAAACACCAAGAAATGGGCTTTCCTCAGAAGTTCCCATTAACTGGGAAAAGTACAGCACTTGCAAAGTGTTAAATTTGATGGCYGTAGAAATTTTCCCTCTGTTTCTATTAAAGATACCAAATTTGCTGACTTTCAAGGCACACAACTGCACAAAGCATTTATGTAAGAGGGTTTTCAGAGGAGGCAGACATATTCCAGCTGACAGTGGAGGTAGATAGTTGGCTGAACAGCTGAGGCTTAACTTGACAGTAATTTTGCATAATTTATTATAGCAGTTCCATAGAGCCTTGGGAACTGATCTTGATTATTTTAGATTCAAATAAATAAATGATGCATCGTGGGACAAACTGACACTCCATTCCAGGAGATGAACCTAAGACAGATCAAAGGCAGGCTCCCAGTGCCAGAATCAACTGCAGTTTTACAACTATGCTAAGCTATGCAATTATCTTAAACCACAATGATCCTGTTGGATTTGCAGGAGTAAATTTAGCATCAATCTCCTTACACAAAACAAACAAACAAAATCAGTACTGCATTTTCATATTAACACAGCACAGCACAGTGCCAGAATGAATTACTATCTACTTTCAGAAGCACTGCTGCTKTGCTGGTTGCCCCACAGATAAATTAAAATGTATAACTCTTTCTCTGAGAAGCTTGTGACTACAGAGCAGAACAATGACCTGTAGAGACTGTGACCAGTAGGGTAACTGGGAAGAAACTRTGATTGTCTAAAGCAGTGCTGGTTAAGTCAGCATTTTGTCCTGCTGGGTTGTGCAGCCCTGCTCTCATTCATTGTTGGCTCCATTTGTCTATCCATTCCCTCACCTCTAGGGAAAAAGAGTTAATCCTAAGACAGATAAAGGATGATTATGCCAGAAAAGTATCCCCAGGGCTAGAAGACAGGACACACCACCACTGCCACCAAAAGATTTGGGTGACTAAAGCACTGTGAGGAAAAAAAACAACCCAAGGTGCAACATTCGTTTTAAACCAACGGGGAGAGACAGCAGGCAGCAATGCAACAGAGATTAACTATGGTAAATCAGTAAGCAAGTAAATAAATTAATAAATAACCATTACACATCACTTCACAGCATGARCATTGTCACAGAGAACAGAACTTCCCTGCAGTTTCCTTCTCAGTCAGCTGGGCTGGAATCYAGGAAGAGAACAAACTCAGAGGCAGCTTTCATTTAAAAGATAATTTGTTTATTAGCCAGGCAGAAAGTCCCAGTAAAAAGAGAGGAATTTCCATGATTGTGTTGCAGTATTAATTTTCAAATATTCTGCCAAAAACTTTGGGTATTTTGCATAAGATGAAACTGTAATTCTGGATGGGACCTTGAGTGGGAGGTGGGGCATGAGCTGAGTTTCTCRGGAGAAGTCTCGGGGAGCAGTTTGACTTGAGACACTTATGATTCCTTCTCTGCCAGATTTATATACATATTTCTAATCTGGATTACACTATTTGGTGGGAATGTTTGCTTCCTGGCAGGGAGAGAGTGTTTGCAATGTTGAATTTATGTCATGCCATTCCTTTTCTACTCATTTGGTAATACTGTTTTGGTGAAAACAAGGTGCTGGCTCCTGGTATGTTAGTACAGCTAAACATATGTGRGGCAGGAGGTGGGGCTAAGCACTGCTCCCCAACTCTTCTCTGCTGAATTTTTAGTTTGCTTAAGGGCTGACCAGACCAATTCAATGAATGTTTTCCAAGAGAGAGCCAAGACGTGCTTCTGGGGAGAGTCAACTCCTGCCAGAAGGCACCATGAGTGAACCTGACCATCCATCAYTGGTGTATGTCCTCATGCCACACAGTGGTGTGAGTAAAAAATCCACTTACAGGTTCTTGAAGTTCAGAGTTGCAGAGCAAACCCTTTATATATATATATATGTATATATATATATAATTTCAGATAAAAACCCCAAGGTAAAGTTCCCCAGCCCTCTACATCATAATTCTGTTGCGGAAGGGGCATGGACAGGGTGCCAGAGGACATCCAGAGAGAGGATGGGGTGGAAGTGCTACAAGAGGAACATGTCCTCAGCTGTGTGGATGTGAGTCAGGCCATGTCATTCAGGGGTAGGGAGCAAACCCTCTTTCTTTTTAATATTTTTATTTTTAATACAGTGGACATAGTCTTTGCCATCCAGCCTTTCAACCTGAGATACTGGAGTTCAGACCCTCCTCCAGCTGCCCAGAGAAAAGAGCAAAAATTTTTTTTTCATGGAGAGCATTAGGCAGGTGTAAATCAGGGTTATGGCCAGAAACTGCACATCTCAGGTCAGCACCAACTTGCAGGTGAGTTTTGCAAGAAAAACAGGTAAYATATCGCTTGGATCCTTGTCTTCACAATGTGGTGGATGAGAGATCTTATCTGGAAATTCTCTCACAGAGAAGCTTTTTATATTGTGACATGTAACATTGACCCAAGCTGAAGGAGGGGGTCAGTTTTGTAATGTTAATGGATCAAAACTTTTTCAMCTTCAGCTCCATGCATGGTGCCCAGCATGGCAGAACCCTTAAAAATGCCTACCTACACAAGCTGTTAGGATCTCCAGTTAAAATTTTTTCCTTCCTTTGCCTCAGGCATGCTGTCAGTTACTGCATCTCAGYTGCTGGCTGGAAAATTCTAGCCAAAGGAAATCTTCTATAAATTGCTGAATTCAATCATAAAGCACTCGTATGACCATTTCACAAGATATTTTAACTGAAACAAACYCAGCAAGAATAGTCATGTAGAGATGATGAGGCTTTAACTCTGCAGTGCCATGACCTTTTACTSATGGGAAAGTGCCCAGAAGGATTTTCTTGGGAATTGATTTTCCTCTTCAATGTTGATAATAAAGATTAACCTAGGYATCTCTGCTGTGGTTCACTTGCAGGAAAATGGGTCCAAATCCCTTTCTAGATCTAAGGACTAATAAAGAAGTACAATATGCAAAATAATTATTATAATCCATCATTTTCATTGAAACAAAGCAGAACAACAAACAAATTACGATAGTAGACTGAATCATAAAGTGGCAATATGCCAAGGTGAATATCAGCTGAGTCTTCTTACWTGTCTGTTGGCAAAATAAAGAGGATTAGGGGAATGACTCATCTGTTGATTGAAAAATCTACTTTAAAGTTGCAAAGAAATTCAAACAGCAACATTTAATAAGCAATAACTCGCTGAGCAAAAAGCTTCTGTTCACTTACAGCTGCACTCCTCAGCTTGTAAACTGTGCATGCTCTGGAGCAGCAGAACCAACCCAACTCTGATGTTAATCTCTCATCACCAGGTTGTATCTTTTTGTGTTTGCTATGGTCCTAGTGAGTGGGGTCACATTAGCAACACAAAATATGTGATGTATTTGCATAGGGGAACATCCCAGTTTTGCTGTAGCTGTCAGTGAGAATTTTATTCCTGGTTGCAGTGTAGTCAGTATTTTAATCTTTCCTACAAGTTTATCTCCTCCTATATAAAATCTGAGTTCCTCCCACACCAAGCTAAGATTCATAATGCAACTGAAGCTGTGAGTTTAAAACTATTTGTGGCCACCAAAGCGATGCCTGCGCTGTTGTAAAGGGGAAAAAAACCACACTCTTCAAGCTCAGACTTCAAACCGCCCCCTGATCCGCCGTTATCAGAGCAGCCAGCAGCCCCCTGCCCTGCGGGCGCTGGTGGGGGGTTCCGAACGGTGCCGCAGTTCTGGGCAAAGCCACCAGTGCTGGGGAGATCCTGGCAAACTGCCCGTCCCTCATCTTCTCTGCCCGAGCTGCTGCTTTGTCTTCATCTCACAAAACCCCGATGTCACCAGACACCTCAGCAAAACTCAGGCTTCCCTCTGTCAGCAGCTCGGCGAGGATSTAGGTAACAGGTTTGTGTAAAGTGCTATGTGGCTGTGCCTCCACTGTGCATAACTGCCCTGTGTTGGTGTTTGGCAAGTGCCATCTGGTTTTCATTTTCTTTCACAGTGTAATTCATCACCTCCACCCCCACAGATTCTCAGTGCAAATGCCTTTCTGCTTTCAAGAMAATTTCAGCTGAATGTGTTTTGATTTACTTTAGCTAAAACCCAGCAGACACTGCCATAAAATCATTCTCTTTTAAATTAAAAGTTATTTGATTTGCAGATTTTAGCAAGATAGGACTACTCATAAAATCTTAATTGATAAAGTAATAAGATGCTCAGAAGACGAAAGTACCAACCATACAATAACTCTGCTCACCACAGTCTTGGAAAATATTCTGGAGAAGCATCTTAAGCAGATTAAAACCCATCAAGATATATAAGCAGTAAGAATAATAGTGAGCAATTAGAAGAGGTGTAGRGATGAAAACACCTATTGTAGCTCAGTACAGGAAATTGTTTAATAGTCCTTGCTGAAAYTCAAATTACTATTTCTTTTAAAAAGATTGAAAGCATCTTCCATTAAAAACTAATTTTTGAATCTTACACATTGAGAGGGGAGACTTGTTCTATTTGTGGATCTGTGTACAGACATGGTCAGCTAAATAAAATTTAAAGCTAAGAAGGAGTAAAAGAGCTGATTACATAAGTAACAAAAMCAAGCAACTGAYAAACCAAGAAGAAAGTTTTGTTGTGCATTCTTGAGGCTTCTGGTGAAGTGTTCTCCCCTCCACTTAGACACATACACTGTAAACACCATCGGACATAGCTGGAAGGAAAACTGTAGAGAGAGAATAAGATCCAAAGCAGCAGCCCACCTCTGGTGACATGGATTATTTTCTTTCTCASTAACACTCAAAGCCCATTTTGCACTGTAATTTTATGTTCTCCTCAGCTATATTTTAGGGTTCACTTTACACAGCAGTTATTTTCATTGAGTGGCATTGTGTGTGGAGGTATTGCCAATTGCAAACAGGTTTACCAGGTTAAAGGCACATTGTCAGAAAAGAATACTGTATGTGCACATGCACGTTTAATACCTTATTAAATCTACTAACTGAAGCAGACAAAAGCCTAGGAAGTGTCAGAGTTAATGCTATCTGTGCAACTCTAAATTGCCCTTTTCCTACATGCATCATGGCTACAATCTTTAATGACATGATCACCAAATTATTTTCTCCCCAGGAGCTTCTGTCTGATTTAGTGTTCTCTCCTGGGTGGTCCTCCTTCAGCTTCCCGTTCCTTGGACATCTCCAGGCTCACTGCATGGCCAAACATCCACATATTTTCCACAGGAATAGCAAGTGGAAATTATCTCATGCAGAGGACATGACCTTTGCTTAATTTAAATCTGTTTTTAGTAGGAAGGTATTAGAGCTTCTGCCTGCTTTAAAATTCTTACAAATAGCTGGAAAACAATATACTTTCTTAGGAGTCACTGATTTAAGCAGAAGATATATCCATTGCATAGATGACTTCAGCCTGAATAGTTTACCTTCAGAGGTCAAAAGTAAACAAAMCCAATGTCTCATAAAGGTGAATATTGGGAAGTTTTGGCTGGGTGACATGACTGGCTTTATGGATCATTCAGCTCATATTTTGATAAGCCCAGTGCAGTCCTGGGAGTTTCCTCAAGAGCCTTGTTGAAGAAGAGGAACAGGACACCAGAGGTTGGGGCCTGAGACTGAGCTCCAAGTAAAACAGCTGCAAAAAAAACGGCAGGAGAAGTGTCTAAGGCTGGATCTGTTCTCTCTTCCCTTCTATCCCCTCAGGGTGGTCTGTGGGTGAGGGCGTTGCTGCAAAGCAATCCTTGATGGGCACCTGGAGACCTCTCCAGGCTGGAAGGCTGGAGGAGGAGTGGTCAGCTTCCCCTTYTGTTTCATTCCCTTTCTTTGCTGAGCAAGCAAGAAAGCAAAAAATAAGGGACCAACACAAGGCTTAAGGTTTGCTTTCACCCACTTAAAAAACTAAGGCCAGGCGATTAAACCAACTGCAGCAGCTAAAATAGTCTTATCCCAGAAGAGGAATGAAGCAGCCCAATCCCATTTGTCCCACAGTTTGTGGGTTGCCAGTATTGCTCCAATTTTACCATTCATCCCTCTCCCTCTGCATCTGATTACCTGTGTAAAAGGCTAATAAATTCTCTGCTGAATTTTAAAAAGCAGCAGTATTTGCATTTTGAACACCCAGCCATGCAGGATTCAGCCCATTTAATGATTTTGCTTCAGAGGATGTACCTGGTTTTGTCAGTCACCCTCAGTGAGGAGGCAGGGGCTAGTGAGGGATGAGCAGTGGCATTAGCAGTCACTTGGCCTGCTGGTGTTTATTTAAATGCTACCAATTGCCACTCCTGATTTGGAGCCTAATTTACACTTTGGATTGGAGACTGCTATCCTAGGGATAGCTCTATCCTGGTACTAGCTCTTYAAATGTGTGCATCAGAAACGACATTGAATTTGACTAGGCTKGCATRAATCTTTGCCTAACAAAAAGGATAMATTTCCAGCCTGTRTCATTGACTAGACTTCCATGAAATGCCACTGTGTTCCACTTAATTTTTGAATGTTTTGTTTACTTGGATTCACCTCTAACCACATTGCAGTGAAAAAGAAATTCTTCCATGGGCTAAAAGGTATGTTTATAATAAAACTTTTTAGAAGGTTTTCATAATATCCTCTCTATTTTTCACTGTTTAATTATCTGCAATGTTCTTATGTCAAGGCCTCTTGGCAATGWGCAGGCTTTYATCTCATGTATTGTCTAGTGCCAAGTGCTGGTTTCTTTTCTTTTGAAATAACACAGGGTTTTGAGACTTTTAGATCAAGCTGCAAATGTTTCTTCTCTGATAAAGATTTTGGGTCAAGTAGCTATTATTCCTTTTTTTATCCTAGCTGAAATTTCTCCTAAGCAGAAGAGTGAGAACTAAGGATGTCATAAAATCCATTAAAACTCATACACTGTAATTTTTCAGGGAGTTAGATTGGTGCAATAACATTCATTGGGACACCTGAGCTGGTCTAATGGATCCCTCACATCAAACCAGACCTTCTTTTGAAAGGATGGMAGTTTCAGATTGTCTTATTGAATTATATATTGCTTTTCTTTAACACCAGCCCATTTCCTTGGGGAAGGCCTCCAGGGCAAGGGTTGTCTCTGCACAGAGCAAACACAGCAGGGAACTGTTGCTGATGCTGGGTGGCTTAGGCAGTTTCATTAYAGAAGCATTTGCTACCACTGTCCTCTCCCAGCATGCCTTGGATGCAGACAAGATCAATAAAAATTAAATTAAAATAGCATATATATGTATAAATGTTAGATTATATATACTCCATCTGCTGCACACCTCTCCTCATATATTTTCTGTATACCTGAGTGTGTGTCTGTTTGTGTTAAGGATACTACAATATGCAATCCATACAATCTGAATTTTTTTACATCATCTTGAGCAAGTTGAAATTTGCTGGGGAAGGTGATATCCTTTATTATACCGACTGAGAAAGTTGACTAAAAAAACCGAAAGTTACATAAGGGCTTGCATAACCACATGCTTTTAAACTGCCACAAATGGGCTAACAAGGGATAATATTTCTCCTTGCAAAAGTTGCATCTGCAGATAGTTATAGATTTTATATCGGGAGTGTGATTGCTTCCTGTGTTGGAGAAGGAAGGTGCTGCTCAGAGAGCAGCCGKCATGACTGAGGGGCCCTCTGGTTCCATGTGGAACAGGAAGGGCACAGGGAGAAGCAGATGGGACACAGCAGACCTTGCATGACTGCTCTGCAGAGCTGCATGGGTTACACAGCACCTGGCAACCTCCCGAGGACTCCTAGTGGCCAGCTCTGCTTCAGAGGTGGCCTCTCCTAGACTGCCAGCAAAYCAGCATTTTTAGGTAAGCTGTGCCCTTTCTTTGCAACACTTGCTTAAAAAAAGGAGACTTTTTTAACATAAACCCCTCCAGTGCTGTCAGGCCTTCCTGACGTGCAGTCTGTCCTCCTCTCCTGTGCACTGCTGCGGAGTTGTGTGCAGGGAAGAAGACTTGTGCCCTGCCAAAACCCGTGTGAGAATGGAAAAATTATGACTGGAAAGTAGCAGGCCAGAGGGAAGGAAAGTACCTGGTGGCAGCCCTTTGCAGCTGGGTGAGCTCTGGAGGGAAATCTTCATGGGTCAGACCATCAGACTTAACTGTAAGGAAAACAGCAACTTGACTCTATTAAGAGTTTAATTCATAAAAGATATTTGATAAATATTGATTGTGGACTGTATTTCCTCCTGATTCAACTATCTATGAGAAAGAAGGACATCTGTGACAAGGAGATTGGGTAAAATGAAAATCAGGAGCTGTGTGCTGCAGCACGCATCCCTGTTGAAACACTGGYAAGCATTTTCAAATCAATTGAAATGTACCATCTCTAAAATCATCCCAAATATTTTTACCTCTTCCAGCTGATTGTCTGTCTTATAAATGATTCAAACTTTGTTTCTATTTTCATCTGGTAGCATCGTCCATCACAAAGCTTGAAGGCAAATAATTAGCTATAATAAAAGCTCCTGCTCTTATAACAATTTTCTAGTTTTCATTGCTAAAAGCTCWGAAATAAGACTGGGCATTAAGTAAGATGGGGAAAGCCTTATTACAGAGCTAGTGTGGACTCAGCTAGGTAGAATTCCTCCCCTCTCCTCCCCCCCTGACATCCAGATCTCCTCCTTAATTGATTGAAGACTTATTTCCACTGTAAGATTTATACACATGTTGAAGCACCTGCCTCTAGTACGATTCCTTTCTCTTTTACAGCATCCCTGTCGAGACAATTATGGGTATTTGCTTRCAGACCAGTCACCACCAATGGACATTGCAGTGCAAGGCCTCATTTGGGAGCCAAGAGACATCTTCTGTCTGCTTGGTCCAGCTACACCAATGCACATGAGATAAACCATCACAACCATCAGCATTGTGTCCTAGCTGGAAATAATTAAAACTTTTAAAGAGCATCTTCATTTGAATTCCAGCATTTTTCAAGGGCTCAAATCTTTGAACAAAATTTRGCTTGTGCTACCTTGTGTTTGTGTCAGATCAAGGGTGGTGATGTGTTAGCAAAAAATTTAATTTTTTTTTTTATATTTTAGAACCTGATGCAGATAGTGCTTTTCATCTTTGGGATGTCCACCAGTGGACAGGTGGCACAGGCAGCCAGAGCATGACCTTTGGGAGGAACATCTAAGGTGATCAGACTGGAATGAGRGCAACTCTGATCCCTTTGCTGAAACTTTTGATTTTCAATAAGGCAGATTAACTGACTTTTTGACTGTATATCCTATTCATAAAATACCTTCACCACTAAAAGCTTAGATATTTGCAAAGTCTTATCTTCCTTTCAAGCTAACATCTCCTGCATAATAGACACCACATGTCTCTGCACATCTGTACCCTTCACCCCACGGTGCCATGCCAGCCTGGTGTACATCCTCACCAAGTTCTGAGCCAAACCAGTGTACAGCAGCAGCAGCTGCTATAGGGGAAGGGTGTGTTCATGCAGAGGCCTTACACAATGAAATGCTGACAGTACCCACACACAGAAGCTGCATACAGCCAAGGATTTTAACAGATTTTTCTTCCCCTGCTCTTCTATTTCTAGTKCTGCTTTAGCCTTCCTGGGATTAGAAGGGGGAAGAAGAGGCAGAACTGCCTGTACAATTACAAATGAGCATGCACTAGGGATTCACAGAACTGCATTGCAAAGCTTTCTGTTTGCTCAGCTGGTACTTTCCCAGTACTGCCCATTATTCTCTTTGTTTCCTGACTGCTGCWGAGTTTGGAAGCTGGTATTTTCATAGAATCATCTTTTATGAGCTGGAATAATTTCCTGAATGGCAGTATGCATTAAAGCTATCACAATGTATAAAATTGGATTTCTTTTTACTAATTGTACCTGATTTTATATTTAYCCATGTTATATTTCTTTTGCTATTTTATTGCTGAGTCATTCAATTTCATGATATCCTTCTGTAACTCTTTACAGCTTTTGTCTTTACACTCAAGCCTGAGTAGCTTAGTACTGTCAGTAAATTCTGTCCCTGACTTTCCAAATTCATTTCCAGAACATTTATCAATACATTGACCAAGACRAAACTAGTTTTTAACTTAATTTATATTTTAATGAGTCTTCCATAATTAGCCCCTCTTTTTAATTTCACACAATTGGACACTTGGCAWGAGATGTTGCTAAAAGCTCTTTTAAGATTTAAACAAACTTTATTAGCCAGGTCATCCTGACATAYGTGCTCAGAGATTCTTCCAAAAACCTGTAATAGATTTCATGGTTGTATATCCAATACAATACTGWTTCACTATAGTTTATGTCAATTGTCAAGGTACAGTCATCAATTCTTTTGAACCTCTATAAAAATCTCACACACAGGTGTGGTGTGGGGGGTGTTGTTTGTGTGTAGTAGATTTTTTTGAACCATATTTGCCATTTTTTTCTCTCCTGTGAATACTAATGCAGTTCTAAGCACAAGTTGGTATTTCAGAAATCTCCTGAAAATACTTAATGACCTGAATTAACTGASCACCTGCTTATCAGATTGTTTCAATAAGCCATTTACTGACACCTCAATTCAGCCAGATCTTCTGATTAGGATCCTGTCAAACAAATGTTAACAACATGAAAAGTTTGCTAAGCACTTCAACAGCAAACACTGATAAAAAAAACTCTGTATCCATTCTGGTCTATTCTTGCACCTTTACACCTTGACCACATAGTCACCCAAATTCTCTGACAACTGTCAGAGACAGTACTGTACTGAGAGCTAGTAGCAGGAATGAATCCAACCTCATCAAATCATGGGGAGATGGTATTACTSCTGTACAGCACACAGATAKGTTTAGTRYTGGCAGTTCTAATATCCAGACTTCCTGTTGCACAGTAAACATTCTTCTGCATTTGTTTTTATTAAAAAGTGCTGTGAAAACATTTTGAAATTAAAGTCTTATCAGTTTTCCATTGCAAGTCAAATTTTCCAGTCTCTACAGTTTAGATAAGGAGCAGAGCAAGAGATGACTCAGTCATCATCTGTAAATGACTCCATGGGTGATAAGAAAAAATAAATTGCCTTATTAAATCTCTATCTGGAAACAGAACACAGGATGTTGAAGACAATTTAATCCAGACTAAATATGAAGCCTCCTCTTCATAACGTTTATTGACTAATAGGAAGAATTTAAGTATACAGACTCTAGTTATTAAAGAGATTTCTCAAGTCTTAATTTATTTGTAAGAGATCCCACCACAGCTGAGACTGAATTACCAGGCTTATTCTTGTTTGAACTGGGCAGTATTTTTCACCTATTTTGCAGATCAAGTTACACAATTACATGTGGTTTCCTCAGACTTGAAACATGTGATAAAGAATGTCTATTCAATATCTCATTTGTATCAGTGTTACCTTGGCTTTAATGCAGTAACAAATCATCCTGTGTGCACAATTAATATGTTCCTACTTTATAATTTCACATAAGCAACGTGACTTTGATGTTTTATTAACACTGAAAGACTGAAAGATTCAAATATATTGAATCATTTACCTGAAGAAAAGTCTGTGTTCTAACCTTTTTATGGCAACTACTGGAAAATACAATTTTTGCAGATGCAATCTCCTGAAGGAGTAGAATAAAATAGTAATACAAAACCAGAGCAAGATATTTTTTAAACAAAGGCTSAGAAAGGAGGGGTAGAATAAAATTGGTGAATAAAATTAAGTAAGCTTAGCTCTAATCCCACTCAGGGTCACCTCTGTAGGGAAATAYATTGGCATCCCTCTCTTGGTATAATTATGTTGCTACGGTTATACTATTATAAATTATTATGTTTCCAAAGCAACGTATCAGTAGTAATTCCATTGAAACCAAGGATGTAAGGACTACAAGAATCAATTCACAATATCCAGTTGTCTCTGGACACTGAATTACTGATTTTTTTCCTAGGAAAACCATGGAAATAAAGGATGGACATAAATCCAGTAATAACAGGCTAAAATTACTATTATTCTGTGATCAGCTTATGCTTAAAGCAGTCTATTTTGAAAAGAGAAAGGAAGACTTGAGCAATTCATTATCTTTGTTGACTCACTGAAAGCATTCAGGAAGCACCAGCTGTTAGGTCTGTCCCACACCGAGTCCCCCTAGCATCAAGCAGGGGTTTGGTGCCCTCTTACGTTGGATACAAGCAATTTGAGTGATTGCAAACACACTTCTGCTTGACAGACTACTTGAGGAGGCTTCTCGGGATACCAATTGTCAATTAATTAAGTGCTGAGATAAGTGACTACTTAATGCTTCAGAAAGGTTAATAACCAGTGTAAGGCAGCAAACTTACCCCCAGAGGCAGTGAACTTCAGCAACAGACCCATGAGCAAACTTTTCTACCCTCCCCTTCAGGCTTTATTGAGGTGGTTCCACCTCACTAACCTGACCTTGCATRGCACAAACTTGACTCAGGCTTGTTGAGCATCACAGAAAAGTCCTGAGTAATGGGGCAGTGGCACAGGCTCCTCAGTGAAGYTGTGGATGCCCCATCTCTGGAAGTGCTCAGGGTGTGCTCAGATGATCTGAGCAACCTGATGCAAAGTTCCCTGCCCATGGCAGAGGAGTTGRATGATCTTGAAGGTCTTCTCCAACCCAAAGCATTCTATGATTCTGTGAAGAGACTATGTGATCTGGTCTTACCTCCTGGAAACATCATCCAGTTAGCAACCTAGGTACTTAATCRAAGAAAAGAATCAATTAAAAAAGAAAAAAAAAGCCTGCAGAATTGGGGACATCAAAAATACAGGGTGTTTCTATTTCTATTAATGGAATACCCCAATGATTACTGTCCACACCTAAAAGYTGGCACTTACTACACAAAATTAGATTTCTGGACAGTTCTAGCTMTCACCTTGGGTTTCTCTCTTATCTAGTTACCACTGCAGTATGTTACTTTTTTTCTTGTGCAAGTATTTCTAATCCATAGAGAACCCTTCTTGGTCTTCTAAAAGCCAGACTGTTCAGTAAATCTTTTCTGAAAATAAAACCTGATCTGGTATAAGAAGTRTTTTGTTATTTTCTTTTTAATTTCCCTTTTAGCATCATAGAGGTATACAATTTAAATGTTTTGTTTTTTTTTAACTTGGCACTTATGTAACTCATCATTCCATTTTACTAATTACTTGGAGGGAAACATATGACAGATGTTTATGTCTCTGTGTTCATACATGAATTAGAATGCAAAAGAGATTGGCCACAGAAATAGTGATGTATAAAGAGAACATGGAATTTTAGATTACATTTAAATGTTGGTATCAGAAATTATTAAATACCTTATCTAAGTGCCGAGAGCCCCGTACTTAGAAGAGTAATGCATTAAAATGGAATGTATTTATATTAGTACAGAAACAAARCACCCAAGGCTTTAATATTGGGAAATTCTCAATTTATTTTATCAAATTGTCCTACTATGCATTTCTTCAGAAAYTGGTTTCAAGGTGATACATAAGAAAACATTCAGAGAATTAACATGTTAGTGCACAAAATAATTTTCTCAGTCTAGTCATAGACACAGACAAAATAGAGCCCAAGCATCTCAAAATTATTCTAATAAGCATCCTTTGTCCCTTGTTATCACAGATACCCAAATGCCTAGTGGCAAGGCACGTGTTGGCACCTTGGCCTATTTCAGTAGAGACACACAAAACCAGATGGATGCTCCCCATTTCTCGGGGCTGCAAAAGCTCATGAAAAAGAGCTGAGAGCAGATCCAATGCAGCAAACAGAAACTTGYACAAGTTATTTGTCAACATCCAAAAGTGCTTTACTGAACACAAAAACATGTTCCCAGAGAGCCTGGAATTCTCTTTTCAAATGGATGTGACAAAGGAAAAATAAATAAGGAGAGGATGTAGTGAAGTAAGATGGGTATGCCTGGACTGCCTACACCACCAAGATATGCTCAAATATCATGATTTTATAGTAAAATTTTATAAAATAAACCCACCTTGTGTAGACAACACCTAAATTGCACACAGAGCAGAGATCCCTGAGCTACTCAAAAACTAGTTAGAAAAGCYACACAACACACTGTGTGCATATCTCCACATAGGTCTAGAGGAAGTACTGCTACTTTTTCAGCAAATAAATATTGCTTACTAGCTAYCATTCAAGACCATATTTGCTAGTGTATAACCYTGAAGCACTGCTTCTAWGRCTTRAGTGAGGGCAACTCCAGGTGGGATCTGGTCTTATTGTTGTGGGTGTGGCCAACAACAAAGCATTCACATTTAGTGCCTTAATCTCRAATAGTGCTGAAATCAGGCAGTCAGGCTCCACAACGGAGTTACTTTTCAGAGAAAGTATAAATTTGACTTTTTTGAACAGCTTTTCCATCTGCTGACTCACAAATTTGTGATCATAGGTTGAAACCTACCAAATTGTGGAGTATTTGCTTTTGATAATGTTCACTGAAGTAGGTATTTCCCATCAGTACAATTCTATTTCCCATATCCCTTTCTAACAAAGTAGAAAAAAATTACCTCTCTTAACTGGTAACTAGCACTAAAATAGTCCAGACAGTAGAATAAGTGCATGGAAACAGTAAAAATCCTCTCAAATGTTTAAAGAGCTAGAAAATAGGGAATGTGGATCCATAGTTTTACCATGGTCTAATTTCTGCCATTGCACCTTCCCCATCCCATTTTTCCCATACCTGGTACCCTCTATGCTATAAAGTGAACTTAAMATCTTGTAGCAAAATGTAAAGAAAGCAGAACCACTTTGTTCTGGGAATGGAGAGGCAAGATTTTTTAGGACAGAGCTTAGAGACATCTGCTGTAATATAGTGTAAGAAACTTAACTCTACACATTAATGGAGTTGATGAAGTCTGAGTTCTGGAAATAAATTAAAACAGATGCTTTGCTGTTAACTGACAGAGCTTCAATTAAATCAGAAAAAAATCATATGTCTCCCAGTCCCTACTGCTGATTAAGATTTTCCTAGCAAATTGCAATTTGTTTTTCTTGAGGAACTTACATKACTTGAACCTCAATATGTTCCACTGTGAAATCTTATGGAACAGAAAACTCACACTGATATAAATCAAATAAGGTTAAGAACTGATTTAGTTAAGAATCAGTACTTGGCTGCTGTGCAGATACKTTTAATTTAGTTTGAAATGTCTGATATCAATTTAGCTCAAGCTTATTACAGACTTTATGGCTTTAGCTAGAGCTGAAAACAGATTTCAATACTTATATCATTTCAATACTTATATCAACCACCTAAGGCAAATGCCAGTATCAGTACTGACACCAACATCCAGCAGCATCTAATTTAACATTGTGACACATTCCATATTCTCTGTTGGACAGTAGCAGCACAACCTTTCAAAAAACAGAGTGAAGAAACATTGAAATGAAGTGCTCTTCTCCCAGGAAATAATTAACWAAATTTCTTTCAGACATTTCTGACCATTTAACAATACACACAGGCTAAGTAGAGCCCCAAGTTGACCCCATACATCTAAGATCAACAGTTGTGTTTGTAAAGTTTTATAAATGCTTATCATTTTGTAATTGCAACAAATGTAAAAGCCACCACATCATTACTTAAACAAGTAACAGCACAACATCAAGTATTTCTCCAGAACAGCTAGGACAGTGTCTTAGCTCTAGAGTTCTGGGAGTACTTGTGCAGTTCTGTGCTTGTCTCAGGAAACACAWGCTATAAAGAACTCAAGGAAATGTGGTCATAGGTCTTAAATGTCACACAGCTTGTGGCATGGCAGTTGTGGGAAACCATCAGCTTAAGGGTACATATTTTTGTACTTGCTGGGCTCCAATCTCTGCAACATAGACTGCTCCACTCTTCATGTCTACATCCACAAGGTGTGGTTTGGTTTCATCAGCCAGCTGGACAGTGTGGACCATGACACAGTCCCCAATGAAGCCAACTGGAGGTGCTGCCAAGATTGCCAACCGGTTGATATTCAGCTGAGCCACAATCAGGTATTTGTAATCAGCAGTAAACCTGTGAAAGATAAACATATTTTTAAGCTATGAACTCCATATGACATCTCATTTTAASACAAACAAAATGTCATAGTCACAGTTTTGAAGGCTATGACTGACAAAAAGCAATTGGGAATTAAGTTGTAAGCCTTGTTCTTCATATGGCTCCTCATTGAGACACATTATGCTACAGAAAACTCATTTAAGAAAATCCTTCTTCCTGTAAAAGCTGCAACAGTAAGGCTAAACAATGACTTTAAAGTAAAGTTCCCAATCCTGCACTCAAATCCACGGGGCTTGTTATAAAGCCAGGACTTCCCTGACAAGATGCAACTGTGCAGATCTTTGCATATGTTAGGACACCCAGCACTTTATTACACTGGTTAACTCCTTGTCAGCAGGCATTAAATATCAACATTTTAATTCACCATTAAGAGTACACTTTATTTATATAAGTGCATGCTTCTAGAACTGTTCAACAATACCTGACAGAATAGGGTCCATCTTCTGAAAAACAGCCACTCCAAGACCCAAGCCATTCTCCYGTGACTTTATCAAAAACTTGGATTCTCTTGTTGCCTCTGTCAGCAACCCATACCTGTTAGAAAGAAAAATTATGGCTGTCAACAAATAGAACAAATTAAATGCACTTGTTTCTTACAAGAGCAAAGTTCCCTGTGGTAAAAACAGAAGAATGTACCCTGGAAGAATGCACACCTTCCCATTCCAAACTAAATCAGTAGATCTGACTTCCAGATATAAACCAAAACTAACCTGTAGTTAACAGACACAAATTATTTTATACTAGTTTAACAGAGAAATCAGTGCCTTCTTTTCTTTTTTGTGGCTGTATGGTACATTTGGTAGGATTTTTATCCCCACACTCAAGACAAATTTCCACCTATTACATTCTGAAGATCTGTCCAAAGGTGTGTCACGTGCACTTTTATTTTCCAGTGGTAGTCTCACTTCACAATCATGATCTGCAAACACTCCAGATATGCCTAATACTAGTACAAATAGCGCTATTTAAACACTTAGAGCATGTTTAGCTGGTTTTGTACAACCAGTTTTGCCTCTGTCCCACCCTGTGTTAACTGGGTTCACAAACATTGCAACCTAGCAAAATCACTAGACAGTTCCAATTAACGCATGTTTTGTCAACAATTATTGAAGTTTTAGCTGTTGACAAGACATCRCTCTGGGAAGAAAATTTCATTACTTTTCTGGGGTATCACCAAAAAGGGAGCAATAAACATAACCTCAGATCTTTCATCACTGTTTTTAAATGAAGCACTACTGCAGCATTCTCTTAGATTTCTTATGAATTAGCAATTAATCCTCAGCCTAAACTGATGATCAACACCACRYTGGCAGTAAAATYGTAGCTCAKCCCAGTYGCTGTCTTGGAATGAATAAACTCAYGGTTACCCTGCAGCATAAAGTGACCATATTCCTCTGCCAGTTCTGGCAGAGAACTGATTTTTATATACACTTCTTATTCTGATTCAGACAGCATTGGCAGAATTAGCTTTAACCAGTGGTGTTTTAGTGAAGATATCTTATTTTCCCYGAAAGAGATTAAGAAGTTACTGCAYAATTCCTCCCTAGGACTGGCAGACCAAAAGCCAGACTACAATTAACACCTGGCAGAAGCAGACTCTTGGAATGCCTTGAGCTGCATTAAAAGGTAATGTCCACACACTAGGTAAAGCCCCATCATCACCTCAAGCTTATTTGGAATTTCCAAATATGAAATTAAAGCCCCCTGAAGTGTAGYGACTGAGGATAATGGACCACCACTTTGTCATCTAGCAGGACAATCTTTAATAAACACACTTAAGTATTTATATGTTTCTCCTATGCACAGGTTTTAGGATCAACTACACTGCCAGCTAGCAGGAGAGAGAAAGCAACAAAAAAACCAAGAAGAGTAGAACCAATGTTTCTAACTCTTATCATTCATCCCACACACATTCACAGCCCAGTTTTCTGGGCTGTACATCAAAACACAGATATTTATGGCTGGACTTGATCCTTTGGTATGCACTTTCCCATGGGAGAAGAGCWGTTAATCAAGGTCAAGATGGCCCRAGCRGGCTGCTGCTTCTACATGAAGAAACAGAGGTGCTTTTATTTATTCCAGAACACACTTCTCCTGCAGTCTCACAATGGCAACCTGTTACAAACTGCAGGAGGAACACTGTTGTTGCATGACATTGACAGGGTAAGTGGTCAGGATCCTGGTGTTAATCTTGGAGTCAGCTGCTTCCACAGAACCTGCAGTATGAAACTTCAGCTCAGGACTATCACACCAAAAACTGTAACCCCATAAAGTGACATAGATCACAGCAGTTTGAACAAAAAAGAAATACATTTTGTTTTGTTCAAATACACATAATCAGGTCTGTTGAAAGATGAAATAAAGAAATTTCCTTAATTMTTTACCCGTCCAAAAGCATCCACTGTTACACTGTGAGGAATCTTGAACTGACCAATGCCACTCCCATTTGTTCCAGTCAGCCATATCTCTTGGTAGTCTAAACAGTGAGCACCATGAAAAACARAAATATAAAAGTCACAGTGAGAAAACAACAAATAAACCAGCTTTTAAGTAATTCTCTTGCAAAGGTACTTTGGTAATTTGTAAAAGATGAGATTTCTAAACTGTTTAAAYACAGTACTCCCAGTACATAATCCTAAGAGAAAACATGACTACTACAGTGACTACTGGATTATTATTAGTGATCTCAGGATTATGGTCACAGAAATGTAACCAGTAATACACAAGAAGCATAATCTGAAGTTTTGTTAAGCACTAGATTACAAAAAAAAAAAAAAAAAGTTGTCTGATTATGCTATTCATTTGTTTCCTAAACTGATTTTTAACATTTGTCACCTGGAAGTTTTTACTTTTAACAATTTACCATTTTGCAAACTAGATATTAGGAAACTATCTGCTTTATGATAGCACAATCATAAAGAGAGAAAGAGTAGCTCCTCCATCCTTCACTTATTCCAACTGTGGGCATGTGCAGACTCTTTAGTCACTGCCCTAACTGAGGAGTATGAGCTAATTAGAATCACAGAACAATTTAAGTATGAAAATCCTCCAGACACTGCCTGGTCCAACCTGCTCCTCAAAGGAGGACTAGCCTTGATAAAAAAATCCAGCTCTGATTTGTTGGATCAAGTTAGATCAAGTTGCCCATAACTCMTCAGCTTTTGAGCATCTACAGGAATGGAGACTATAAACCATATTTGGGCCACTCTGTCATTCACTGTCTGACCACCCTTACTCTGAATGTTTTCTAACAAAAATCAAGCTGAAATTCACCCCACTTGAATCTTTTGCTCTGTGTTCCTCATTCTTCACTGTATATCTCCAAGAAACACACCCCTCTGTCTTCTCTATAGCCTCTTTTTACTGACYTGAAGACAGCTATAAGAATCCCCCTTAGCTTTCTTTCTTGGAGACTGAATAAAGTCATTCTCTCAGCCTCTTCTCATGAATGACCAGGAGATTACTCCTGAAGTGATAAGCAATAAAATAGAATCTGATTCAATAAGGTCTTCAAACTGAAGTTAAATGACAGTTCTGTCTAGTACTTCCTTAAAAATATTCCCAAGCCATGTTATTTAAAATTCAGTTTTCAGTGGTCAACCACTRCAACAGTTCCTTTTTCCATACCATCTGATAGTTTGAGCAATCTGTTGTTCATTCCTCCATCTCCATCAACAACATAGATTTCTCCAGTGTCCTCCACAAAGATGTCTGCTGGTTGATCAAACTGCAGGGGAATCAAACTCGAACCAGCATTACCTGGTGTGCCCAAGACCCGCATGAGTTTACCCAAAGGACTATACTGTTTCACTGTGTGTCCATATTTCCCTGAATCAAGGRAAAAAGAAAAAAGAAAACATCTTAACAAAACAAAATGGAGTTAAATGTAGTTAAATGTTAATGTAGTTAAAACTGACTGCAAAGATTGAAAAACTGAAACTCAAGAGTGATATTAATACATCTAACAGACAGAATTMTATAATGAGATTATGACAGTGGGTTAGAAAATCTGCTGGCTATAACAACATTCATCCACTGTATTAGGATCACTAAACCTAGGTCTAGCCAGGCTAAACCTAGGTCTATCAGGTTTTTTCCATGATACTTCTGGGCAGCAGGGAGGAGTGCTGACTGAGCACTGTAAGCAGACACACAGAACAACTCRTGAAACTTCAGACTATTTTGTGCAGCAACTGAGAAGTTTGTTCATGGCAAGAAAATCTATCTCAGAACTGCTTGAGAGACATAGATAAGTGGGTTGTTTAAAACAATATGACATTTTCTTCTGCACCAAATATTTCTCATATCAGCACCATGCATACCTGTTCCAACATCTGTGATCCATAATGAACTTCCTGTTGCAGTGTTCCATACAAAGATACCATGAGGCACTTCAACTGTATCATTCCAGGAGTGAAGAAAATAGCCTTCTTCTGAGAATACAAGTACCTTTGGCACATTGTCTCCCCGCTGAAAAGGCAAAAAAAGTTCTAAAGAAAATATACCAAGTAATTTTAAAGTTTAAAATTCCTCTTTGTGAAGTTTTTGCAATGTTTCATTGAAAGAATCTCCTGACATAATTGTCTGCAACAACTCTTTTTCCAGCTAGAAAAGGAAAAAGAGATAAGGGTCTAAATTTTGTATGAAAAACCTTCTAGTCAGTCTAGACTTTCACCTTACATCACATGGAGTCCAGCTTTCAGAGCAGCCAAGTGCCTGAAGCTATCCTGGTCTTCAGCTTGAATTGTGATTTTGTGTTCCTGCTGAAAAGTGTGCCSAATGTAATGGGCATGAAAAACTGCAACAGTGCTTATTTAGCTGCATGTGCTTTACAAGAAATGCCCACCATGCCCCATGGAGAGAATGTCTTATCCATGGCCTAGAGATACTCACAGATGGACCTGGGTAGAGCAAATAATTTAACTCCAGTTACTCTAAGTGGCTGAAAGAGCTGTGTGGTTTTGATTTCATGGGAYAAGGCCTCAAAGAATGGGAGATTCAGTCACCCCAGAATCACATTTTTATCTTACAGCTGAGGGAATAAACTGCTATAACTCAGTTAAGTTGGATCATGCATTCATACCACAGAAACATAATGCTTTAAAAAAAAGCCATCAACAAATGTTRTCCCAGAACTGCTTTCAAAAATAGATAAAGCAGAGACATCTCTGCTTATATTTTCTCTGCATTTAGTACAATAATTATTTATACATATAAAATATGTAAMTATATGTAAATAAACATAGACATAGGTATCTTAACCAGACACTTTAAAGGCAAAAGTCTCACAAAAACAACATAGAGAGAAATACAGTATTTCCACTCACTTGTCCTACATAGACCAAACCATGGAGAGAGTCAACAGCAACACAAACTGTTTGGCCAGTGAATTGTTCTGGAGTTTTAGGCCAGCCTATGTCCAGCTTGTACATCTGCTGTTCTCCCCTCCAAGAAGAGAAGTTCTCTGCTTTTAAAACCTGAGAATACAAAATAAAGATATAGTAGTCAAATTCCATGAAGGTGAGATCAAAGGAAACCACAGCTGAAAGTAACTGCATCCTGAAGCATCATGAATTTTATTTATTCAATTTAAATTAACAAGACAGATAGACAGAAGCAGACTTGCAGCCAGGGGTTTGGACTGCAAGTGAGARAGCTTCAACAGTCTGAAAACTAATCAAGTCCTTTGGATTAGGGAGCACTGAAATTTCTTACACCAGAGTTGCTGTTAGTATCTCTAAATCACTCTCCAAAACGAGGAAAATAGTACAGAAAGTTCCAAATGCACCAGATTCAGTAGCCACTTCAGGAGGTGAAAATAACAAAAAACCAAAAAACCACACGTGTCAATAACAGAAACTACACCTTGGAAATGAAGAAGTGTGAAATGCCAGRAACAGTCAGACTCGGGTCAATGTATGCATTTTAAATCATAATGGAAAAAAATAACCTTCCACCTTCTTGTTCTACTTTTCAGAAAGGTGGAAGCTGAGCAGTGCTGCAAGGTAAGCATTGAAACAGGGCACTCAGCACAGAGCTAAGAAGTAACGCGGGAGACCCTGCAGACCCACGTCCACCTGACATTTTTGTTCTTCGCCCTTCGGGGGCACACCCTGATGACACAGAGCTGCGGACAGACAGGCCAGGCTATCACGAAGAAACACCGCGAGCAATCAAGCAAGGAGAACACCTGTCAGTATCAAGTGGGAAGTGATGTACCCACAGACCCCCTTTTCCTCGCTGGAGCGCAGCAGACCGCCTGGACCCCCCTGGAAGGGGCCGCCCCGCGCAGGCATTGTCTCGGCGGGGTGGCGGAGCCGCCCAATGCCCCGGCCTCCGCCGGGAACCCACAAGCGGCGCAGGAGGCACCGAGAGCCCCGGGGCGCCGCCCGCACCCCCCGCCCCGCCCCGCCGGCTCCGGCCCCGCCGCCCCGGGCCTTCCCCGCTGCCCGCCCTAACCGGAGGCCCTGGTACGAAGCCCCAGGCGGCCGCCGCGCACCTGGGAGCCGCCGAGCAGGGTCAGCACGGCTAGCAGCGTCCCCGCCATGGCAGCCCCGGCTCCGCGGCCGCTCCCGCCTCCCGGGGGCCGGGCCGGTTGCCATGGCAGCCACGTGGCCGCCGCCCGGCCCACATCGCCCCGGTGGCCGCTGCGCCCCGCGCGGAGCCGGGCCCGGGCCCGGGGGCGGCGGCGCAAGGGCGGCGCAGGGCGGGCGGGATGGTGCCCCGGGGCAGCGCTCAGCGCTTCGGCGCGGCGCCCGCAGCTGGGCGAGGGGCGAGTCCGCCCTGAGTTCCTGCCGCTCCTACGCAGGCATCGCTATTGACGCCCGSCGTGGAAAAGGGCCTTCGCCCCGCGCGGTGATGCCATAGGGACGCGACGGCGGGGAGGCGGGACCGGCGGAGGGGGTGCRCTGTCTGTGGGTTCACGCCGCTCCCGGGTCGCCTTCCTCGCCCGCCCCGGGGACCGCCCGGGTCCGCCCCGGCTCTGCCCGCCGGGTTCGCAGGGCGGCGGCGCCGCGAACGATGCTCTGCGGGGGCGCCGCGGGCCGCGGTGCTGCGTGCTGAGCGGGGCGGCCGCCGCTGCCGTCCTTCCCTTCCTGCCGCCCTTCCCTTCCCCTGCTGCCGCTGCCGCGACCACCGCGCCCGCCTYCTCCCGCCGGAGCGCCCGCCGGACGCGCGGGGAGCGGGCGCGCCGGGCGACTCCCGGAGCGCGCCTTTGTCTCCGTGTCCGCCGCTGCAGACCCCAGCCCCCTTCCGTGCCCGGCATTTCTTTTTTTTTTTTTTCTTTAAAAATCCTTTTTCCCCTGTATGCTCAGAGACACTTAGGTCTTGCTTTTTGGTTTTTTGGGTTTTTTTATATTACTAGTATTTCCTCCACGTTTAAGTGTCGGCCTTGAATGCAGTAAYCAAGATGGATAAGAAATCATTTGAAACCGTGCTGGATGAAATTAGGAAGGTAAATTCTCGTTTTGTGTGTTAGTTTAATCATTTGGTGCTGGACCATAGGACAAGGAGTAATAGCTTCAAATGGAAAGGGGGGAGACGTTTATATTGGATATTAACAAGAAATTCYTTGCTGTGAAGATGGTGAGACACTGGAASAGGTTGCCCAGGGAGGGGGTGGATGCCCCAGTCCTGGCAGTGATCAAGGCCAGGTTGGATAAGGCCTTGGGCAACCCGGTCTAGTGGGAGGTGTCCCTGCTCATTGCAGGGRTGATTGGCACTGGATGATCTTGAGCCCTCGTTTGAAATAAGCACTTGGATAAGGTTACTGCAGCATTTTCACTTTGCAGGAAGATGAGGAAGAAAAACAAAGTAGCCAAGCATGTCTTCTTTGGGGGGAAGGGCTGCGTTTGTTTGGCCTGTCCGGAGACGGTGTGAAGTACCCACCTTTTACACGCTGGCTTAGGAGGTACAATGCACAAATAGGACGTGAGAACACTGATTTGAGGTGTAATCTGTTGTCCTTATTGGAAGTCACATCTCCCACAGCTCAGGAGTGTGTGCACACCTTCTTCTTCTGGGATGTGAATCCTGCGTTTTGATGTGTGCTCTGCATCTCCTGTTTAAAAACTGAGCAAAATACTGCTGGCTGTGGGGAGCAGAGATACAAACCTGGGCTTCCTGGCGGCTGGCAGGGCTCTAGCTTCTCTCTGCATGGGGCCCTGCCTTTAACAGGAAAGGTCGAGGTTAGTGGTTGGTGTTGGCAYGTTGGCACACTTCCCTGGATGCTAGAAGGAGAAAAGGAGAGTGAAAAAATCAGAACCTTTGAGATTAATGTTTCTTGTTTTTCCTGGGAAGCAGAAATCTGTGACRATGCATTTTGTTGCAGTTAAGCAGAGGTTATTTAAGTGTCACAGTAGAACAGTTTGCCTCYGAAGCTGTCTTGGTGTGACAATKAAGGGCTTGTTTCACATGAGATTTYCTCRTGSCAGAACAGTCATCCACGGCATTTTTGTATTACGTAGAGTTTTTTGTTGTGTTGGTTTGTCTAGGAGAGGTAAATTTCCTTTATTTGGACTCGGATACTGCAGTTGAGTTTCAGTTCAGTTTCTTTTAGGCATGAGGCAGTGATGRCTGCAATTGCAGTATTATTATTTTGCAACATATTGAGGTATAAAACCATATTGAGGTATAAAATTGTTCAACAGAAGCCCCAGGAGTGTCTTTCTTATTGTAACTMCATTTTTGCATAAGGTCATGGTCATAAAGTCTCCTTTATAAAACAGCTAAAAACATGACAGTCTTAAGATATTTCAAGGTGTGGACTTCCCTCTCAACTTACGAATTTGTGTGGAAAATCGAGAACCACAAAAAAMGTATCAAGGAACAACTAGCACATGAATGCTTTCTCTGATGATTGATGGTGGGAGGGAGTAATGTTTCAATTATATTATTGCAGTGCAGTCCTTCAGAATATGCTCTGTGATTACTAAAGACTTCAGACAAAAGGGTTTAGACATGTGATTTTAGGCAATTATGTTTCCTCTATGCTATCTGCCTGCATTCCTCTATTCCAGCCTGCTGTTGATCTAAGGATCAGTGCTGTGCTGTTAATGATAGTTGTGCTGTAACATTTATTGTCCAAATGCTGATTTTGTGTCTTTGCTGCTCTGTTTTTTGGTTAAGCTTCATTTCTAGCTCTGTGGTAGAACCTTCTTTATTATGTGATTTACAAGTTTGTTGTGTTGCCATGCTCCATTTTCAGTCCTGCAGTTAGCAGAAAAATTATTTAAATGTCTTCATGTGTAGCTTTACTTCTTTTTTTCCCTGTATGTATTTACAAGTACTTGCAAAATAAACTTTGGGGGTTTTGTTTGTTTGTTCYTKCCAYAAATATGCATAGCAGTGCTTTCTGTTTGTACTCTTGTTATAAAGTCATTCAGTTGTTGATTTAAGAAGGAAAAGTAACATTTGTTTATGAAAAAAAAAAAAAGACATACCTTTTCTCTAAAACATATGAAGAGGAGGAAGGGATAGAAGAAAAAATGAGTATGAAGACAGAAATTCTTTCCCCCCTGTGACTTCAGTGTGTCTCTTGATGTAGTGTTTGTCTCTTGATGAGGTAAAGAAAGGAAGAGGATACTCAAACTGTGTCCAGGCAGGTTTCTGTGCACCTGTGCTACTCATTCACAGTCAGGCTGCAGTGATGGACACTGCCTGTGTGGAGGGACAGGAACAAAAAATCAAGGGGAGGGGTAGATTACAGGGCTGTTGGGAGGAAGATAGAAGTGGGTGTGTGGGTAAAGCTAAAGGTGGTTTGAGAATACACAAGATCTAGCTTTAGAGGGGGGACTTGGAAACTATGGAAGAAGGGTGTTTTCATGGGCTTGGGGCAGGAATTCAGCTGATAGCTGTCTTCTTTGCATCTTGTACCTGCCACATAGGGCTGGGTGCAGGGAAGGGAGGAAGTCCTGGCTGTTAGACAGCTCACGTGCTTATCAACACAACTGTCTTGCCACAAAGTCAAAATGCCAGTGCTGCATCAAAGTACTGAGCTTTGTTTGTTTGGGATGATGGCATGTTAAAATTTGAAACGAGGATAGTGATTAGACAGTATCCATCTCTGGACCAAGCTTTGTTATGTATTTCTTTCTGTATGTATAGACTCACTATCCAATTTCTTCGTAAATTCACCAAAGGAAAATACTTTCTGAGTTAGTTTACAGGGGCCATRCAAAGCAATTGCCTGAATAATAATCTGTATTATATTGTTTGACTTCAGGTTGATGTAAATCATTGGAGCAAAAAGCAGAGTGATGATGTTCTCTCTGCACAGTTATAAGCAACAACAAAAGAGCAAAATCAAGTAAATAAAGAAATGAGTATTTTTTTAAMAGAAGAATTAAATTACATCTTCCTGCTTTTCACTGTTCTCAGTTACCTAAGAAATACACTGTTACTTCAAAATGCTGCAGTGTAATTGATACAAATGTCACTYTGTAGGCGCAGATTTTTAATTAATAGATTAGCAGATGGTTGTGCTATAATTATAATTTTTGAGTCACTAATTATCGTCTTTTTTTTCTGTATCTTTTAGGCTGTATTGACTGAGTACAAATTAAAAGCTATTGAATATGTTCATGGATACTTTTCCAGTGAACAGGTAAAGTCAACACTGTTATGGGTTTACTGGGAGCTATTGTTTTCGTGTATTCAGTAATACAAACTGACTGTCCTCAGTCATACTGAGGCTGATCATATTAACTTTTCATATTTATTAACGGAGGAGATTTAATTCCATATTATTTTGTGAGCATGACACTATTAAAAAGAATTTCAGGTTGCTTTGTCATCAAATCACTTCATTTTCATTCTTACTGTGTCTGGAAAATGGTATAAATTTATCGTAATGGAATTTAGGATTGTATTGCWTGTATTGTCTAAATAGACATGTACTAATAATGTACGATATAATAMGTAGATTTTCTTTTTCCTCTCTTTTCCTGCTGGCTTTTTTTTTGGTGTATGTTTGGGAATATGCTGTTTGGGATCCTGATCATTGATAAGCTTTTCCAGAGATACTTGACTTTTTTTTTTAAACTTTTTCTAATACAGTGCTATTGTCTCATAAAATAGAATTTTTAGGGGCCTACTTAGAAATAAAAAGACRTTTAGATGCTGGTAGGCACCGACAATCAGACATCAAAGGCAGATGTTTTTTAGCAGTATACTGATATGCTACAAAAGTGGAAAGGCCAGATTGATGCTGTTAGCATACATTTTTAATGTATCTGAAAKATTAATTGAAGGTCTTACTGTTGCAGGTTGTTGAATTACTGAGATACTTCTCCTGGGCAGAACCACAGCTTAAGGCAATAAAGGCTTTACAACATGTAAGTTYGTGTGACATGATGTTGTTGAATAAATTTACTCTTTTAATGTCATTTTAATTTTATGACACCTACTTTTCAACTGATGAGTCAATATACCCTTTAAAATCTTCAAAGTTTCTTCTTYTCCTTCAGTGGTATCAAGCTATTAATACTTCTCTAATAGGGGCATCTTTCCTGACTRAAGTGGCTTTTACTTTCCTGTGTATCACAGGAAGAGATGTAACCTTTTGTAACTCTTGTTAACTCCCCTGATTTCTTGTGAGTACTTTTTGGAGCTGCTTGTTCTTAATTTAGCATTTAAGAGTCTCCTTCCCAATGGGAGGGAGAGGTTGTTATAAGTTTACTGAAATACACCATATGAAGCTGTTACTGAATTGTATTCTGAGTTTAAAATAGTTATACTACTTTACTTTATACACACTTTTTTCTTTCTTTCTTTTCAGAAAATAGTGGCAGTTCCAGCATCAAAAATGGTTAATATTCTCAACTGCTTCACATTCAGTAAAGATAAACTTATTGCCCTTGAAATCTTAGCTTCGTAAGTATCTCTTCTGCTGTGTTCCTTAACTTGTATTGGTTTAGCTCAAGTTTGAGGATATAAAACTTTAGATACTCCTTGAAGGAAGCACTGTGCCTGGTTAAAGTAAAGCATAAATCCATTACTGATGGGGCTGTTTAAAAGAATAATTAGAAGCAGACATTTTAGAAGTAGACATAAGACTAAGAGAAYTGGGTTTGTTCAGCCTGRAATGAGTTGGGGTGGCCTGACTRCAGCCTTGGGTACYTGAAGGGAGCCTGCAAGAGAGCTGGAATGTAGTGACAGGACAAGGGGAATGGCTTCACACTGAAAGAGAGTAGGTTTAGACTGGATATTAGGAAAAAATTCTTTGCTGTGAGGCTGRTGAGGCACTGGCACAGGYTGCCCAGAKAAGTTGTGGATGCCCCATCCCTGGAAATGTTCAAGGCCAGGTTGGATGGGGCTCTGAGCAACCTGGTCTAGTAAAAGATGCCTCTGCTCACCTGAAGGGGCATTGGAGCTAGATGATATTTAAGGTCCTTCCAACCAAAGATTCTATGATTATGGAAARTTCCATAGTTCATTTGAGTCTTGTGCTTGCTGCTATGTGGGCTTCTGCCTGCTGGAAGATTGCCACTTTGGCAGTGTTTTTACTGTGATCTTCAAATGTTGCAGAGAACAAAGAGGGCCTTAAGCTTATTTCTCTGCTCACTGAAATCTGGAAGACTTGAGACCAGGAAATTCTGGGAATTGACCCTTTTTTGAAAAGTCCTCTAATATATTACAAATGTAGAAATTAAGTTAAGTAAATGGATCTCTTAAACTGACAAATCTACTTAAGAGTTAAGTAAATGGATCTCTTAAACTGACATCTACTGTCTATAAAAAAGTATAGATAGTCTAAATTTATGTTTACAGAGAAAATTGGGGTTTTCCTAGTGAACACAGCTGCTTCAAAGGATCTATTACACATATTTAAAATGGAACTCTTCTGCTTGGTTCAGGGGATTTATTTAATAAAGTGTTGTTCTTTTTTGGGTTTTTGGGGTTGTTTTTTTGTTTTTTTTTTTTGCTTTAAGAATATCTGTCTTCCCTGTGAATGCAGTATTTACAGCTGTATTTACAGCCTGCTACTTACTGGAGCATATAAATTCACGATACAAACATCCATAAAACAATTAAGACTGAGGATACAGACATCATTTTGCTTCTGGAGTTGAGCTTAAGGAAGCTATGTCAGTGATCCTAGTCTATTTCAGAACAAAACAAAACAGGGTAGCCTAAGGAAAGTTAGTGGCACATTAGACTAACCTGTTAGCTTCTTGTGATGAGACTGGAGCTCTTGGACTCTTCAAGTTGCTACACTTCAGCTGATGTATAACTTCCTTAGCTATTGAATTTCTACAGTACAAGAGCAAAGTAGGGGAGTCATGATTACAATTCCTAGCTCAAAACTATGTACTGCTTAGTTAATCAGGAATAGTGAACAAAGCTGAAAGCTCATTCACATTTTAATACTGTTMTTTGAGGTGTTTTTCATGGCTTCATTCAGTGTTCTGCTGACTTCATTTCTGTCTAATATCCTCCTTTGAGGACTCCTCMTTTTTGGTGCTGTATTGTATTTCCAGTTGTTTGGATGGCACAGGTAATACTTGACAGAGAAGTGCTGGTAAAATATTGGTCAGGATTTTGAAAAAGGTGGGTAGAATCAGGCRTTGGTCTCCTTATAGTCACATATTTTGTTCTCTGTGGTGTGTCTAGTGTTGTTTTGGGAAGAAGAGAGAGGAGGAGTACCTTTTTGAACTATATGAAGGCTTTCACTAGCTCTGCAGAACTTAGAGGGATTTACCAGGAATTCTCYTTTTCATTCTAAAGTAAATTAGATGAAAACTTGTTTTTATACCAGACTGGCAAGAAGCAGTGGCAAATGGAGTAGCTGCTGGTTTTCTGCTGTGCTAGGGATTGTGTGTTAATAGTAATTAAAGCTTTCTAATGAACTGTTGTGATGCAAAGTTCATTTTTTTCTACATACTTATTCTCACAATAAAATTTAGCCATCATCATCCATTGTTCTGTATTGAGGTTTAGTTCTAATACCATACTTACAGGTATGAAGTCCACATTTAAGCCTAGGATTTTTACTTTAATAACATTAATATTATGATCTGAACTAATTGTGTTTTTCTGAATGTGCTTTTGGGTAGTGGCTAACTCAGTGGGTCACTTTTCAGTGGTGCACTGTTTCAGCTTATGCAACTAGAATGGCAGTAATTGTGTGTCAATGTCTTTACAGTAACATTGTTGATGCTCAGAATTATCGCCTTATTGAAGATCTGTTCAGAATTAATATGTCAGAGAAGAAAAGATGCAGAAGAATTCTTGAACAGGTAATCAAGATAAATTAATGTCCTTGGTTCTGTTAGGATTCTGTTTGCATCCTTGTGGTCATTATGGGGTCAGGGCTTAGCAGGAGGACTTCTGGGAGCTGCTGGTGTAAGACCAGCTGGAACAAGCAACTGCAAAAAGATAAGAACATGTGCAACAAAAGGAGAAGCTTTTGTCAGACATCAGAGACATATGGAAAAAAGGGACACAGAATTGCAACCAATGCTGGAGGAAACAGTTTGTGTTTGTTTTAGAGAACACAAAGTGCTTAAGCCCAAGATCAGTATAAGCAGAGGGGGACTTGGGCAGAAGTGTGACCTATTTGGATTATTTGGAGTAAGACTTGAGACGCAGACTTCAGTTGTTCTATGTAGGCTTATTCATGCAGTCTAAATGTCATGAAATAGTAACTAGTTTCTTTAGAGCATTGAGTTTGATAGCAAATAATGTTCTTTCTTGATTATTTTGCAGGCTTCAAAAACAGGTTGTAAGGCTCCTCATGCAATGATATCATCCTGTGGCATGATCCCTGGCAATCCTTATCCCAAGGGTAAACCAAGCCGCATTAATGGAATTTTTCCAGTAAGCATGATCCTATGCTTTTGCTTTTCACAAATGAACCCTTGATTTAAGATTCATTGTAGTGTAACCAGACCCAGAATTCATATACATGGAAGGAGAAGTGGAATCAAAACCAAAGTGTGTTTTGRATTTGTTTGTTTGCTTGTTTTACCCTATTCTACATTTCTAGGAAACTTGCATTATTTTTATTTGCCCATTCTTTCTATGCTGGATTACTTCATAAATAAGACRTTGTTCATATCAGGAAAACATTGTAAACTCAGCAGTATTTGGCAGAACCAGGAGAGTTGTCAAGAGGCTTCCTGGTAGGTTGATAACGTGACTTAATATGGCCACTAGAGTACTAATGCTAATCTTAAGCATGTTAAGCATTTCCTGTGAACACATAAGGGACAGCAAAATTACCTGGAATTAATGTTATCACATCCTCAAGTCAAAATGCAGAATTCCATCATCAATGTGCAGTGTTTAAAATGCCTCTCTTTACAAAAGCTCAGTGTTAYAAACCAAGCCATTGGAATGCTCTTACTCATTACTTTACAAGCCTAAAACAGTTGTTTGGGATGGTTTTTTTTCCTGACAAACATGATTACTTTCAGAATCTTCAAAAACTCAAATGTGGTTCAGGAAAAAAAAATATGGCAGCAATTGTACAGCAAGATTTGATTCTAAATTAATGCTTGGTTTAATTTTCTTGTGTTTCAGGGAACCCCTATCAAAAAGGACACAGAAGAATGTACTAATGAAGGAAAGGGAATAGCTGCCCGCATACTTGGACCATCCAAACCAGTATGTCTAAAAAAATTAATAAATAGATGAAACTTTAAAAATCCCCAAAACAACTACTAGCCAATTCAACAAGGCTTTGTTATAAAATGCTGTTATGTTGCAAGAAGATTGCAGAGCAGCAATTTAATTGAAACTAAAATTCTGTAATGAATATGACTTAGTATTTTTTTATTTAACTTGAAAATGAACTCTAGTTTTTATCTGTAGAGGGGTGGGATTCTCTACTGGATACAACATATGTGCATTTGAAGACAGAATTTAAATTACAGTAGCAGAAGAGAAAACTAAAAGCATTTTTATCATGAGCTGCTCTCTCAGGATTTCTCACATGAACATTAAAATTCATTTGAATTTTGAATTCAAAATTTCTTTGAAACTTGAATTACAGCAGTGCCTTAGAAAGAGGTTCTTGTTTCTTGACAGTGCAGCTGATGTGCATTTCAAAATTTTTAAGCATGTGGGACAAACTTTCAGTGAACCTGTTACTACTTTGAAGTATTGTCCAAATGTTTTATTATCACTTTTATTATGAGATGTTTCCCACAAAACTGCATTATTTTAAAAGCATAGGTACCCTGAGAAATATTTGCTGGTTTTGAATGTGCTAAACCTTTAAAATGAGAAGTCAGTCCTAGACTGCAGTGTGAGAACTGCAAGGCAGAAAGGAGTTCCCTTTCCCTCCTGTGCTCAGTTTCCTATTAAAATCTAAAGGTATACTAGTGATGTCTGTTTCACTCTTTTCAGAAAGAGTGAAATACTTGCAGTGACTATGGACATTATGAAAAAATTTCATATCACYGTACATTTGTAGTGAAGAATGCTTGTCTGTAGTAGTATCTGAATGTTAGCTTTTTGTGCATTAGGTAATGCTTTCACTTTTCTTTTTCCATTTGTTTTTTGTTTATGTAGGCTCCATCAACGTACAATCCACACAAACCAGTTCCATACCCCATCCCACCATGTCGGCCACATGCAACTATTGCACCAAGTAAGGTTTCTCTGTGTTCTAGCTTGATGCTATTCTTCATGCATTTGCCTTCTAAATAATGTGTGAAGTGTCAGTTTTTCTGACCATGGTCATATCTGCAATTGGCTTCTGCTCCCTGAGCATGCTCTGGGTACTGGTTTCTACCTTTTCTTTCATGACAGCAGAATTGATACAAAGAGAAATATATTTACTTCTTTTTCCAACATCCACAAGAAAAAAATCACAATCCTGTTCTGATGACAAAATATTTAATTTATGGGAGGCACTGTGCATGTTAGACAAGACAAGGGCTTTGACTTTGTTGTAGTGTTTGGCCAAGGCTTGGGCTTTGGCTTGACAAGTCTGACTTGCTGCTGTAGAACCCAACTTGAGATATGGTCAGCCATGGCCCTGAACTGGGTGGAACTATGTAGGAACTTGCTGAAGGGCTGTAATCTGTTTGTCAGTTGCCTTCAGCTTTACCTTCTCTCCATCATAATGGAGAGTAAACAGTGTCCTAAAACAAAAGTAGATTTCAGTCTCAGAAGGGAAATAGTGATTGCCATTTCCTGCCATTGCTCTATTTCTAGCTTAGTGCCTTAGGTAAGATTGAGCCTTTATTTATAAGCTCCTCTCTTTGCTCTGCTACATCAATTGTTAGACTTGAGACATTTTTAAAAGGGAGCATGCAATTGCCCTTTCTTTGGAAAAAAGCTTAGAATACTTAAAGTAGTCAGATTCAGGTATGGCAGCTGAAAGCCTTTTCTAATCTTGAAATTCTRTACTGCAAAACAAGGAGTGCTCTGCTTAGGCCACTTGGTTTTCACTGATGTTGGGGGATTTCAGGAACTTTTTCASGTAGTTGATAAGAAAGTGAAGCAGAACTCCTAGCAAGCATGCTGAAGGCTGAGTCAACTAATCACCTTGATGTCTGCAAGTCTTTTTATAGCCATTTTATAAAAATGAGCACTACTAGTGGCTAAACTAATGCTGATTGATTATTTATGCCCAGGAAATGACTTGTTCCCAAGGTACTGTACAGGAAACTTGCAAACTAACTCAAATGTATGTTGAATAAATCCTATCCAAAGTATCTTAAAACACAAAATTTGGCAGGATAGAAATATTAGTACAGTTTTAGGATATGAAAGRGCTTTTGAGGTTTCAGGGCCTTACTAGGCTGCAACGTGCTTTTTCAGAGAAGCTCTTGTGACAACAGAACTCATAACTGGTGAAATTATATATAGGTGTGTGTGTTTGATGAGATTGCAGATGCTGACCTGAAACTATTGAATGTGATTGTTTTCAGTCAGTGGGTAGAACRATGAATTGTTTTCTGCTTCTTGAGCATTTCTTTCCTGAGTGATGCAGTGATTGTTAGTTGCTTTTCTGATTTTCAGGCAAGAGTTGTTGTGCAAGAAATCTTAGCATCAGGTGGAGTTACTATGAAAGTATGAAATCACAAAGGACTTCTATATGGCAAAATAGTACACTTTCAGTATTGCTCAAGTGCTACCTTTTCCCATGAGGCCCAAATTCTTACACTCTTAAACTATCAATTCAGGGCCACTGCTAAATGTGYTTGTGTTCCTGCAATTTAAATTGAAATGTGTTTTATCAGAACTGTACACCAGTTTGAGTTACTCCAGAAAATAATGGAGGGAAAAAGGTTTATTTAGTATGTTTATTGCTATAAGAACTTTATATTAAAATACTTTGCTAACCCACTTGAATTTCCTAGCATCTAAAGAAATATTGAAGAATACTAGATTAAGTACTTGAGAGGGGGTGTTTTTCTCAGAATTTTCTGGCTAGTGTTGAAGGGTCATGGTTACTGATGTGTGTTTGGCTCCTTTATTTGTCTGGCTTTAATGCTGAAGAAGGAGTTGCAACAGCCTTTGAATTAAGAATACGAAAGGAACCAGTGATGCTGCAGACACTGTATCACTCCTTCCCTTTTGGTTTTTTCAGGCAAAATGGAACAGAAAGGAATTGAARCCTGACTTTGTCAGGCTCTCTTAAGAGAACTGCCCTTAGTGAAGTTTGGATCACAATGCATGCCATTCAGGCAGACATTGGCTAAAGCCAACATCCAGCCTGGATAATTAACTGGTCYAGCTTTTTGATAAAGGAATGTCTTACAGTCTTGAATATTCTTTTAAAGGAGAAGATGCTTACTGGTTCATCTAGATACAGGTTCTTCTGACAACAAGGATGTGTATTGCCTTTGTTATTTTAGGTGCTTACAACAATGCTGGCTTAGTTCCAATGGCCAATGTCATAGCTCCAGGCTTACCAGCTCCTCCACCATACACTGCTAATCAAGTGGCATCAGGTAAAACATGCATATCTTTAAAAATATTCATGCTGTTTTTCCTGGTTCATTGCTGGGAGTGGCTCACTTACTGCTGGAGTTCCATTTGCCTTTCAATAACATTCTGCTGTTCTCTGTTTAGAAAATGACGACCTTTCCTCCCAGGCAAAACCTTCCCAAAATCAAGGTAAATTACAAATCCACAGGGGAATTTTGGTGTTGATTGTATCTTTGTTATTTGTTCAGAAGATGTTAACAATTTGTTTAGTGGGATCTTCATAAGCTTCTAAGTATGCAGCCACTAAATATGTGGAATAGGATCTCTTGAGAGTGGAGAAAAAAATCATCAGACATTTGTACTTAGAAGCATTGAAATACTAAAATTCATTGTTTTGTGTTAGCTTATAAAGTTTTTTATGTTTTTCACTATATAAGTACATGAGAAACCATGCTAGAAACTAAATCAAAATACGCTTTGCAATGTCATGCACTTAAATACTTCAGTAAGTCTTTGCAATTTTTAGAACTCTGGAAATCTATTAGAAAACTCATTGACATTTCAATTTCATAGATAAGTTGCAATAAGAAGGTAGGAATACAAGAGAGATTTAGAGATTTTTGAATGCCTTATCCCAGAGTGTTAGATCCAGCTATGTCTATCTGCACTTTCGTCTTRCCATGTAAGATCTTGTTCTTTTTACCAAGACAGTGGTGCGTTTTTTATTGTTTGTATTTGTTTGGTGCTTTTTACATTTAGTACAAAGCATAACAATAAATCTCATTAGGAACTACTTATAAAAAGGCTTTGATAACACTTTGTKAGATTTGACAAATACAAACTGAGAATTTACTGACCATTGAGTCAGGTGTATTAACAACTACTGCAAATAGATAAAATGCCTGTGATAAATTTAGCGACTGTAGGTAGCTAAATTTGGTCCTAGGGACAAAAAAAAATTATGTTTTGTCTTTCCCTCTCTATGTCCAGGGATGGTTCTACAGAAATGTTTTGAAGAATCACTTAATTCTTATTTACCCCTCCACAAATAACTATGCATGTATTTTTACAAAGTTAGTTCATACAGCTAAATGAATGCAGTGTAAAGACTGAAATATTCTCTTAAGAAGGAAAGTTCAGTAAAACTCTGGGTTCTAGTACAGCTGTATTTCATTAGTGATTATCTTGACTATCAGGATTAAGTAACTGTGATCTTTAGGAGAGTCTTCAGCTTGGAAACAGAATGAGAAAAGAACAGAATCCAGAGCTGAGCAGTCTGGGGTTTTTTTGAAAAGAGTAGGTTAAAGGAAATAGTTTTTTTGCAGATTTGCTTGTTTTAGAGTTTCAACATACCCMAAATGGGAGTTTGTCATATCAACTTAGGTCCAAGATTTTAAAGAATAATTTTCTGAATTTGTGTGTAGAATTATATGTAGAATCAGGCAAGAGTGACACATAGGCTGCTAGAGAGTTATGAGTGGTAAGTTTGACTGGTTGGATGAGTGTCTTGCTTACATTTGAACAGATTGTTCCAAAAGTAAAATAAAGCACAAGGGTTATTGAGAGGAATGATTTATTAATGTACTCATGTTCCACAGGAAACTAGAGGCAGGCATATCGAGACTCTTGACATGCCAGTTTTCATAAATGCAGCTCCTTTCCATTAACCTGCACATCCCCATTCACAGTGTGCCTGCCTGTTTTCCTGCAGCTTGACTGATGTCTYTGACTTACCTTGTAGGATTGACACAAGCTGATTCTTTTAGTGGCAGGTGCTTGCCTTTTTAACAGACACCTGACTAAAGACTCCTAGAAATAYTTGTTGATAAAGTCAAGCACCAATGTTAGTTTACTACTGTAGTGTGATAAATGAATTTAAAAGTGTACCTTCTTAGAATCAAAATCTGAAGGAAGCACAGTGAAGAGAATGACCTGATTTTGAAGGAAAGAAAACTACCAGCACCTGAAATCAGCTTTCTTCAGTTGTTGACTAAACTTCTCTGAAATCATGATACATTGAATTAACTGGTTCTGAAGGAAATTCTGACCTTCAGTGAGAGTGGATGCAGAGGAGCCCAGGTGATCTGATGCTGATGGAATATTAGATCTGGTTTGGGTCTGCCAAATGTTAGGGACCAGAGGGAGGGTGTTTACCTGTATCACTTAGATGTTCTTACAGAGTGTATTTGAGTTTCTAACTGTTCTGCATGACATCATGAAGAGGTAGCAGATGTCACAGAGTGTTTTAAAAAGGAGTGTTAGCCCACATGGTGTACAATTTGTGTGATGTGTTTGTGTGTACCTTTTTGGTTTGTTTTCATAGGCCCTGCTGTTCATTGTTTATGTGTAGACATTGTGTGTTAGCTATTGCCTGTGTATCATATTTTGAAATGCTGTATAAAATGTTTTTGTGTGATTTCAAACATTTCTGACASTTTCAAGTATTCTTACTGGTTTTGTTTCTTTGCAGCTTTTTCTGCACAAGCGAATCAGCTCTTTACTCCTCATGGTTCTAATCCTTCAACACCTGCTGCTACTCCAGTCCCTACCCCATCACCTGTCAAGGCAATAAGCCATCCATTAACACCTGCAACTCCACTCATCTCTGGGATGAACATGTCTACCCCTGTCCTTCCTGTTTTCCCAGGACAGGTCTCCTCTTCCATCCATACATCTCAGCCATCCACCCCAACCCCTACTGTCATCAAATCCCTTTCATTGCCTGGTGTTCCTGTCACATCTGTTCACAGTGCAACCTCTACCCCTATCCCCTCAGTTTTTTCTGGGCTGGCTTCTATCCCTGCTGCTATGCCTGCTCCGCAAGGKTCTTCTACTCCATGTGCCACACCTGCACCCACTGAAGCTTTCGCATCTGCTGCTACACCATTTGCTGGCCTCCCGTTCTCTGCAACCTCTTCAGCTGCTTCTGCTAATAATCCTGCTCCATTGTCATCAGTCTTTGCTGGCCTCCCTTTGTCCTTGCCGCCGAATGCCCAGGGAATTTCTAGTCCTGTTCCATCTACGATTGCTAATTCTCCTGCCACTACCATTCCTGGCTCGCTTAGCTTGCCTAACCCAATTTTATCTGTCTTAAAGGGATTTCTGACATCAAATGACACTTCATTAATCAATTCATCTGCTTTACCTTCTGCTGTGACAAGTGAGCTTGTTTCTTTATCTGCTCTCGCTAATCAAAGCTCTGACCCTCCCACTTCCTCTGTCAACAAATGTTACACTCCATCAGCCACCCCCAACACACAGCGTTCCTCCACACCTGGGCTGGCTGTTTTTCCAGGTCTTCCATCCCCATCTGTAGCCAATTCTAGTTCCACTCCTCCCACATTGCCTGCACAGTCACCTTTAACCACTTCACCATCGATTATGCCAGTCAACTGTGGCTCATCAGCCTCCCTCTTGCATGGCACAAGTCCTAATAATCCTGACCAGCAGCTCTCATCAGCCCCAGCTGCCACAAGTATCCCAGTTCTGGTCAAAACWGAACCCATGAGTCCTACCCTGTCGGCCTTCAAAGGTCCTTCTCATTCAGCCAGCCCTTCTCATGGCGCGCTAGGACTGTCGGGGCTGGGCCGTGCTTACACCTCAGCAGCYTCAGTGCCCGTCAGCTTACCCAGTTCCCTGAATCCAGCGCTGTCAGGGCTCTCCTCTTTGAGTGCTCCTCTGAACAACTCCAGTTCTCTGGCTTCCATTTCTCTYGCCCCACATGGCTCTTCTGCTCCCATTGCCCCCGTGTTCAACGGACTTCCTCCTTTCACGTCTCTAACCAGTAACTTTGCCTTTACTGGTAACCCGGCACTGACCCCGCCCGTCACTCTCCCAGGGTCTCTGCTGCCCACTCCGGCTACGAGCGCTTCAGCCGTGCCCGCCCCCCACGTCAGCTCCACCGCCGCCGTGCTCTCAGGACTCGCCGCCTCCGCAGCAGTCTCCGCTCCACCCTTCTCGCTTAACTTGTCCAGTGCTGTCCCTTCCCTTTTTTCTGTTGCCCAGGGACCTCTGGGATCATCAAACCCATCCTTCCCTGGTTTTCCTGTCTCTAACACACCCTCTGTCACTCCTGCTCTCCCTTCTTTCCCTGGCCTCCAGGCATCCTCTGCAGTAGCAGCAGTTGCACCGTTGCCAGCAGCTGCCACAGCCCCATCTCCGGCTCCGGTCCTGCCAGGGTTTGCCTCGGCCTTTAGCTCAAACTTCAACTCTGCACTTGTGGCACAGGCTGGGTATGTTTCTGTTTCTGGAGGAGGTCAGAAYTATTTCTCTTGAGCAAAACACTGATTTTATTTTAGATGTGTAGACAATATTTTCACTCATAGTTACTAATTGCGGATAATTTTTAAAGTTAGTTCACTACGAGATTTCCACTTTAGAAGCTGATAGGGTATAACTCCCTGTTACAAGAGTCTAATCCAGTGAGGTGCTCAGTGATCTTATTTCCCAGATGAGGATACTTGGCACCTCCTAGGCCTTTACAAGAATGGATTCCACATGGACATCCATTGACACACACAGGTAACAGCAGACAATACCTTGGATGTTTTAAGGTAGTAGTCAGCATAAATTCTTGTCTGTAAAGTTTTTTTTTTGTGTGCAAATTGTCAGCACAGTTGAGGTACAAAACATTTTGAGTCGCCTTAGGTGTGTTCCAGACAATCTTGGTTTGTGTATGTATGAATAATTTTTGTGTGGGTAAAGACTGGACTTTGGTTTAGAAATTCTGGCCTTTATGAGATTTAGAAAAATAACTGCTTTTGTAWTTTATATAGACACAAGCTTATAGAGAGGGAATAAAGCATGGTGCAGATGTTTCTAATAATAGCCTCATTTTGACATTCTTTTAGCTTGACTTCTGGACTACAGACACCAGGAAACGCAGTTTTTCCTGGTCTTTTATCTCTCCCTGGTATCCCTGGCTTTCCCCAAAGTGCCGCACAATCTTCCTTACAGGAATTGCAGCACAGTGCAGCTGCACAATCAGCACTACTACAGGTAATGTGCCTATTTCTTAACACTGTTCTGCTTCCAGTGATCTCTTGAGCATGTACTTGCCTGTTAAATCCTTGGGATTAGTTTAAGTCAGTAAATTGTTAAAACCCTTGAATTGTGTGAGAACTGATTACGAGGATGATGATAAACAACAACTTGTACTAATTTCTTACTCAAGGCCAGTGTACAATGCTTCATGAATGAGATTAAAATGTTATCTAAAACTCTTTGTAAAATGGGGAGAAGTAAAAGAAAAGGTAATGCAAATTAATTTTTTTGCTCAGTTTGTGTTAAATCTRTGAGCTGACCATACCATTGCAAAATCTGTGCCCAGTTCCAGTCTGACATTTGAATAACTTAGAGATTTCTGTGGACCATTTGTTACGAGTTATGTGCCTCTGCACATGTAATCAGATTGTTTTGAATTTGTGTCTGTTGTGGTTGTGCCTTTCTCTTRATAGTACCCACAAATAGAATTGTAATATAAGCTTGAAGTGGCTTTGGGTAATGTGTAATTTCRTCATTTCTTGTCCATGAAACAGCTTGCTTCACTCATCATAACCTAAGTTAACTGAAACTATCATCAAACTTGGTGTTTATATATTTAGCTTGTCTTTTTTTAAAAAGAAGCCTGTGTACAGATTCTTGTAAGAAATGTGTCCTCTACATAATACTAAAAGAGAGAGCTGAGTGTCTTGACTTAATGTTTTCTCTCTTTTGTGACACGTCAGTTGTTGAAATGGAGCATGTGTCTAAGTACTGTTCAGAGAGCAGCATATTGTCAGATGTCTTCTGAATATCAGGGGATTGGAAGAAGCAAGTTACTTTATCTGGGCCATTCTGCATTTCCAGCTCAGGAGTCTGATTATTCTGTAGAAATGTATCCAGATTGCATTGAGGGAATATAATTGCTTTTAAGATCCAGTCCCTGAAATTAATGCTTATTTACTTAGGCAATGAAGAGAAGGAAAGTTCAGAGTCACTAAAATATTACAGCTCCTGATTAAGCTGTGCCTTCCAAATCAGCTGGTGCTTACTCCACTGGAAAGTAAACGCCATTAACACTTCTTTGTATGCCCCCTTAATCCAACTGCTTTTTTCATTCTCTGGTATTTCAGAGCAATAGTTGCACTACAGTTTAACATCTTTGTATAGATGCCTTGCTCATCTCTATTCTTTGCACACCAGATTATAATCCATTTATTTTGGCTTGAGTAGGACTGGTATTGTGGCTGAAATTTTGCTTAATTTAGATTTTTGTTTCCTTGTTCTTATCAGTGCTGTTTCCTAACTTCTTATGTTCCTTAAAGGCACATTCTGCTTCTGCTCTGGAGAACTATACAGCTCAGCCTGAAGGTTTTGCTAACTATCCATCAACACCAGGAACACCATTTTCATTGCAGACAAGTCTGCCCCAGAGTGGATGGCAGTAAATACCAAGCATTTCTAAAGACTGCAGTGTTTGCTTGACAGAACCTGATCCTATTCACTTTGAAGGCTGTCTCTGCGCTAGTGGGAGCATGGTCTGAGGTGGGGAAAGAAAGGGAAAACATGAGGGTAAAATGTTTCCAGGAGGCTGTGTCCGATGTCAGACTTCATTTGTGAATTGCATTCAATTTGATTCAGGGTCTGATCCTGTGAATTGCTGAGCATCCTTGACTCTTGTTTAATTCTAAGAGTTCAATGTTTGGTGTCTTACAGGATCAGGAACATTCAAACAGGTGTTTGTGTAAATAGGACAATTGACTGTCAAACTGAATAGGGAGACCAAGTATGCTTAATAGTGTGAATAAGCACCTATCCYTCTGTTATGTTTTGTTTGGTATATGTGGTTAATATAGACTGAGATCTAGACTGAACTAGACAATTAAAGCTGTAGACGACCTTTTGTCTAGAAGCACACTTCTTGTGTGTGCACAAGTCAAGGTCAGTTTATGGTTTTTCAGATGTTTTCTTCCTATGTATGAGGATCTGCTATTAGCATCAGCAGTATGTTAAGGGGAGGGTAGGTCAGAGGTGTGTGGGGGTTTTTTTATGCTTCAAAATATTGTCATGGGCTTGCTGCTGAATTGAGTACTCCTTTGTATGAACAAGAAAGCTAGGAAATGATGCTGTACTGTATTTGGGTAGAAGTGGATTATGTTTTACTGGAGTATGGTTTAGCTAGCTGAGAAATGTCTTTCCAAAGTACATGAAAACATTTTAACTTGCCACTAAATAACATTCCATAATATTCTCCTTGCCCCCAGCACCCCTCTGAATGAAATAACTGAACTGCGGGTAGGCTGCCTAGCTGGCACTTTGGACTGCAGACTTCTGTGAATGTTTACAGGCATGGGGCAAGTTCTTCTCTCCCTTATACTCACAAACTGGTTCTCTATATCCTTTTCAGCTATAAACGACAACTTGATGGTGCTTATCTCATCCTGTGAATATAAGTGGGAGCAGAATTTGGACCATGGATTTTTTAGTATTTTTCCTTGGAAAACATATATGATTTTAAAGGCATATAGCTAAATTTAAATTAACTGTTACAATGCAGCATATAGAAAGGTCTTGCTTTGTTAGTGAAATTGAGTTGTGCACTCTTCTAATAATGTTAGTATCTGTGGCAATGTGTAACACATCATTGAATATCATCTATTTAAGATATGCTCATGATCGTGGTCTAGAGACAGTAGAGATGAATGATATTCAATCATGTGATTAAATTAAAATGTAGAGATACTACACTGTAGAAATGTTCTGCACCTAGAGTTTTACTTTTTTAAAGATTGATTCTGCTGGGAGATGTTGCTAATGTATTTTCTTTCAAGATGTGAACAAACTTTTTTAGAACATTAATGGAAATTACTGTATTGGTTTTTAACCTAATTTTTTTAAATAAAAAGTTTACAGTCATGGCAAAAAGGCTTTGCTGACTATTTGCATATTTACCCAAAATATGAATGAATAAACTTGTTTTTACTAAGATGCTTCTACTGCTTGATCTTGCTTATGCTGTTTCTTTTTGATGCAGAATTTTGTCCAAAATTATAAAATTGACTTCCTAAGGAGTGGCATTAGAAATATCCTATTTAATTTTAGATGAAAAAATTATTTGATGTTTTAATGATCAGAATTACACATTATGTTAAATCCTAAGAAAAATTCTTACATTTTTCATTTTGTGAAACCTGTTAAATTCTCATAATTATCCATTCTGAACTGCTATTGAAATTGATATCTTTGATATTGATATCTTGACTTAAGAAATCTGTGAGAGGTCTCTACCATCTTTCATTTTACTCTGCTTGTCATCCTTTCCATTACTTGTTCTTTGTAGATTTGCAGATCAGTTGGAGAAAATAAAGATACAAGTAWCTTTTCAAGAGGAAGTTAGTTTTTCTCCCCTAGGTGTGAATGTAAAGCAGTTCCAAGTCAGTAAGTGTTTTGTAACCTTACTGARGTGCTGATCTGACATCTTACTTTAATCCTGGTTTCTCCATCAAGCAATCATAGTTTGAACTAATTCTTGTCACCCTGTAGTCAAAAGCAAGTAATACTGTTTTGTCAGAAAATAAGCACTTTGTGCCTAAAAATATCTTTTGAGTGGTCATGGGGTATGGGGTCCTCTCTGAGCATTGGACAACTCTGAGAGCTGAAGATCCTTCAAGCTTTGTTTCTCCAAATGAAAACAGGTGAGCAGTAGTGAAATCCACTCTATTAATGCTCTTCTTCTAAAGCAATGCACTGGGTGCTGTCAAGCCACTTTACCAGAGAAGAGTGTTTGATGYTCCCACCAGTATTAGACAAGTGAATAGGTTATGGAGTGTTCAGTTGTAAAGTTCTTATGTCTGAATAGGCTCTCTGGTTCTTACTGAATCCTACTGAGCTGGATTTTGTAAATTGAACTCTCCAGGGGATAGGATTAAAATTCAATTTTTGAAATATTTCTCCTGATGTAAAATTGTTTTCTATTAATTTTTTTCCTCTTCAGGAATAAAGTCTGTGTTCTGCATTGCAGCAAACTGYGGTGACCCAGCCTTGGAATTTCTGAAGGGAGTGATTTGTCCTGAGCTCCTTCATACTTACTTGAGCACCATTTTTAGACAGCCAAGGAAATGTCTGCTCTTGAGGCAAACAACCTTAAACTGAGCCTGTGCCAGAAAAGGGCTCTTGCTGTATGACTTTAATTCTGGACTAAYTGATTTTTTTCACTGTTCAAGTTGCCTGTTACTGCTCTATTTTGTGTGTATTGACSGACTGCAAAGATAAGGTGTAGTGAAGTGTTCCTTGAAATAAAAACTTTTTTGCAACAATTAAGAACATCCTGGGATTGTGTTTGCAAACAATTTTCAGTGTTTCTTTCAAGTGCTTTAATCGCAGCTGTGGTGAATAGGGGAGAAACAGCAATTTTCTGTCATTTTCCTCTGGTTTGCAAATGGGTGTTGGGAGTTTGCTTGGGCCTGAAAGGAATTTGCCATGGTATGAATGCTCTGCCTTTTTTGCAAATTGCCTTACTTTCTGTATTGATAGAGGAGCAAAGCCTTTGACTCTCTCCCATATTTACTCTAGTTGCCAAAGAGGGGCCTTCTGTCATCTCCTGACCTTCAGCTGTTRAAAGCTGATGCCATTTTCATGAGGAGGAGCAGCAATATGGGGATGTTCCTACAAGCAAAAGGATTGTAGTGTTAATCTACTCCGCCCTGTCTCTTTAATTTTGGCCTGGGGAAAAGGGATGCTGAGCCTGAAGCAAGTAGGRARAGACTAAGCTGAGAAATCTATAGGGACTGGTCAAAGCCCAGTGCATGGGAAGGAAAGTAGTCTGGGCCTAAGGAGGTCAGGAAAAGACAGACTTAAACCTACAACTTTGTTTGCAAATCTCATGTGAGGACTGCCTCACGATTCTTTTTAGTACTTTTGGGATTGGCACTGTTTACAAATGGCTGTGGATTAAGTTTCTGCAACTGGAGGATGAGGTAAGTGGGAGAAAGTGGACGTTGTAGAGACATTGTAAAGTACTGGTGCCATTTGTAAATGTCATGGTTGGTGCAGAGGAATGTTGGAGAAKGGTGTGCTTACAGGTAAGCACCTGATCAGGCCTGACCTGAGCCCTCATGCTGCTTTTGGARTAGAAGTTGAAGGCTTTAGCTATATCACAGATTTAAAACTCCGCAGAAGCAGCTGAACTGGGAGCAGCCCTAACCACAGTTGTCTGATGTTGCTTCTAAGTCAGTAAGTTCTGCTGAAACAGCTTTGWGGTYAGATTTGTGGCTGTGCCCYGTGTCACAGGAGTGCACCAGCCTGTTCAGCACCAGTGAACTTGCAGCTTGTAAGCARCTTTGCCCCAGAGCTCTCACGTGTTTTAATCTCTGAGTGTTCTGTAGTACTCTGGGACATGAGTTATCCACATGCCCCAGTATAGCCCCAAGGAGTGTTGAGATTGCCCTGACTTTGATTTCAAAATKTTGAAAAGGGAATAAAAGTGCAGCTTAAGTTAAAATGAAAGAACTAATCTTGTGATGTTCCTGAACACAAACAGAAAACACCATTTGCTTTACTCACCTATATTTACAGTCATCTCAGGGAGTTGTCAATAAACTGGGAGCAATTATGTCTGTTAACTTTTAGTACGTGTTGCTCGTTTATCTGATGGTATGAACAGCTGTTTAAATTGTRGCATTCAAATGGTTCAGATTTCAGCTATTTTCAGCAACTTTGGTTTTGCTCTTGAATGAAAAAAAATTGTTGGGATCGTTTTGCATATTATGTTTTTGCTTCTGAAGAAATTAACCCAAATTTCTCTTGTCACTGTTCACACATGCTAGCTTGCAAGTAAGCATCTGTCCTGAAGAGGTGTGATCATACAGCTCAGTGTTTAGAAGTCAAATAATGAGGAAAATGTTACAAATGGCTTAAAATTAATATTGTCAGATGTTTGGGGGCATATTGCAATAAGCGTATCAATCCTGAATTTCAGGCTGTGCTTATGGCTTTCAGTGAGATTTAAAATGTTAGTTCAGGAATGTAGTTTCCTCTCTGTGAGACCAAAAAAGGATTCTCTGGGGAGCAATCAGCTTTGAATGACCCATCTAGGGCCRAGGTGATTACTGGCAGGGAGGAAGACGTGGGTGAAATGAAGCTGGAGACAGATCCTCACAGATATTCCAGGTAACAGATGCCCACAAAAAACAGCCCTGTAATGAATGCAGCTATATGTCAAAGTCATAAATTACATATTAAAAAAACACTTCATATTTTATTCAWATAACAAGCAACAGCCTTGTCCTTTGAGAGAGTTGTCCTCTGCTGCTACAGCCTTCMGAAATGGCTTAGTCGGAAATGTTGTGCTTAGCTTGATAGTCAAAATATTTTGTGAAAAATATTCTTACTTGGGGGACAGTTTTAAGGCTTGGGAGCTGAAATGCCTGTGCTGTGATTTTGAGCTTATCCAGCTCAACAGGGCTCAGGCTATACTGATGGACAGTGTGAAGAAGGGTGTGGTGAGCTTTTCTACACAGTTTGGAGACCTCACCTGGAGTTTTGTTTATTTATTATGCTGGTGTTTGAGATCTGAGCAGTGGCTGAGCCACCAAACAGCAGAGGAGCAGCATGCAATCTCTGCCTTCTGGCTTTATAGCATCTTAAGATCAAGTGCAACCATTAACTCAGCACTGCCAAKTCCACCACTAAACTGCATCCTTAAATGCCATATCTACATGTTCTTTAAATGCCACCAGGGAGGGGGACTCTACCACTTCTCTAGGTAGCATCTTCCAGTGCTTGGTAACTCTTTTGGTGAAGTAAGTTTTTCCTCATATTTAATCTAAGCCCCCCCTGGCACAACTTGAGGCCATTTATTCTTATACTGTTGCTTGTTTCTCACTTTGCTACAATCTCCTTTCAGGTAGGTGTAGAGTGTTAAGATCTCCCATGAGCCTCATTTTCTTCAGGCTATGCATCAGCTGCTCCTCACAGGACTTACTTTATCTTCCTGTTGTGTTTGTGGGGTTTTTAATCTCTGGTAATGGATTAATAGAAATTATTTCCAGATTGTATTTTGTGGGGTCTAACACCAGCTGGGCCAAGTGCACCCCAGACAGAGGACAGCTGCAGAATGCCATCTAATTACATCAGAGACACAAGACTTGATGTCTGTAAACATCCTCTCCTCACCAGGGTAACTAACTCCCTAAAGAGTCTCATACAGGGRATTTCTCCTTCTCTCCTCCTGCCTCCCTCTTCAGTGTTTTGCATGAYCCTTGCAGTTTCAAGGTACACTGCTGTCTCATCTGTGAGGGGATCAGAGCTTCCCTCTAAGGAGATGGRTCCCCAGAGAGAGAGACCCAAGGAAATTAACACAGAACATCTAATAGGTAAGCCTTGTTTTGTATGTGTGAGTGGTTTTTTTCTCAATAATGTGAAAAAGGAGCAGAACTAACCAAACAAAAAAGTACATTTGATCTGCATTTGATGTCTGACATAGACTGGAGCTGAAAACTCAGAATCTGCCACTGTGAGTAACAGAGCAAGTTGCCTCATGCTGCACTGCCAGGATGCATCAGCATCTGCCTTCTGCCAGCATGACCCCATGGATGAAAAAGAATGATTCAGCTATTGATACACTTCTGTATGGAGGGAYGGGCTGGAGAGAGGAAAATAGGATCTAGTTAGGGAAGACAGAAGAATTTTTCAGCCCCTAGTAGAAAGCAGGAAGGTACATGGTAGTTAAAGAGGCTGAGTCTACTCCATCTTTTTGTTGCTGTAGAAGACTTGGGAGATTTTTGCCCAMACTGAGTTTTCAATTTGCTTTCCAAGTGTGAAACCCACATCATGAGTTTGTTTACCAAGTATGTTTGTGATGTACCCTAATAAATATATCAAGAAAATATGAAGTGAATCTTATTCCAGCACCCTGGAGCTTTTCCATAACTGCTGAATGATGAGCTCTCACATTTTGTGGTGCATTGCAGCTCCTGATTTGCTCTGGATTAAAGAGTCAAGTGAAGTTTTTGGTGGTTATGACTATTGTAATCCATACACAGGGATATCAAACCCAGATACATGGGATTGTGACAGGTTCTTTGCTATTGGTTTTTTCTAGAGTCTTTCATTTGTTGTATGGTTTGAAACTTTGGGGTGRTCAGAGAAGATGTGTGGTGGTTTGGGGGAGCTAGAAGTTTCGTTCAAAGATGTATCTTCATGTTCTGCTTTTCTAATTGGTAACCTACATTATTAGCTGGCATTGGGATCTCCAGGACAGTTCCTGTGGAGAAGGGTTAAGTTGTATTTCGTCAAGTTTTGGGTGCATATGCTTTTTGCCCATGGTGGTTAGGGATGRTATCTTGACCCCTAATTCTTCTCAGCTGCTTGAGTATCAATCTGCTGAGCACTGGCATTTTTTCCCATCTATTCYCCCTGTCTGTGGATTGTGTCATTCCCACCAGGCATCTTCACATTGGGCTCAGATGGATGATGATAGATGATGCTTCAACCCAAAACTGCTCTTGAGGAACTTCTTCATAACCAGATTTGTCTGGTTATGGAGAAAAAGGTCTTCAGACATTCTCTGTAAGCTGGCCATTTATGTGAAATTAAGAGAGTAAAAATGTTGAGTTCTGCTGAACAAAACATCCCYTTATGATTAATTTGCTCAGATTTCAGATTAAGAATTATGAATGATGCCTATTCTGTGACTTTSCTTGATCTCTTTCCACTGATTAAAAGACACTTGACTGCTGTTACTTAATGTACATGTTGTAGCCTGGCACACCACTAGTGTAATGTGAAGTACACTGTGTAGAGAACAGAGAGCAGTGAAAGGGTTAAAGATTTTCACACTAAATCCTAATAAACCTGGTTTTATACACGTGGCCTTAAGGTTTGGACAGTAATTTGTTTAGGGAAGCTCCTCAAATCAATTTTACCAGTGACTGCAGAGTTCTTGATGATACCTCATAAAATAACCATGAATTTAATATTGCTGCTTTTTGGGAAGGGTGAGGAGCAAAGCTGGGCTCCCAGTGTACCAGTTCTGTGCCCAGCTCTCAGGGAGACCTGAACCCAGGCCCTTCTGAATGCAGATGTGTTTACAGGTGAGTGAATAARTCTGCATCAGGGGTCTCAGAAGCARAATGGGCAAAGYTGYGAGCAGCAGAGGGCTGGATGGAACACCCAGGTGTGCAGCCACCACTGTCTGCAGGCACAGCCCAGCCGTGCTCAGGGACCCGGGAGGGGCAGGGGYTTCAGGAGGGCTGTGCTGTGTATCCTCCTTCCCCGGGGGTTGCTGGGAATGTTCTGACAAACTTGTCAGTCCTGCTCTGCTGGTCTGCCAGCTTGTGCCTTACAGATCAGGGAGCCTCATGTTGTTTCCTGTTTATCATTTCTGTTGGCATGTGAATTTTATTTGTATCAGAAATTTCCAGTGCTGCCCTGCACCTCTGAAATAATTTACCTTATTACTGCCTTCTCTTCAGGCATTAAAATAATGAAATTATTTTATATTTGTTTTACTTCATTAGAATGAAATTTTTGGATGAGATGAGCTGAATGCACTGAGACAACTGCTTAAAATTTTGACGAGCACTAATTTTGAAGTTTATGGTCCAGTGGATGGACTGGTCCTTGAATATTCCTCAAAACGTTCACCTAAAGAACACAGGAGTTCCCCTCATTTACTTTGTTACCTGTTTCACACAAACTAAACCCTTTGCGCCACCCATCAGTTTCATACTCATTTATGTGTGCATTCATTTAGTTTTCCTTCTTAGCCCCCAGCTTTGGTAATATCTTTCATTTCCTCTTTTTTTCCTGTTACAAAATGTATTTTCTGAACCATTTTAACATTCTGTGCAGAAGGGCCATAAAGTTTAATGTTTGGTTAGGTCTTCTATGRCTTTCTTTGAGCAATAGGAAGGAGGAAGAGGGAGTGAGTTTCTGTGGACTTTGTGGTCCCATATGACTGCACTGGGCTAGATGTGCATCTCTGGGATAATTTCTCAATTTTGTATCCGTTGCTCTTCTTCTTTCWATTTTTTATAGCTGACAGGCGGGAAGGAATTGGTGTCTGTGGCTGGATCCTGGTTTCCCTTTCATTCCTCCTGGTGCTTATTACCTTTCCTATTTCCATCTGGGCATGCATTAAGGTAAGATAGCAGGATTTGAGGCACATGAAGAATGCTCTATTATCATTGCTGTTACTGTTTTATTGATTTAGTTAAGACAAGGCACCTCACACTTACGTTTTGGGAATCATAAGGGTCTGTAGCAAAGATGTGCTCTGGAAACGAGATCCATACAGGTTCTTTCACAAATATTCTGTGTTGCCACAGCTTCCTCACTTAATTTCTTCCAGTTTCAACATTCATCTTTAGTTAAACTTCCAGTTAAACATCAGCTGAATGCCATCAGTAGTCGTGATGCACTAAATGAAGTAGTTTAGATTACCTGAAGTGAGAGCCCCTTTGCCTACATCTCCTCTGAGTGTGCTGCTGATGTTGAGAGAGCTCTGGGGTGTCCTTTTTAGATCACTGTTAAATCTTTCATATGTGATGTGTTTTATAACCTGTTTCCAAGGACAGGAGCTGAGTTTTTCCAGCAAATCATGAGTCAAGTAGAAGACTTGAAGAAAGTGATTTGTAGCTTTGTTGCTTCCTATATTATTTGCACAGTTAATATGGGTGCCAAAGATTAAAGGACCAGGGAGTGAGAAGAGAATTAGTTGTAAAATTCTAAATTTAAAATATTTTCCTAGGTTGTCAGAGAATATGAACGTGCTGTGGTATTTCGTCTGGGACGTATATTGTCTAAGAAAGCAAAAGGACCAGGTGAATACATGCAGTTTTACTCTGTTAAAGTCCTTGGGTTTGTTTATGTTATTACAATACACTCAGACCACATAGAGAATTGCAGACATGCCATGAAATCCTGCTTCATAGCATAGAGGGAAATGAGAAGGTCCCCTCTACGGCAGTTCTTTTATCTACAGACTGTTTACTTTCTGAAGAGAAGATACAGCCACCCTCCTGTCATAGCACAGAAGTTTTGAGTACCTTGATACCAGGTATGACTTAGCTACTGAGTAATTTGTACAACAGAAGGATGAGTTTGTGCTGCAGACACTGTCAGGGGACTGCAGGGAGATGTAAATGCAATGTTTAGGTCTGCTGTGGCCTTTTCTTAGTGTCTGTGGCCTCTCTCCCTGCACCTCACTTTCAACACAGCTTGTAGCTGCCAGCTCCTTAGCTGTCCTCTGCTCTGAAAAGGGTAAATGTGTCAGGGCAGGGACACTCAGCAGCTACACCAAGTCTGTAGCAGTCCCCTAGGACCAGCTTACAAATCACAAACCAGACCCAGCTACATGAGGAGTTTGCACTGGTGCAGTTACCACCACTGGGCAAGGAGATTGGCACACTGGAAGCTGAAATAACAGGAAAAAGCTCATTTCAAGTACTGTCCTTCCTCTTGGATAGTATTCATGTGGTCCAAAGAGCAGCTAGGCCTGGTACAGGCTCTGGACACCAAAGCAAGGTGCTGAGATTACAATAGATTAGGAGTTTTGTCCAGTCTCCCTCTCCAGTGAAGGAGAGTAGGGACTCCTTCACAGGATTTGTCACATCTTGGGACAATGTTCCTCGTGTGTTGCAGGAATCTGGACCTGGGTGATGCCCTTCCTGAGGACACATACTGAACCATACATGGCTTGTGATTTAAAAAGGGAAAATTAAAGGCATGGAAGGAACTTTTGCCAAAAGTCTCATGGCAGACTTCAGACAAGGGCTTCAAGCTACCCATTTCCAGACCAGAGTCCTAGGTCATTAATCTCTAATGAGGTCACATTTTTTACAGATATCTGCACTTCTCTCTGTTATTTTTAAATGCAAAACCTCACTGTTGTCATATCTTGTAAGCAGAAAGAACAGCTGCAGTGGTAAGGCAGGGTGTTATCCCCATCYTGTGGGTATTTCCATCTGTTTATTTTCTCTAAGATACCTGGATCTGGACTTCTGTTTCAGAGGCATTTMATCTAATAATTTTTATTTTTCAGGAATGATCCTTGTACTTCCATGTACAGATACATTTATCAAGGTYGATCTCAGGACAGTTACCTGTAAGATTCCTCCACAAGAGGTAACTTCTCTAGTGGCCATCTAAGTCAGGAACAAAAGATGCAGCAGATTCATGGCACAATCAAAAATGATTTGCATGTTTTGTAATTTTGCCATGCTGAGCTACCACGTGGAATTTAGGTTCTTTGCTGTATATTCTGGATTTCAAGCTGCTTGCAAAACAACTTCTTGCCCAAAGAAGTTATGGGTGCCCCATCCCTGGAAGTGTTCAAGGCCAGGTTGGAGGGGCCTCTGAGCAACCCAGTCTAGGAGAAGGTGTGCCTGCCCATGGGAGGGGGTTGGAACTCAGTCAACTTTAAGGTCCCATCCGAACCCAAACCACTCTATGATTCTGCTAATGAAAATCTGCAGATGCATCATTGCAGGTCAAGCTGGTGTTCAGAACTGTGAAAATAAGGGAAGGGAGTTACAAATGTGAATGAGAGACAGGGAGGTTAAKAGAGGAGCGGGCTACAAAATTCCCAGTTGTAAATTAATGTCCTAATAAAATTGGATCTGACATGGAGCTCACCATTCACAGGTGCCTTCCACATGTGTCTGAAAAGACAAATTACACATGGGTAGCAAATCCCGTTAAATTAACAGGAATTAGCAGACAACCTTCCACAAAACTCAGGTCCAAGAAGGAATGGATATAAGAAGCAAGATACATGTAAACAGGATATATCTTCAGGCATTTTGTTGGAAAATTTTGACTGGAGAAGTTAATCTGAAGAATCAGTTGTTGAGCAATCCTGTTCTAYCAAGTTTTTGTTCTGTGTGGCCTCWGCCCCATGGCAGAACAATTATTCTGCTTATGGAGTTGGCACTGCTGTCCCCTTCTTTAAACACAGAGCAGAGGGAGAACAGGCAACTCCAGGACCCTTTGGGCCCCCCAGAATTTCCTACTGTGTTCCCCAGGAGATTATTTTTGCTATTATATTTCTATAAGCAGAAAGAGCCTTTTCTCAGAGTACAGGGTGCAGAGGTGTGCGGTGTGAAATGAAAAATGGCTCCCCCAAAATATGAGGCTGGAAGGAAGATGGTTGCAGAACTTGTGTTGTATAAGGCTTAGCAGCTGTTGGCCAGGCTTCTGCAGCAGTTGGCAGATTTTTTTGTGAAGTATTCACTTGCAGGCAAAAGATGCTGAGGAAGGAAGTGATAGTGGAGCACCATCAGTTCTCCACTGAGGCCAGCTGCTTGCTGAGGCACAGGGAGCTGTCTGGCAAAAGATGACWACTCTTCTATGAATGCTTAAATATTTCTTTCAGTTCCTTCTCACAATTTCTTGCACTTTTTGCTTTTGTTTTAATTTTTTGGTGCTTCTCACAAATACATTGTTTAGGGGAAGTAACACAGATCTTCCAAGCTGCATGAAATGTATAAACTCTTTAATGGACCTCTCTACAATAAAGGAAGAGGATAGCTATCATTTATCATTGTAAAAGAARTTAATTCAAATTATGAGATTCACTTACTATTGAAGCAGTTATTTAGAAGTTATGTAAAGCATTTTCCCCCAGTTTAAACTTTGTTGATGCTGCACARCTCTCTTGAAGTAATTTCATGGGAGAATGACAAAGAAATCAAAAGAAATTCTTTGTCTCTTTGAGTTATCAGTGCCTTTTACTCACTAAGGGTTAAAAAAATGTTCCTCTTCCTAGGCAAAGGATGTGTTGTTGGATCTTTCTGTGACTGTGCATTTCTCAATGCAGATTCTCACGAGAGATGCTGTTACTGCCCAGGTGGATGGGGCAGTGCAGTACAGGATCCACAGCGCTGTCTGTGCTGTTGCCAACGTCACCGATGTCCACTCTGCCACCTTGCTTCTGGCACAGACAACCCTGAGAAATGTTCTGGGCACACAGAGCTTTGCTCAGCTGCTGGCAGGTCGTGAGGAGATTGCACACAGTATCCAGGTAAATCTGGCACTCAAAATTCACAAGCGTGGAGATGTCTTTTGGTGAGTAGCACATTAGAAATAATCTCTCTCCAACAAGAATAACAAAAGCTCCCTTTATATTATTTTTTTTTTTAGATTATACATCTCATTGCTTAGAGTCAGAAAGAGTTATTCTAAAGATATTTCCCCAGGCTCTTGTAGCAGTTATCTCCATCAAAAAGCAAATGAAATTCTAAAATTATCCAGTGACTTTAAAAAGATTGAGGCAAAACTTATATCTCCTGTCATTACAACTAAGAGTACAAAATGGAGTTGTATGCTTTGAAATGCCATCTGGTTTCCTTTTTGATTTGGCAGCCAAGGAGAGAGCAGAGGAAAAATCGAACACCCAATTTACTCATTTCAGTCAGAGACAAGGCATAGTCAGACCAAAGAGAGATTGCACCCTCCACAGGCAGGAGAGTGGCCATGGGCACAGACAGGGTCACGGTGATGGTATGGATTGCAGGAGTGCCCAGGAGCTGGAGCACAGATGRGTTTGCCAGAGCTGTGGGGTTGTCTTGTGTCTCACTCACAGTGTATTTCTACTGTGCGCTGTTTAAGGAAGTTTCTGTAGTATTTCTTTATAAAAGGGAGAAATTTAGTAAGTGCCCACTAAAGGAAGGGATGGGGATCATAATTTAGGAGATGGGTGAGAAGCCACCCAGGAGACACTGGTGTTGACCAGCAAGTGTTTCGTGAGGCTGTGGTACCCCTTGTGCACACACCMTGCTGGGGGTTGGTGCCCCTGGAGTGTCCCTCTTTCTGCTGTGCAGGTTTGCCCTGTCCTCCTGCCCTGTCCTCCTGTCCAAGCAGGGTACACCACATGGCTTTCTCTCTGCCAGCCCTGTGCTCTTCCTCGTATGTTGTTTGTCCCCAAGGCTACCCTGAGCTGTGCCACGGAGCAGTGGGGAGTCAAAGTGGCCCGTGTGGAGCTCAGAGACATCCGGATCCCCATGGCCATGCAGAGGGCAATGGCAGCTGAAGCAGAGGCTGCTCGAGAGACAAAAGCTAAGGTGAGACCCATCACGTGTCCACTTCCAGGCTTTAATTTCCTTGTCATAGAATTGTTTAGGATGGACAAGACCTCTCAGATAACCAGCTCCAACCSTTAAACCCCACACTGCTGAGTCCACCGCTAAATCTTGTCCCTAAGCACCACATCTACATGCTCTTTAAATGACCACCACGGTTTATGACTCCACCACTTCCTTGGACATCCTCTTCCAATGCTTGACAACCTAATTTTTTTCCTAATATCCAATGTGCACYTCCCCTGGGGCAACTTAAAGGCTGTTTCCTCTTGTCTTATGGTTCCAGTAACTTGAGCTAGTTTGTTTTCTCCTCATTATAAAGCTGGATTTTCACCACTGTGGGCATTGTTTCCATGCCATTTCCATTTCTGCTCCTTTGCAGGCTGTGGCAGCTGAAGGAGAAATGAATGCTTCCAAAGCTCTCCAGAAGGCCTCCATGGTGCTGGCCGAGTCTCCGGCAGGTCTAGCACTGCGTTACCTGCAAGCGTTAACAGCTGTGGCAGCACAGAATAATTCCACCATTGTCTTCCCTCTCCCTRTAAATATGTTTGGGGCAGCAAAGTATAGGGGATAGAGACTGTTCTATGCTAGCTCCTAGGCCAGAGGTATTTAAAGGTTTTCCTAGGAAGCAAGGAGGTCCCGATTGGCAGAGTTAAAAGTAGAAGCATGTTGGGTCCTCTGTGCACAAAATAAGAGTAAAATAAGTTAAAAAAAATCATACACAGCTCCCACACTGAGACTGCATTTGCAAAGTTCAARCACTAAGCAGTTCCAGCTTAGACTCACCTGCAAGTAAAATGGAAGAAAATATGTAAAATGTATGTTAGACCTAATATAAAATTTTAATGATGCTTTCACCACACTTTACWGAGTCTTGAGTGTTGCAATTATTTGGTGATTTGTCTGCTAGGCCAGAACTTCTGAGCTGTTGATGTACTTCACACAGCAGAAGGGTCAGACACTGGTATTTAACTCAAGCTCTGTGGAGTGGAAAAGAAGGATTTGGCTCTTAACCTTAGAGATATCCTTTCATATATATTGTCAGAATTACTGGATAATGCCAGTGGAACAGCCTATTCTTTATCTTATATTAATAGAGATTAGTACTTGCTTTACTGACCTCAGATCTATTTTGCCATATCACTGACATCTGTATAAGCTGTGCAATAAAGTAAAGGGTATGTATGACCAGGCATTACAATCACATTTCATAAATGTGAAATCTGGGGCAAACCTTGAGGTCCTCTGTCAATTTAAGTGTCTGTCTTACACCTTCAGTAGGTTTCTTATCTTCCTTTTCATAAGTCATGAAGCAGTCATGCAGGTTTTCCTGAAGTGAGCCTTCCATACCCTCCATCCATGCAATTCCTGTCAGCTGTGAGGAAGATGTTGCTGATATCCAGGTTCAGCTGATGCTAAATTTGAGTTTGCAGCTTTCAAAGATAGCTGTTCAATTCACAGTTGAGGCACATAGTAATGAACTTTTGTGAATCTGAAATTTCTTGTGATGGAGCTGTTTTGGTAGGTGCTGCTGCAGTATAATGTCTTGGCCACATAAGCATCATTGTTACCCATTCTATCACTGGGGTCATTTGACTCCAAATTAACCACTTCAGGATGGACCTACTAGTTATTATATACTTAAAAAAGGCCCTCCTTATTTTTACTGCAGTGTAGCACAAGCAGTCCAGGTGGCAAATGTTTGTGCTCAGTAGCTTGCTGGCACAAATAATGGTACAAGCATTTGAGGGTGGTGACCTACCCAGTTCTTCTCTGCTTCAGACATGACTGCCACATGGCATTTTGCTGGCATTAAAGAAGCAAAACCTGTAGTKGAAAGTCATCTGCTTATCAGTGATACCCAAATATTTCCCCCAGACTTTTTCTTATCTGAAGAAAAGAGCAGTTTTGAGTTAAACTCTAGAAAAAGAAAAGCTTGAAAGACATGTGACTACAGAGTGGAATTAAAAGCAATTCTGTGCCCTCAGTGAGCTACCAGGCTAAAAAGCCTGTGGAAGACTCCTTAGTCCAGCACAGGACATGCTCAGTGTAGCAGTTCTAGTTCCAGCTTTAGAAGTGTATGGAATTCAGCCATGGGGTCAGCAGGGCTCACAATTACAACCAGAAACCAGCTGATGTGTTGAAGCATGAGTGTTGGTATCTCTTCTCTTTCAGCAGCAGTGTAACATAGGTAAGCCCATGAATGCCCAGTTTTCTTTTTGACCCATGAAAATATCTTGGCCTTTTTTAAAATAGGTTTTTTGCTTGCCCAAATTGCAAGAATTAATCAGGCAATGCACAATGTGTTTTTCTTTTGACTTTCCAAAGGATAATTGAACTGTTGTACAATAGCTTAAGGAGACAGAAACTCCTGCTCTCTCTTCCCCAGTGTCAGGTGCAATAAACACAATAACTAGTAGAGAAACTGCATTTTTATTTTATTACCCACATAGACATCTACAAGAGGATATCTCAATCAGCAAAACAGCAGTGGAAGCAGCCCTGCAATGTTTCAGGTGCCACTGGGACACTCAGGCTTTGCAGGAAGAATTCTGTCAGAAAGTGAGCTGCAGTCACATCTCACAGAGAGGAGGGGGTCAGAGCCATGGTTCAGACGTGGCACAGGCTGTCAGAGGTGCTCAGGAAGTCCTGCAGGTGAGCACAGCTCTGCCGGCGCAGAGTGCTGCGGCACTCACTGGCCTCAGGAATTTTCTCCACCCAGGCTTGTGCATCAAGTAAGTATTGCATCCTGAGTGAAGATGGGACAGGTGAAGAAGGTTAGTCATTATTCCTGACATGGAGCAATGGGACAGTGTAATCCCTGAGCTGCTGCATCCCTCCACAGAGGCCTCTCTGAAATCAAGAGCTATACTAGCCAAGAATCTCTCCAGAAACTTGCTTTCACCAGCAGGTTAACTGAGCTTTGAATGAAGTCTGGGAAGTGTCASTGCCAAGCTGGGACAGCCTGGCTGTACTTGTGTTCTGAGTATGTCAGGTAAACTTGGGCTAAGTTTCTGTTAGAGTTTGCAGAATGATACAAAAGGCCCAAGTGCACACCAGTGGGACAGTGAGGGRAATGTAGTCCCAACAGAGTATCCCAAAATGTTTCCTAATTTTCTGTGATGAGAAGCTGGGTAACTTTCAGTATTTCATGCCTGAACTGTAGAACACTTTGGAGATTAAACCTCTGCTGGGACACCTCAGTCTCTATCTGGCTTCTTTTGAAGCTGGCTACTGACCTAGGCACTCACTTTGCTGTYATACAGAGATGGGAATGGGACTTCTTAAAGTTTTTAGGAAGTGGTGYTCACAGCTTGATGAAGATCTCCTCCCTAGAAGCTTTCAGAGGCATTACCTTCCTCCAGTTCTGTGCAGGGAAATTAAACATTTGGAATATCTTCCTCCCTGATAGTGTCATACTAAATTCCTACTCAGATAAATTCCCTTTTTTCATTAAAGTGTGACAGTGAGAAATGAGAAGAATATGCTACTGCATGACGTAACAGCAACCTTGGGAGCTGCTCTTAGTCATGGTCCCACACATTCCTTCTGCAAGCACGGGGGCTGTTTAAGGCATCTGCAGTAGATGGACTGGGTGGCTTTTCCCATTCTCCTTTTCTAGCTGAGAGTTTTTAACCCAGAGGAAACCAAGCCCAGAYTTGATTCTGAGAAGTCTGGGAACCAGAAGTCTGGGAACCACACATCCATGGGCCAAATAGTTTTGTGTGGCTCAACTCTTGCCCATAGCTCCCCTTTTGCCAATGGAGTGGAACACTCTGCATTTTAGTGAATCCAACAGAATCAGTCCCTGAGAAATTTGGTGCTGTCTTTACTTTCTGTAGGGATTCTAATAGATTGAGTATGCTCTGGGTTTATGGTCCATGATAGGAGCTGCTGCTGCCCAGAGACCAGTTTGCACTTACTTGTTGTTGCAATCAACTGTTTGCCCATCTCTGCCCATGAGGAGGTAGCGTTTGCCAGGGACAATGTTTAACTTGCACATGGAGCGCGACAGGAACTGTCGGTGCTCACCCACCTGGATGCTTTCATCTGCAGCTGTGGGAGAAGAAGAGAAAACCCCATGAACTTTCTAACAAAGAGAAGAACTTGTAACCCACAGCACACAACCCCCCTGTTATCTTTTGCCCCACTGCTAAGCCAAGGTAATATTTCACTTGGGGATTGGGGCTTCACATGTGAGTAAATGGCCGTGTTATGGTAGGATAAATTTCCCTTAGTGGGGCCTARCAAAAAGTAAGCCACTTTTGCCTTAGCTGCTTGTCTTGGCTTTTGCAGTAATTATTGAAGGAGATGTTTTCCTATAGGCTTAGGACCTTTCAGACCTTATGGAGTTTGCTGAAATCTCAGAGGCTGAAGGAAAAGCCAAGGAAAATAGGAACCATGCTAACTTCCATTTCAGAACGCTCAGGTTCAGGGCAGTCTTAGAAGCTAGCAAACTAAATTCAAACATTTTGAGGCTCAACAACACAGCAGACAGTATTAAAATCTCTCTTACTCTCTTACTCTTAAAAACTCTCCTTACTACATCTGACCTGAACTTTACTGATGCAGCCTTTTGCTATTCCCTCTGAATCTGATACACAGGACAATTTCCTCTTGATGTCCATGTTGAAGTAACTTACAAGATTCTGGTCTGGATTCTGGCCCAGAATTTTATTCATTCAGAATTGCACTGCCCGCTACAGAAGTGGGCATCCAAGGCAGATGAGGTGGCTGCTCAGATATTACAATAGCATAAGAGCTGAAAAGGTGCTTATTCATCTGACCAATCTCAGGTCATGAGGACTCTATGTTGTTTAACTAGAACAACAGTTTTCAAAGTCCATTTGAAAAAAAAAAGCAGCAAATAACAGCAACATTCTAATTTCTTACTCTCTTTTAGCTATAATTTGAAATTGTTGCACTAATTCAATATCAAACCTGTATAAATGACTGGTAAATTACAGCACAGTCTTTTTATCAGTTAACAGAATCATGTGCAGCATCTGCTCTAATATAGAGTATCATATTACAAGTATGGAAAGACTAGTCATCAAAATCCTAGAAGGAGAATAAAAAACTGAAAGAGAACATTCTAACATTAATTAGATTTCAGAGAATTTGACATGGACTGCTAATCTAGGGAAACCTAGCTTTAAGAATCTTATCTATCACCTAGCTAAAACTTACATCAGCTTAATATATGTTACTTATACATCTGCATTTTTAGAGASAATACAAGTCCTGTAGGTTTTCTCATGTAACCCAAGACCTTTCTGCTGTTCCTATGCTACATGGTGTCCTGAATTTTCMTTTTRTTCATGGAATGCAGAGATGGGTCAGAACTGCTTGGGAAAAAGATGTTATGCCTCATTGGGCTTAAATTACCAAGGTATTTCTYGGTTCATATGCTTCACAAATGGCCTAATACAATTCAGACAATGGGATCATAAGTATTTGAGTCATTACTTTAAGTGGTCATTATGTAATTTCCAATTTTAAATTTCCAGTTAAGAAAAAAAAGTTGAAATTTAGTGTTTCAAAGCATCCAAGCAGAATTAAGGAAAACAGTTACTTCAAGTTTTAAAATCTGTGATGGGAAATAATGTTTAAAAGCAGGGGAGAAGAAGAGGGGAAAAAAAAGATTCTGGGCTACTTTCTATGGACTATACTGCTCCCCTAGAGGACTCCTGGATGACTCATAGGACAGCATGGATATTAGCCACCCAGAACATATGCACTAATTCTATCAATAACCAAATCAATCTGAGAAGCACACACCTGCAAAATTCTCTCTTGCTGAATGATGAATCTCAAACACAAATAAGTGTTTCCATCTTTCTTCTCAACCAACCCTTTACTCCAAAGATTTTTAAGGAAATAATGACGKGGTCCAGAGAACAAGATTTTACCCACTAATTCTCATCTAAGCTTGGTGACAGCAACAGAGGCCAACCTCACCCAAAAGAGCCACAGAGGATACAAGAGATAACACTAGTTCAGTCACAGGCTGATTCAGGTGCAACACCTAGGTTTTTCTGCATCCTCATGTGGCTCCATGCCTCCTGCCAGCCTTTCCAAGCCTGCTAAAAGCTTCCCGATGCTCAGAAGCTGCAAACTTCTGAGCACAAACCAAAAAGAACTGTCAAGGATGTGGGAATGGAAGACATCCTTTCTCTTAAACTTTTACATTCAAAGGATGTTTCTCTCAGCTTCCAAAACCCAAAATCTTTCCAGTGCTTGCCTGCAAGTTGTGAGTACAAATGCATTTGAACCCAGAGCCCTAAAGCCTTTAAATCCTGTAGGTATTCTCAAGAGGTTAATAAAGCTTTCTATCAGGTTACCATGATCTCCTATAGTCAGTATTTTGACCACTAGGTACATTATAATTTCCCTCCATTTGGAAAGCCCTGGGATGCTCTCTCTGGACTCAGTTAGTATGGACCTTATTTTCCTACAGGAACTGAGCATTGGGCACAGATCACAAATTGTGTGCCACGAAGTACTGTATGACATTGCCAGGCCCCTGGGCAAAGATCGATGGAGTGAGYTCATTATTCTGTTCCAGAGAGGGAAGATTGCAAAACCTTTGAAGTTCCTTTTTAAAGGCAACCTCTGGCTGCCCAACTGGTGACCATGTGATACCACAGCAGCTGAAGTCTGATGTGTCATCTGACAGCTTCCCCAGAAATTAWTCTGAAGAGTATCAGTGCTCTCTGATGCTGCTGATTAAGTTCACATGGGGGCAGCTGGGATGACAGGCCTGCAAAAGGACATYGTCTAAGAGCTGTGCAAACCTTTACACTGCACCTAACAACAAAGAAGCCTTTCTAGCACAGTTATTAAATTGGMGCTTCAGAAGTTTTCCTGTCTTCATTGACCTCAGGCAAGTCACTTTGGACAACTCTTAGCCTGTTCCACAAGGCTTAATAATTAATCAAGTAATAAGCACTTCAAATCTTCATTTAGTATCAGAGCAGAGGTCAGTGRATATGTCCACATGAGAAAAAATAAGGCTCTGTCAGCAGTTTATAAAATGAAATAGTTGATGCAGAAGACACAATAACCACACTATGCRTGCTTTTTGAGGGTTTATCTTTGCCTAGCCCCATGAGTTTGTAACCATGGACTCAATGAGTCTGGAATGTGTCTTCTGTCATCTAAAATGGTTGAAGCTCGTGTGCTCTGGGATTGCACAATGTGAACCAAAAAGACTTCCCTGGGACTCAACTGAACAGTGAGGCAGCTGCACCAAACAAATCTTGCAATAAATAAGCCTTCTTGAAAGCCTGCTGTAGAAATATACCTGACCCTGCTTTGCCATGGCAGAAGAAGGCATCCGGCATGGCTCATGCTGGCTRGCATTTAGTCAGCCTGGTTTTCCTACAGGTGAATGAAAGGACTCAAACATTTTGATACTTACCTGCTTTAAGGATTTTGTGGATTTTGGCCTCATAGTAATCAAAAACATTCTTCTCTGTACTGCTGAGGATCTCCACCTCGTATGCTGCAACAGAGAWCAACTCTGTGATGCCAGATGGCAACATGAAATTGCATCCAAAGACTGAATAATAGGTGTGCTTTTACCAAGTGTCTGAACAGAGGTCAGTGTACCTTCTACTCACAGACCATGGAATAATGAATCAAGAGACTCTACATTTGTATTCCTTTCTTTCTATTTTCTCAAGGAAGAACCTCTGTGGTTAGGTTGTCACTCCTTTTCCTGTCCTCCTGTTAGCATCTAACTCACCCAGTTTTCCTTTAGTACTTTCTCTAACTTTGTATCCAGAGAAGAAGCCAGAAAGGTGAARTAACAAAGGGAAAAATATTCATCTAGCTCTCCAGAAGGAGCTACTGAACTATGGCATGCCATGGAAACCCTATTCTCTAGGGTTACATCCTGTAACATGAGGGATGTAGGGGATTGTAGTACTGCACCGTGGGTTTTTCCTAAACCCTGTTAACATAATGTTACATAATGTCCACCCCTCTTCCCCCCAGMATCCTGCTGCATCTTTCCAAGGCCTTTACTTCCCRTTTCACTGCCCTGATGACTACAACTGYACATGCCTTGGTTTATTTCTCSTCAGCCTCTCGGCCACAAACAGGAACCCTGCGCAATTCAGGAGAGGTCTGGGCACGTCAAACTACAAGTTTACACTTATTAAAATGAATGATGCGGAAATCAACAGTTGTCTTTCATGCCTTACCATAATCTGCAGTAGGTTGGTAGCAGACAAAACTAACGCGTGCRTTTTGTTTTAACCCTTTACTGAAAGTTGATTTTTGTTTTGGACAGGGACCTGGAGGGAAGAAAATAAGTGATGCATCCCTTTAGGCATGGATATTGTAGACAGATGTAGTTTACACATCCATATTCACACAACAGTATAACAGAGAATAAAATGGCAGAACAATTCTCTTAGGGGTGTGATAGAGGGTTTTTACATACATACACACAAGTGTATATATATTGCATTTAGCTATCAAAAGATCCTGGATATCTTAGAAAAAAAAATTCCATTTAACACTGGACATCCTAGAGGATGAATGTGTCCTGTCTTACACGTTAGTATAATTCTAATAGTCCTTTCTGGGCTTAAAAATTCCCATGTAAATTGTTCCTAGAAGTAGCTATCTTCTTCTAGACCAGCTTATGTGGTCCTTCCTTACCTTCAGCACACTGGCAGACRTTGCCGTGGCACAGCTTTGAGAGCATGGCACTGTGCTTGGGAGCACTGTAGAACACACTGCACCTCCTGTCTGTGGGCGAGACACAAAACAGCTTGGTTGGGAGAGCTCAGGTGGAGAAGCCTGTGCAGTGCAGTACAAACTACATTTGCAGCCCAGTTTTCCCTGGTCCAGAGAAAGCAAAGAACTGAGGGATCAGACACACATCAGCAGTTCCAAAAGACCTACAGCTTAGGCACCTAGAGTACAGTGCTGCCTTTCAGCTGGGCAACAGTTTGAGGCTATTTTCATTCACTTTGGATAATTTTTATTTAGGCTTTTTTCAGTTGTTGTTGAGGCTTTTTATTTCTTTTTAAGTTGCACTTTTTCCTCCCTGCATCCCCCACCTTTTTTTTTTTTCTCCCTCTGAAAACCATCCATCTTAAAAGCCTCTTTAAACCATAGAACAACAGTGAACACTGCACTGTTTCAGAAGAAGAWGATAGTGGCTTAAACCCAGTGTAAACTGTCTTGGATCCCTCTGTTAAGGCAAAGTTGAGATTTGACCTAATTTTCAAATATTGTTTGCATAACKTTGGCAAATGGGGATGATTTGCATTTAACCTTTACTTGAATGAGGAACAAGACTGCTTTCCCTGGCACACAACAAAAGTCAAACCTCTAAGACTGCCTATCTTAGACATATAAAGACACAGCCTGACAAAACAAAACGTGAGTGAAATGTGCTTAAAAAAACCGTGAGAAACAGGAACTCAGGAAATCTGATTTAAAAATCCATGAGTGCAAAAGTTCGTATTTTCAGTCCATTTGCAATACTGGACCATTCCTGAGAATGGTCTGGTCTGTTTAGATAATCTGRAGTTACTGGAAGACAGTTATACAAAGCTGGTTGTTTTGTCACTCAACAAAATTATGTGGTTTCACACACTACATCAAAATCAACTTTCTGTATACTGGAGGGGTTTTTGAGAGTTTCTCTTCCAAGCAGTTACATATAATTTTTCTACGCCCTTACCAGGGTTGTAAAAATCATAAAGGATGGCATTTGCTGGCTGAACCAAGCCCATAGGGTTGATTTGCTTTGCCCCAAATGAWATACAGTCTGGGTCTGGTCCACTTGGGAGCTGGAGGAAAAAGGAAGAACAGTTTTGATGAAAAAACCAACTCTCTCTCCTCAGTCAATTCCTCAATGTTTGTGCCTGTGCTAGTTGTTGAACTCTTGCTCTGATGGCATGGCTGACTTTACTGATATCTGCTTTGGCTGTAGAGGTGAAGCAATTCAAGTGGGTGTTGGGTGGAGTCATTATCCAAAATATTGGGAAATATACACAGAGACTACGGGTCCTGATGTTTACATTTGTTTGTCACTACATGGATCTTGATCTTGACATGCAAGATGTCCATGTGGAATTTACAGGACCACCAGTTAATACTTYTGTTATCATGTAAGAAAAGCATCCCTTCTGGCTAGACAGAGAGAGGGTTTCTCTTTTTTCTTGGGCCAAAGGCCAAATCTTGAATATGAATTACATCTCCTTGGACATAGAAAGGTGGAAGATGAAGGTGTRTGTTTCCCTTCTTCCCTTCCTCTGTTCTTTCCACTCAGCTGTTCAATAATAATAAATGACAAAAAATACAGAAAGGTAACAGAGAGTGAAAAATACAATTAATAGACTTCCTAAAAGTCTATGTAGTATCTGAAATGGTAGGGACTAGAAAATCATTGGGTTTGCTTACCTCACCAAAGTAGAGCAAAACCTTCCCTTCCTTGTACTCAAAGTGCTGAATGTACCTGTCTGAAGCTGTCACCAACTGCARGAAAACAAATAAACAAATCAGAAAAAGCCCCTGGCAGAACAGGAATAACTTTGCTGCCACCTTCCATATTCTAGTTTGCTTTGTTCAGCCCTCTTTCTTTCTGCCTAAAGGAGACATTCCCTGAGAGCATGAAACTGAACAGACCTGTCTGTCAATCTATCTATCCATCCATCCATCCATCCACCCATCATCTGTTTTCCCATGYCTCTTCTATTTTTTGAAAGATTTTGAAAGAAACATTTTCTAAAGGCTCTATAAAAAGTTGCATAGAAAAGTGTGTTTCTAACCTGTTCGAGTTCCTTTGTRTCAGGCTCCAACCCACTCAGCAGAGTGAGATCAACCAGGGACATCTTTGGTGTTTTAGGACCTGTGGATCTTTATAAGGGAGATGGTCAGCAGTGAACACCTGCACTGAACAGCCAGGTTGTTTTGCAGAGTCTGGCTTTTCAGGCTTGCTAAAGGTGAAGCAAATCATTCCACTCCATTTAACTTTCCTAAGTGGATTTTAATTTGAAAGTTAGCTGCCTGATTCATTTAGGAGTCACGAGGTAAAATGAATCATCTAAATTAGTCAAATGGTCATCCAAAAACCAGGTGCCTTGCCTGAGCTTTTCATATAACTTTTCTTGGAGYTGATAGGCAGAAAAAAATCACCTGTAAATGACAGTTCATCCAACCTTAAAAGCATTGTTGAARCCAGGGAAGTAAACAGCACTGACAAAGTACCTGTTCTCTATTACTTACAAAGTGGAGMTAGGAAATGAATTTATCCAAAATTTTCATGGACTAAGTAAAATTTACATCCCCTTTGCTGTCCAAGGCAAAATTCCTCATTGCTGTAATTAAGCCCTAAATATATTGTTGGATTTCCAATCTTTCAAAGGCCAGGTAGTTGTGTCATTTCTGGAAGATGAAGTTGTTCTGCATTCACACAGGGTACCTTGACATGAGATATTTCACATACACTTAGTGGCACTTCAGAAATTTTTATTTTGGCACTMTTCCTTTCCCATAAAGAATGCACCACAGTATAGGGAAGAAGGATGGTGATTTAATTAATCCCTTCAATTTTTCTCCCATGTCTTAACTACAGGGAATTTCGCATTATTGTCTAAGCCYCAGCCTCAACCTAACACTTGGCAGMACRRTGATACAGAACAGTGGATCTGCTAGATSATAAATGTTACATAGCAATCAATGGGGAAGATGATGCTTTGGCCAGTACACAATTCACTGAATATGTGTTTAATGAGWGAGAGCGAAAAATGGGAATTAGGGTGACTTCAGTCCTCCCCTGCCATTGTTCATGCCACTGTTTAGAAGAGGGAATAAAACTACTGTCATCAAGGCATTGATAAAAGTCAGTGGAAAACCAAAATTCTACTGAAGAGTAAAACCTGCTTCTTCCATCCTGCTCCTCTCTAGAAGAAGAACACAGGATAGCCACAAATTTGTGCTTCTGAGAACAGTGCCAGACTGTAAATGGGAGCAAAAACAGATGTTTCAGTGTAATGTTGCATAGGAGGGTTTCTTTTTTCCTACCTCTGCCCTTGCCAACTTCTTGTCACAACAGAATATCCCATCTGCCTCCTTTTCTCTCCTAGATAGTATTAGTTATCTTTCTTTTTTCTTTTTTTCTTTTTTTTTAATGAGGCCAGAGTGTGACCACAAAAGAAATAACAGCATCTCTCCAGAAAGCAATGAAACTGTAAATGTGCTACTACTGCATTCCAGCTGTATTTACCTTTTTAAATAAAAGTTTTCTTTCAAATTATTAGCCTGCCAAGTGCTTTAGAGTCTCCCTAGAGTTTGATGGGGAAGAATCTGCAGGGGATATTTGAAGTCTATGTAAGCCATATAAATAAATCTCATTCATTGCTTGGAAACCTTTTCTCCTGCTATGGGAGAGAAGRCACACACAGTGTGTGCAAACTCACAAAAAGATCCCTAGGTTGGAGGCTGAATTTATGGATATGAAGAGGATGACAAAGGAGAATTACAAACAAATGAAGAGCTGATCTTGCAGACCTACCTGACACAGACTTTGTATTGCAAGGATTCTGTTTTGCTGGGAGTGGCCACATCCCTTTTTCTTCTGCTACGGATATCAAACCAATCCATTTCAGACAGTGTCACAGACGTGCTATTACCTGCAGTAGTCAAGTCCTCATAATCATTGTCTTCATCAGAGTATTCAGCTTCTGGAGGTGAGAGACATGGTCAGCCATGCACAAATTTGCCTGCAGTTTGGCTCCTTTTGGTATAATGATAATACCAGGGAGCAGTCATGCCATCAATGTGAGTTTTATAACAGTTCAGTTTACACTGTCTCAGCATTTCCAATTCATTCAGTGTTAAAATTTTAGGGATAAACTATAGTGAGAATAACTAACAAACCTAGCTAAGAATGGGGGTTAGGCTATGCATAAATATGTAAAGGAGAATCCCTCCCTACAAAAGCTAACAATTCAAACAGAAAAAAACAATGCAGACATAGGCAGAGATTATGATGACTACACACTTCAGGGGATGGAAAACACATTCTTGCTCACATGAAAGATCTATGAAAGATTTGCCTCAAAGAATTTTAAGCCCACATGGTAGGTCCCTTATAAGCCAGGGAACTGAGCAGGGCTTTCCCCTTCGTGAAGGGAGTTCACCTCCCTTTCTCAAGAACATTTTCTAATAGTATCTGTGTAACTGTTAAGTACTTGCTGCACCTACAGTCACTCAGATAGTTATTATACTACTTAAGAATAAGAACAGTAAGCAAAATTAAACAATGACTGGGCAGAGTTCAGGGACTCCTCTTTTTCTTTGTTTCATTCATTTGTTCCACTTTCCAAGGCTGGAAAGCTAAAGTATCATTAGCAGCTGGGCAAACATGTCATCTTCGAGACCCAGCCCCTGCCCTTTTCACTCACCAGAGTACTTAAGACTCCCTTCCACTTCCACTGTCAAAATCAAATCATCACAGGTGTTGTTCTTCAGCTCAGGTGACCAGTACATTTTTAATATCTAAGATGAACACACAAACAGCAAGCCACTAAAAATATCATTTAAATGACAAGGAATGTACCCATTCAGGACTCCAACACATGGTGATGGTTCATGGGAGTGTGGAGAGAAAGACCAGTCCCTCAGGGCACAGACTGGTCACAGAGCACTGTCCCAGATATAAGCAGGTCCCACAAAGGGTGTGGGACTCCTTTGAGATAACTCTCCMTTCCCAAACACAAAGAGATCTTTCAAACTCCAGCCACCTCTATCACACTTGATATCTTATGGATTTAATAAAATTAAAGACAGGAAAAATTGACTGTCCATAATGGCAGSCTTTAGGTCCCAATTTTAGGATTTTGGAGGTAGGAACACGAAGATTGAGGCCATGGCTAGTAAGTTTTCACTTTGATTTCAAAAACAGATTAAAAGAAGTCCAGCTGGACTCTGGATTTTGAATTTAMAGCTTACACTCATTGTCCCATTTCCTTTGCCGCGTACAGATACTTCAAGTTTTCTCCCAAGTTCAAACTGCAAACCAAGGGGGAAAAAAAATTATTTAGTCTGTGTTCAACATTTGATCTATTGTATTCCTGACATCTTGACAGTCTTCTATGCCTTTACCATCCCAAGCTTGGGTAGGGAAAACTTTCAGCTATGGAAGGAATTATGAGACCTCATGTCTCAAGATTTTAAATGTACTGAGCTAATGCATCTTATTCTGCTGTTTTAGGGCCCAGTAGATGTATTTCACCAGCTTCAGTCCCTCCTTTGTATCCTGGGTTTCACATTTTTACGGTTCCAGGCAAAATGAAATCAGAATATTCTTCTTCCTAATTCCCTACAAGGACTTGGGTTCCTGGCTGCTCTTTGCCTTTGGGAGAGATTCATGCCACCAAAGTCCTCAAAGAGGCAGGAAAGCACCTCTAAAATGKGCTGCTAAGCATCTGATAGTTTGGGAGTTTTTAACTTTAAAAAGATTCTGTTGTTTTACAGATAAAATTATTTCAAGGTATARTAAATCATCTACACATCATGGTTGCTTAACATGACAAAACCTAAGCCAGAGGATTTGATTTCTCCTTTTCAAGGGAAAAAAACAAACCAAACCCTTCAAAATAACCAATGGTTGTATACCTCTAGTTGCTTCTGAAATTCTTCATGGGCATCTGTCAGAACAATGCTGTAGTAATTTTGCCTTCCAGGTGTTCCCAGTCTGACAGTCAGGTCAGTGGAAGCAGTGTTCAGTGTCTTTATGCTGTATGCTGATAGAGCTTCTAAGGCCACCACTGTGTCCTAGGAGAGAAAGAAAAACAAAACAAACCCCTAGCAGTTATGCCAGATTATTTCAACAACATGTGAGATGACTTTAACAGTCACCTTGAATTTAGTTTTATGCTTTTTGCTGCTTTGAAGTTCACCTGCATTTGTCTGTTCCTACTTGCAYAGATTGTGCATTTAATTTCACAGCTTCTTCTTATAACACTAAAATTGTAAACACATTGGAATCTTGACCCTAGATTATCCTACTTCTTCACGAAGACAAAGAATTTTCTTTGCTGRCTTTTAACTATTTTATTTTGGCCCATCGCTAATTAACGATCCAAAATCTTTGCTGCTTCATACACCAAAGAAGTTGAAAATTGACTGCTATGATGCTTTCAAATCTAAATGAAAAAGTTTTTAAAGGGCTTTTATTTCCTTCCCTCCCCTTAAGATTTCCCCTGAGCTGTTGGTCAGGCACCTGTGTAGAGCAGAASCCTCCGCCGTAGTTCCTTTGTTCTGTCAGCCACKTGGCAATAGGACCTGCATATTCCAWGTCTTCCAGGAGCAAGGTGTGAAGCAGGGCATAGGCAGTGGTTTCCACAGAGACTGCGTTGTTGCCATTTCCCCAGTAGCGCTGCTGCTTTGCTGCAAGAATAACTCAGCCCTGAATCCCCTTGGCAGAGACATTTGCCCAAAATCACTATTGTTTTACACAGTGGACACTTCGTGTCATGGCACTGGGGAACCACAAAACACAGATGCTGCTGTGAGAGCAACAAATCAGCTGGGAAGCAAAGATAATAGAATAGGAAACACACAATTTTCAGTTTTGTTTTCTCCAACCATCACAGTCTAATGACAGAATTGTACAGTGATGTCCATCTGATGGAGTGGTAGCATTGTGTCTGGTGGTGCCTCAGACATAACAGTATTAATTATGGCCACAAATCCAGCCTTGATTAAGCAGAARCATATTCCCTATGCTTGGGCTGGTGTTGTTAAATTGTACTGTATTTACCAAAGGCATTGGGAGGAATAATCAGGACGCTGGTGCAGCCACACAGCTGAGTGACTCAGCAGTCACACCCCGTGGGGTGAGTGGTGACTTCCATGGGGAGCTGGGACAAAGCACTCAGAACTGGTGGGGGCCTTTGAAAGTACGTGGGCTGGAAGAGACACCTTCCCTCTTGACCACAAATCCTGTCTGGACTACTCCTGAATGTTGCCATTTTCTCACGTGAAGTTTCTTCTTTCTCATTTGGCTTGGACTTTTTTTTCTTCTCAAGGGAAGCAGAAAATGAATGAATATTTACTGTGGTTGTGTTCCAGTTCCAAAATCAGAGAAGGTCGTGATCCAAGCTTCACTATAAGCTATCACTTTATAGTGATATTGATTATGAAAATTACATATTAAAATATCAAATCTTGAAGTACTTAATCATGCAATTTAAATAATTAAATATATTACATGTGTACGAACAAAGTTGTATAAATTTTTTTTCTTCATTTACTTCAATTTGTTTTGTTCATGTAAGTGTGCCCAGGGTGTTCCCATCAGGAAAAGTGCTTTTTAAAGGGATTTTTAAGRATAGTTACCAGTACCTTGATCAAAAGAAGAACAGCTCCTTAATTTTTCTTTCACAAACTGAGCTTCTTCACTATCAGACCGCACAAGTGTCAGAGCATAAGCAGTGATRACTGTAGAATAGCAGTCAGTATTTCTTGACAATTGATTTTTCATGTAAGCCACTGCTCCTGTAATCACTCGTGCCTGTGAAAACAGAATGAATCCATTTGTAAAGATCGCTGAGACCTGCTGTTACTTCTAACACTAGGAAACTTGTGGTATTAGGAAATTAGAATACTTCACTGTAGTAATTTTWAAGACAATTATAATAATATTTGCTTAGTGTCTAAAGCCATTGATGATGGAGAATGTAGCTCCAAACTTCTTATTTTATATTAGGCCATGACATCTTTTCCTATCCACCACAGATGTAAGCAGATTTTGCAGTTCTCCAAGAGAAGGTAGGGTGGATATGCCATTGTGCAATAGCCTGCAGACTGAAAGAATCAAGCTTCCTACCACATCAGGTGATGGGTAGGCACGTAGGGTCTGTTGCAATGCTATGGTTACAAAGGCTGTCATAGCCAAGTCCTCTTCTGCTGACTTAATGCCACCCTGAAAGACAAAACATGAAAAGAAAAAGTTAAATGTGCACACATAGGTTTATGATTACATCTAGAAAATCACTTTCCATTAAGTCAAAGATCTCTGCAAACCCTCTGATCATGTACCATGTAGCTGTTGCCTTAAATTTTTCTCAATAATATGTGTCCATCAAAAGTATATCTTCTAAGTGGCAGTCAGGTTGCAGTAACAATGTAAGAAATCAGGAACCCACCACATCCTTCAACTGATAATCGAATATTTAGTTATTTATCTTAYGGCTAAAAATCTATATTTTCTTATTGAAACATTCATGGTTTCAATTTTCAGTCACTAAGAAGTTGGGGTTGTTTTCATTTCTGCGCTACTCTCTACACATTAAAGAACCCTCTACCTTGCAGACAGAACTTCTCTCCTGTAAGGGTATTTATACACCAATACTAGATCATTTCTTATCTCTCTTCTTGATAAAGAAACAGTGCTCTCATTAGCTTTTTTCTCCCTGACAGCTATTGAAGAATATGTAAGATAGAAGATTATCTCAGCTTGAATACAGGTCAAAAAAAAAACCCAAAACCCTTTGACCAGTCATTAAGMTACTTATTTCTTTTTCCCCAACAGTGTTACATCAACTGTGAAACTAGCTTTGAGGGTGAAAGCCTCACTAGTTATTTGACACAGATCATTAAAAATATTAATGCATGTTTTTTTCATGTATATATGGTTGCTAAATTGCATTTTCAATGAGTTTTGGAAGATGCACATTACTTTCCTAGTCTAAATTCATGAACGGTATAACAATTTTGTGTTTCTGGGCAGTTATAGAGGATGTGTAGACCAAGATATGCAATTGGAAATTCTGATTTAGTGTTAACATTTTCTTTTTTCACCATGGGTCTGATGAAGTACTGAAACAGGTTAGCCAGACAGACTGGGACTCACTCGAGACTCGGTGGGACATGGCCTGTACAGTCTGATCTAACCAGAACTGTTTTGAGCAACGTTTGGACTAGAGGAGCTCTGGACACCCCTTCAAARCAAAGTTACAATTCTACACTCTGTTGCCTTTGCAATAAAATGCTCATATTTTTATCAAACATATGACCCCCAGAAATAATTTTTAAGTGCTCTATAGGCATAGCTGAAAAAAAAGTACCTAAGACAATATAAAAAGGTACAGGTGAAGTGCTAGCTATGCAGCTGACAAAACACACCTGTAAATAAATTAATTTCATATTGCAGATTTTWTACTTGCATTACAGATTTATTCTCTTCAGGTACTTTTTTTGTTATTCAACAACTCACAGTATTCCTTTCAATCACCAATAGCCCTAAATGCACAACAAATTCTTCTAAATATGGATGACCTACCTGCATTGACCTGTCCATTACAGGGTGGTGGTCGTGGAATGAACCATCTGCCTGCTGTTGATTAACCAAGTAGGAAATCGAGGTGCTTATGTGGCTGTCTTGGATACTGAAGTATTCTCTGCTCCTTGTGAGCACTTTAACAATGAATGCAGTTAACCTGCACAAAAGAAAATTTTCTAAACTTGTGCTGACAGATATTTGTAGAAGACTGTAYTGACAGGAAGATAAACATACTAATTTTACACACAGACTCATATTCAGTGCAGTGCACCGACTGCAACCTACTGAGTTACTGTTCAACATCAGCTTGAATATTTCTACTCTGTGGCAAATGCAAAATAAGCAGTGGTTCAGTAAAAATCTCTTTCACCAAGGACTGAATGCACAGAGAATTTGGTGGCTGATTCTTCATGACAAAAGTGCATAGGCAACCATCAGATTTTCAAAATCCATTGCCAAAGAAAAACTTCTGATGCATCAAATGATTATAGAGGTAAATTGGAAAAAATCCTAACTAACTAAACAAAAACAAAACCCCAAAAATAAAACCCCAGGAAAAGAAAATCACTTACCATACACTACTTGGGGTTGTTTTAAATGCTCCATAGGAACCATCCTCCTTCTGAAACTCAAGCAGTCTAGTGTAACCTGCACGAACAGGACAGTAACTGTTCAGAGAACACCCACATTTATTTGGCATTTTTCTACATCATTTGCATTATAATGGACATGTTTTGTATTCATGGAAGAGTTCATGGAGGTGTTCACTGGGGCATTAAGGAGGAAAGGACTGAGTCAGCAGAATTTGACACAGAAAAATCACTAAGCTTAGAARRTTCTCTGTCTTGWTTGACTTAATTGATCCATGACAATAACCTGRAAACTGCAGATACCTACGGTTACAAAACATTTTATGTGTAGTGAATATTGGGAAATTATTTCCCATTACTGGCAACTTTTCAAGCTGTTGATTTTACGGTGCATTGAATCAAAAAGTATACAAAACATCATCTATTGGGTCAGACACAGAAATCATGAGTTGTGATCTTGACTGCTATTATTTTGAATAAGTTTGTATCATAGGCACACAATTCAATTTTTACACTGATGAACTTCAGTAAAAATCAGTAAAAKCATAATGTTGGGACTCAATGATGCTGATAATACCAAATACTTATTAGAAGGWTCCCACATCACTTTTGGCAGTCTTGGATAAATAGGCAAAGATCTCCATGYGGGAACTGCTAACATGCTTTTAATCTCTATTTATACACTTGAGTTTCATTGATRAAATGTGTTTAAGATCAGCTGTTCCAATACTGACAACTCCCTGTGTTAGCTCCTGTGGGCTGGAACATTTCCACACACTGTGGTCCTGGCTTTGCTGCATGTCTAATACCAGCTTTGGATTACATTTTGGAGTGCTTCCAGAAGCAAACTTGCAGGTGTCCTCTCCCTAAGGAAACTCCCTCCTTGGCTTGGCCCAGGGCTGCTGAAGTCCTTCCAGCCCATGTAATGATGAATACAGGAGTGAGGAAGGGAAGGTGTCAGTATCATGGATTAGCACTGGGAATTCCCTTTGTCATACTTGTCTTGACAGCCACAGACACAGATGCCCACATCCCAGCTGGCTATCCCAAGCAGTGTCTGTGAACCGTAGGGGAGGAACAAGCATTTTTAGGATGTGATTTATCTTGATAGATTTTGAACATTGGGAGGTAATGAGCAACTGGCCTTTGCTATCCATTTACTCAGAAAAAGATTTTCATTCATCAGCTCAGATTTTACTTTCTACCTCTAAATTAGGCAAGAGAGAGGAGGGACTGTCAATGTCAATACCATGCAGATGCTGGCAATTAGTCTCCTAAGCCCTCCTCTCACTTTCTGTCCCTCATGTCCGTATGCAGACTGCCAGGGGCGTTTCTGTGAGCCTGTGTTAAGAACAGTGGGCACTCCTCCAGGAGGCAGCTGCAGCCAGTGTGCAGCGAAAACGGATAACAAGGGTGCCATCCTTTGGCTTCTGGTTGGTTTGTCTTGTTTTGTTTTTTCCTGCCTACCTTTTTCAATCATTCCAATGGCTTCCTGCTTCCGCTCAGGGTTAAAGTTCACCCACTGCTCGCTGGCATCCAGGTACTCAATGGCATAGACTGCAGGGGCCATTTTCACCATCGTTTGCTCTGCACAGCCTGTGGGCACCTTAATCAGCTTCTCAACTCCACTGAGACTCAGACAGTTTCCAACAGACTCATCCATAATGTTCCCTGTTGTAAGAAATACAAGCTGTAGTGTGTATTTTATTTAAAACTGATTGCTGTAACATGAAGAAAGGTGATCCTAACTCAGGCAGATGTTCCAGCATGGCCTGATGCTCCTCATTACTCAACACTGTGAGCACTACCTGAGACTTCATAAAGCTTTTTGAAGAAGGGCAAGGATGAGGTGCCAGGCCCTGGGAAAGCTGGAGAAAGGAGGCTGGCACAGGGAAGGAATATGAAGGAGGAAGAGTCCTCAGGCTATTGGAGGCAGGGAAGAAAGGAAAGGGGGAAAGACTGGTGTATCAGGTTTGGGCTGGAAAAGTCTTGTCAAACCAGCCCTGATCCTCCCACAGAGGGATAAAAAGATTGTGTGTTAATAATGAAAAACATTTTATGTGGGTTTTTTTTTCTCTCTGCAATTTTATAACTTTATGAACTCAAAGATCCCTTTATTTTAGCACAGGGATTTGAAATGGAAGCCAATACCCTCTGTGTCACAAATGCACTATTTTACATTTCCTGGGGAGGGGGGAAGTAGTTATCACAAATAAAAGTACTTGCTAACAGATGTTTTTAAAATATGCATGCATCTATACATATATATATTTATGTATACAACTATATTTGATTAAATAAGTATACAATTTTACATATCTCTTCTTCAGAAAAACAGAACTCTCCAGAACCCACACATCAAAGTCTGGCATAATTATTTCTGAAATCTAAAACAGATTTCTACAGCCCTGCATGCAGTGTGGGGTTATTAGAGAAATGAACTCTTCCCTTCACCTCTGGCTTTGCCATGATGTTAGTCTGAGCACAGTGAGGAAGGATGGATCTCATAAAGCTATTACATCCACTACAAGTAAGAAGGATTAATTAGAAAGAGGAAAAGGTGCTGGTTCAACCCTGGGGATGTTTTGTTTYATGACCTTGTCATGTAGCACAGACCATTTGAGTCATAACAGAAGAACCAGGAGAGAATGGAGACTTGCCATGCAGGAATGAGCAGCACAAGAGGGGCCTGTCCCTTGTCACCTATGGAGAAGTAGTTGACAAAAAAGTGACATTTACCTTTCAGGCTAACTAACACRTGGCTGTCAGAACCTGGTACCATATTAGATGGTCTGTTCAGGTCCACTGTATGGGACTTCACTGTAAATAAATAAYAAATAGATATTAACATCCAGACTTTTAAAAAATAAACAGCATACTGTAATTTTAGAAAAAATGTACTTATCTTTCTTATAGCGATTTTATTTTCAATCTTTAGAAATATTTTAGACTTGAAAAAACCCTTGTTTTTAATACCTTTTGAGATCCATTAGTGAATTAGAAAGGTGTCCAGTTAATATATAAAAAAAGATACCTTGAAAAACAAAGGTAAAATAAATCCATTCTAAAAATTTGAAATTCTTTTTGGTTTTTTCCTTTCACAAGTCTTTTGCTATGTATTAGATGGAGAGATTTCTGACAAATTCTTGTTAACCAAAATGAACATCTGTGCATTAAGAAGTATTTCACTGCGCCCATAACTCACTCTCCATTCTTACTTCAAACCTCATCTGTATCTAACCCTTTTGGGTAACTTACAGTCACTGTTAATGCAAATGGTCTCTTCTTCTCTCTGTAAAACACCTTCAGCCTGCACAATTAAAGAAAGAAAACTCAAAATCTTTTCAAGCACTCACACCTGAAATTAAGCTCCAAGAAACCTGCAAGCCCCACCTGAGTACTGGGCCAGCAGGTGGCACAAATAAGTGCTTTTGAAGGGAGATTTCTCCCTAAGTAAAACAACCTTTAAAAAAGAATTTCACTTTCCCAATTGAAATACTAATAAACTTTGCTGATTTGTTTTTGTYACTATTGAAACATTTCCCTGGATGAAATTCCTTTAGCCAAAACCAACTCCCAAAAATTAAACCTCAAAGTTTATTCTCAGCTTTGTGACCCCTCAAGTCAAGTTCACAGAGGGACTCATTTTTGTAAAACTCTTGTGTATGAAATCCATGAAATTCTGAGTACATCTTGGATGTAATACTTAAACATTTTTTCCTTCTGATTCCTCACATCTACCTTCCTACAGTTCCAGTTTCAATAAAGCTATTTTTATAGCTACTTTTAGTGTTTTGGTGTAACACTGAACTCTGAGACTGTGTCTATATCTACAAAAGTTATAGCCTTTAACAGCAGCAGGTTCCCAGCATCCTATGCCTTATCCTTACTTCCATGGAAATACCTGACATCAGGGTTCAAAGAYTCATATTTTGCACTTTTTGTGTAGATGGAAAAAAGCCCTCCATGGATGACTTAGGTGCTGTAATTAGTCTGTGTTGGCATTTGAARAGTATTTTTTCTAAAAGGCTCCTCCTTTTTATAATTTTGAAAGAGAGCTAAGGTATTAAATAATCAGTGCAGCATCTTTGTTTGCATGTTTTGCATACATTTTACCTATGCAATTGTTAAGAGTGAAGACCAGAAGGAATAAAATAGGGTTAAACYATTACTAGCAGAGAGCATTTCCTTCTCAAAGGTTTGCTACATGGACATCTTCAATCTTGGTTTTACAAGGAAAAAAGGTGAAGCAGGGAGAAGGTAAAGATTCTAAGATGGTCACTGGCTGAAGAAGTTGTTGCTGTGTCATGGGTAAAGGATGTTTTTTTTGCCATAGAGAACAAATCTTTCCATATACAAAGCACAGAGCCCTAATTTTTTTTTTCCTCACTCCTTGCTGAAAAACAGATTTCCTGAAATGCTTCCAGCCTTGTGTTTGTACTGTTTCACTCCCTCCACGAGAGCYCCACACATGGTGAATGTCACATTTGAGGACAAATTGTGAAGTGCCTGCCCTCAGTTAGTTATACATACCACAACTCTGAGATTCTTCCTAATGCTRTCACTGTGCCCAGAATCCCGGTCAAAAGCACTAATGGTGATTGGAATTTCTCCCACAGTCAGAGGGACAACTGAGAAGAAGGCTGGTGTTGCTGAGTTCCCCTTGGCCAGCAGCGGCACCTGCACCGCCCTCGCCGTCGTCTCYGCGGTGCACAGCCCCTTCACTGCATCCATCTTCACCACCACCTGTGGGGACAAGGCAATGCCCAAAATCAGTCCTAGTGCATCACTGCACAGGGAAAATACCTCTGGATGGCCCTTCCAATGTAAGTTGTTCTGTGACCCCATGGTCTGTTAACATWTAGCTATATTGGTTGGGGCTCTGCAGGTAAATCAGCTAATGTTTCTTCATTATGCTGAACTTGAACCAGAGTTTTGGCCTATCCCTGAACCTCACTGAAGTAAGAAGGACAGTGCATTTTCATACATCCCAGCTCTACACAGTTCAATGCAGTTCAGAGGATGCTGGCTGAACAGCTGGTTGGGAGATGGAAGAAGTGAAAAAAAAAAAGAGTATCAGCCTTAGGAGGATGGAGGCCCTAAGCTCAGTGACAGCTGTGCCCATATGCAGGACTGCATAGGAGTCACATGAACAGAAAAAGAGGCTCTATGTTTTATGCTCAATCAGTTTTGTGGCTAATATTGGAAAGTGCACTCATATTCATTTGCCTCTGTACCTTGTGAAGTGTCAGCAAATGTTAGTGTCAGCAGCTGGGTATKGTCCAGATCAGCAGGCAGCAAAAAAGGAACAGATTGCTTCAATGAAGGGGAAGAAGTACCCAAAGACAAAGGATGTGGCTATAAARCTGGGTGAATAAAATCTGCTTTATAGGGTAAGTTTGATTACCAAGTAGGACTGARTCCTGTCCTTGGGAAAGCTTTCAAGATGGAAGCATTATATCTGGGCTGTAGGAGGGCACTGAAGGGTGGCCAGGTCATTCACATTAAATTATTACAAAACTACAGATCTAGCTAGCTAGGCATACAAGGTACAGCAGTTGTTGATAACACTACCTGGAGATCATTGGGRAGGTAGTTGTAGACCACTGCTTTTATTTCCAGTTGCTCGTGTCGTCTGACTGAGTAYGGTAATCTCAGCGACACAAAAAAATCTTTGAAAACTGCAAAGGTGTGTGGGTCAGCTACACAGAACCCTGGGGTGAGAAAAACATACACTTAACATCAGCTAACAGGAAGATTAAATGTCTAATCAAAATTCAGTGCCTGGGCTCCTCTGAGGTCATGAGCAGGAGAGAAAAACAGGCATATTCAGAACTCATTTCGACTTATCTGCACTAGAGACTTACACCTAGCTTGCCCCCTGGAGTCACTGCCATTKTTTTTGATAGGTAAAACTTGGCAGAAGTATTTGTATGTTTTGTGAGGAAAATGTGGCCCAGTTTGGTTTGTKTGTTTTTTGTTCCTTGTTTAAAACACAATGACCTTTCCTTGCTTTCCTGAAAAGAAACTCTGYGGCCATCACTGCACCCCTTCCAAAGGGGAGTGGGCAGTACAAGATAGACCCTTTGTCCATTCTGTGTGCTCCTCATCAACTCCCAGGAGCTCCCAGAGGGCAGCACCTGGGAACCTGGCCTCTCTGGTGTCCAGCCCTTGGCTGGTCTTTGCTGGTTTCCTGGTGTTCTTTTCTGCCTTAGAGGCCACAGATGTTCATGCTTTGAGATGGCCAGAACCTGGTCCCAGAGTTATTCAAAGAGAAGTGGTGCTACTACTGCTACCTTTCTTGTGGCTTCCTGGCCATATGGAAGTTAAAATGAGGTGTTTTATAGAGTGGAAAGAATAAAATACAGTTTTGATTGTGTGATMCATCCTTGAAAGCCTACATCATGTTGTTTTTATAAATGTAACTCTATAACTTCTAGCTGGGCTTTAACATGGCATAAAACAGAGAAGTAAACATTATAATCAAACACTTCGTGTTTTTTCAGTACAGACTTTGATTCTGTCACCATAACATTGTCTCTCTCTTTTAAAAAATACACATTCTCTATTCATCCATCCATCCATCCAAACAAACAAACAAACAAACAGAAAATATCCAATACTTATACCTTTTTCAGGAGATATACTTATTGCCTGAACTTCCCAGGTAGTTATAGAGTCAGGAGCAAAGTTTTTAAAACTAAAAACACAAAAATGAAWCATATTAGAAGGCATGTATAAAATGTAAACATTGTCATTTGWTGAAGTTTGAGTATTGCAAGAGAARGACTTATTCCCYCAGTTGTGGAGACAAAGTACTTGCAAATATTCTGAAGTCCTCTGCATCAGAKRCTRCATAAAGMTGRTATTTAGATACATTTGACAGTACAAATTTAAACATATTCACCTAGTCAGGAAACACAGTACCTGTGTTTTCCAGGGCCTTCTACTGCTTCAAAACTCCACCACCAGCTCTCAGGAAAATAACTGCGCAAGCTGACAGAGGTTTCATCAAATAATTCTTCATGTTCATTGTATTCTGCAAAACAGGAGCAAGGTTWCTTTTTGGAAGTCTTTGATTGCTGACCTTATGCTGTCTTGCAGGGAGTCAGCTTGTCAGAGCACAAAAAATGCTTTGAATAAAAAGATTTCATCTGTGTTTCATCTTGCACATTAAAGAAAAACTGTTGAAAAAAGAGAAGCAATGACCACAGCTTGYCACTGAACAAAAAGATAGTTCCTCTTCCCAACTTCAATAACTATATTCTACCAAATGAGAAATCAGACCCCGGTAGCAAGGCTAGCAAAGGTGTTCCCACTGACCCATACTTGTGACAGACAGAGGATGAAAGGGGAAATCTGCAAGAAATGGTGGCAGAAATTACACCCAGAATAGGATCATTTTAGATGCAAAGTATATATTTTTTTTCTATAACATGAGGTGACACATAATGYGTGGTCAGAGATAGATTTTAGGGAGAAGAAAAGCAGAAAGAGCCAAAATTATTCTGGCTAAAGTAGATGTTTCTCATGACAGCATTTTGGAGGTTCTSAGGTGTTATAATAGTAGTACCACTAAAAAGAGCCATAAATCTGAAACCACTTAGAGCCCTGAACACAGACAACCATCCCCTTACCTGCCCTGCTGTCTATGGCCTCTCTGGGGTGTGGGTGGGGGTCACCAGCTACTCCATAAGACTGGAGGGACCAGCAGTGGCTAAAGGGATTCCTACCTTCCCTCACCCCAAGAAGTTATCCTGTCCCACTCCCACCTCCCCAGGGYGCAGGTGTGAAGATGAAAGGCTGCTGCACTGTACCAGGGCTCTCCAAAATGCTGATGTGAAAACTTCCTCCCCAGCCCCACAGCACTAAAATGCCTCCCCAGCCACCACAAGAAGGRCAAAAGTGGCAGAATTGGATGCCACTGCTCTTTACGTCGTGCCAAGCCCACTCTRTTCCTCTCCTGCGCCCGCTTCCTGAGCTCTGTGGCTTTCTCGCAGCAGTCCTGGAATGCCTTCCTGCATTCCTGGGAGCCAGACACCTTTGCCAGCCTTTTTGCACAAGRAAACTTCATGGGATTTGGTTTCATTCCATCTTGGCAGCATTTTAGTAGAGCGGTGTTTTGGTATCTCTTGGCTGCAATAGAATTAAAGACCAGAATTAGTGCTGTGTAAGTAGAAATCAGTGTAAAGGTGTTCATTGTGCTCATTCCTGTCATTCTTTGTCATTAACATTGGTTTCTATTGCAACATCCAAGTTTCAGCCTGGGACCCTGAAAACAGTCCATCCTAAAAACAGCCCACAAACTGAGGAGGAAAGCACAGGCTCTACGGCATCCTGGGCATTCTGTTCTAAGCCCTCTCTTCACAGTCAGACTGAATTAAAAGTTGAATCCTCTTTGCAGGCTGGAATTCTTAATAGAAATAGAAATATCAGTGTTCTCTTTCTTGAATAAAGAGTCTGATTTCAAAGGTAAGGAAGAATCCAACTCCAAGCCTTCATGCCTTCTGGCAACTAAATGAGAAAAAAATTTTTGTACAAACTGATGTTTTATGCCAAATGCTGCACTAACTGTTCTCTTAATTGAAGCACAAAGTACCAAAGTTGGCACAGCTTCAAAGCAGAATGTCAAGAAAAAGAGAGGATTTGTAAAATGTCTTCTGACCATACAAATAATTTCATGACTGGTGACGTGACAAGTTATCCAGTAGAAGTGCTTTGCATTTGGGATTATAAAGTTCCCATTTACAGACATTATTTGGTTTTATTTTTCAGCTGCTTTGATGAATGATGCACACAGTACAGTACATACATTTGTGCTAGGTTATGTCACGCAATGCATTAGCTGGGACTGAGAGTATCTTGGCATCCTTCASTATGCCATCACTTCTTGCCCCTAGATCCCAGACACAGCCTTTTGCCTCCMCCTGCTGAGATTTTCAGGCCACCAAGAGGAGCAGACATACCAATTCCTGACATCATTTTCTGAAAATCCAAAGATCTCCTCTGCCTTCTGGTACCCTGGAGGCATTTATATCCTGGGAAGGCAGAACAGAAGTGCTTGGTCAYGATGATAGACAGGAACAGCCTGATCATTCACATCATTCATGAAGATCTGTCTTAGGACCCATCTCACTGACAGAGGACCCACAATTTGAGGGAGAGTCCCACAAATCCTCCAGCCCTAGCCAACTGCTGCCTGCCCCACTGAGGTGGTCACCAAAGGACCAGCACCCACCATCTGGGATATCTGGGCTTCCCGCATCTGGAGGAAGAGCAGAAGAAGAAAAATCGAAAGCCAAAGAAAATTTTGAAACATCATAGTAAAAATCTTTCTGATTATCAAGCAATCAGTCTCCACAGATCTACAGTGGTCTTACACAAACTTCTGAAGYAAAGGGCAGATTGCACTTACCTTCCCTAAGGCTGGATTGAATCGTGTCTGATATAAAAGCCAGACCAACATCAGTAAAAACTTGAATGCTGTTTGCACCTCCACCTGCAGAACATCCAAGATCATACGAATTCATGGCATTAAATACCTGCCAAATAAAAAGGCACAGATGGACTGTACATGCTTGTAAATGGTTATACATATGTCAGAAAAATTCTTGTAGCCTTTGATTCATGGAAGCAAGAAAAACTGGTGATGCAAGCTGCATTTGGAAGCACATTAAAGCTGAGGGATGTTTCAGTTAGGGAGTGCTTTTAAGCCATGGTTTTTAAAATTTACAAACTTGTCTGCCATAGGATGGAGATCCCCATCTTAAATATTCCACTCATCTTAAAAATACTGTACATTTTAAGAGATTCTAAATTGCAAAAGAAAAGACATTTTCAAATTTAGCAAAGCATTGTCTAAGCAATTAATAGCCATTAATTACATTTTGATCCTCTCTTTAATMATGGAAAAATTTGCTTGACTAGTAGATGTGATATTTTCTTCTTACAAATATCTTACTTTTTTGGCTGTAAGCTTATTTTTCTTGTTCAGAATAAAGACTGCTTTATCAACCACAGCTAAGGCAACTTTTCCTGCATGGTCCATTTCAATCTGTAAATTGACGTGGTCTGTTGGTTCATATGTGTCTTGTTCTGTTGTCACTTTAATCTAAATAGAAAAGATTGAAACAAAAATATCATATTTGTTAGTAAGAAGTGAAGATTCTTTGGGTCAGGAATATTGTCAGCTGTGACTGTCAGCAGTCAGAATCTGGGAGATGTTCCTGTTTTAYGGAGTTTCTACCTGTGATCCTGTGTTTCAGAACACGTGGGTGCAGGTATTTCACACTGAGGGAAATAATGGAGAACAGAAAGATGTGTCTTGCAGAATATTGGATGCTGGCTTTCAATCACATTTAAGCACCAAAGAAAATTAAAAGTTTGTGTTAGGGGCTTGTGAACTGGGGCCTTCAATATATTTTTTTTTATTTTCCAGTGGAAATAAAATCACCATGAAAGACAGCAAAAGACTAATTAATGTACAAAGGTAACAAACTTAAACCAGTCTGTAATAACATTGCCTGCTTTCTATCACATACACAGTTTTAGCATGACTGAGWAAGCACAGATCTTGTTCTGATATACACACTTCCGTGGTTTAAGAGGAAGTAGCCATGGTGATTATGAAATAATAGGGAATTATTACTAAAAATGTCAGTGAACAATACTGAATTTTGTCTTTCTACAAATGAAGGATTGGTTTGTCTGTTGGAGATGGATGATTTTTTTCTTGAAAACGTTTTTCCCCCCAAAGGACTATCATATTATTTTTCCAAAACAAACATTTTCAGTGGAAAAAATAATTTTTGACAGCTGAGAATTTTCAGCAATTATGTTTCATGCTATTGGGAGCATTTCCTGTGTCTTGTTTTTTTCTTATTTTACCTTATGGTCCCAAAATGAGGAGGAGGAAGGTAAAAGAAAGGCTTAGAGGGCCAGGGCCCCCTATTTTATCCACACTTTGTTTTCTAACATAAACTAACTTTATAATGTGTTTTTAAAGTGCTATCCAATCTCAGAAAAATACTTTTAATGTAAATTTAAAAGCTTGAAATGTTACTTCAAATTAATATTTTTTTTTTCCAATAGATGGCTCTACCTTCATTCATGTGGTATACATCACTACCAAAAGACAAAGTTACAAAGAGATTTTTCCCCCTCAACAATCCTTTGTTTTCTTGTGGATTTCTAAAATATAGACACTCACAGGGGGTGATTTTTTYTGTATGAAACTGTGTTTTTCATCTCTTTGAAGCACAACCTAGGAGCCTTTCCAAGTTGTACATTTTGGCATGACTCCTGATGACTCCTTTTCAATACAAAGGACACTTCTTTCACATTATAATATCAGGCCTGCACTTGCTCTGCCAGTACCCCATTTTTTTTTAAATTTTGGAATGCAACAACAGAAGGCACAAGCTCTGAAAGCACCTTTCCTTCGCAGACATCCGTGACATCCACCCACACAGAATCAGCAATGATCTCTTGCCGGCCCTCATTCCCAATGAAGTAGTAGGCTAAAAACCGAAAGGCAGGCACCATCTTCTCGGTGACTTTAAGATTTATGACTTTGTTTGAGGATGGCACCCTTCCCAGAAGCACAGCTTGTCCCTTTGCCACAACCTGCAAGGCAGAAACAAAGAGAAATCAAATACTGTGACTATGCCCCAGAAAAGGCATTATGTTGCATAATTTCTCTTCTAACAGTATTTACAGTTTTGGTTGCTAAACTGTATACATGTAGCCTGGAGGAGACCTGCACACTGTGCTGGTGAATCTCTGCCACACTGGTCTTGTGGTCCAGATTTGAACACAAATCTGTCACCCTCCACTCAATCTTTCAGCTTGAGAAGGGGTACCCAGATAGTAGTCTAAATTTTGTCTTCTGCAATGGCTGGCCATCACACCCAGGAAGATATCAGCATTATTTATTCTGTAATCAGCACTGGATCTTTCAGATGGTGTGAACGTGTTGGAGCAGGAGGTTTTAGGGTAAAGTACCACAGACTGGTCTTGAACAGATTTCAGCCTATCTTTCACTCTTTAACTCCTTCCTTCCCATATTATGTAAACTCTATTCATGGATGGTCAGAGGAACGAAAAAACAGGCACAGTGGCAGGACTGAGAGTGCTCGTCTCTGAACAAAATATGTGAATTTTCCTAAACACACAGCAAATGGGTTTCAGGAAGAAACAAAGGCACGCTACAGCCTGGCCTGAAATCCTCACGGCCTTTGTTAAGACGACCAAAGTTTGGGAGAGACCCTTGCTGCTGAGCTCCAGCAGTGTCTGCCACCATCCCTCCCACGTGTCCTGCCTGCCCAGCACCACACATTCCCAAAGCCTGGCAGCACCAATTCCAGCCCTGTGATACRTCACCCATTGAAAACAAACCCCCAAACCCAAACTTAACTCCYAGGGATACAATTATTCCAATATATCAGAGTCCTATTAAAAATAAATGGGAACTGATATCTTGGCACTTATCATCCTGTGGGATTTAGGCTATCAAGGGAAAAAATACAAAGAGAGGGAGAAGCGGATTAGACACATTTCACATTCAACAGATTCACTCCTGGAACGTACCCACAAAAACAGTTATCTCATTCAGCAAAATAATACTATGCATTTTACGTGCTCCAAAAATAAATRCAATTGCATAAAAATAGCAGAATCATAAAAATAATTTCTGGAAAGGACCTATGGAGATTTCTAGTCCAGCTGCTTGCTCTAAGATGAGACATAAGCAGGGTAAAACTAGGTAAGACTGGTGAGGTTTTCTCTTGTTGAGTGTTGAATTTGTCTGAGGCTGAAAAATCCTTCAGTTCTCTGGGGAATCTCTTCCAGTATTGCACTCATCACTAGTGAATAGATTTTTCCRAAAYRAATCTTCCAGGCCATAATTTTTAAMCTTGGTCCYTTGTTATATTGTGTGGCACCACCTAGGACATCTTGTCTCAACTATGCCTGAATTCCTCTTCAAGTAGTTTTAGATTGCTAAAAGGCTCTTCACTCTTAGGYTCTTCACCAAACTGAACAAGCCCAGTTCCCTCAGCCTGTCTTGGTGGCTCAGGTGTGCCAGAACACCAATCATCCCACTCRCACTTTGCTGGACCCCCTTGGTTTTCCCTTGYATCAATGACTAGGTAAATGTTCCAGCTTGTAAAATCTCTGAAAGAAATTACTGATATGACAYTATTCYGTTTACCATATAATAGAAATAGCCAATGTTTCCACTGCCAGACTGATGGATATCATTCAGKGTGATGGGTAAGGTATCTCCAGGTGCCACAACGGTGTGCGGGATGCTGATGCTGAGGTAGTTTGGGGAAGCAGACTGGTACCTTTCAGCTCTGATACTGGCTTCAGGAGATTCTAACCATTTTCTACCGTCTTCACCCTTTACCTGTCAGGGAAGAAAAGGACAGAGTGAGTATAGTGTCCCACAGGAGACAGTGCATAGTGTCACCAATAATTCRCATTGTGCCAGGTTATTTGGAAAATGCTGTGAACTGACAGTGAAAATTGCTGAGACCTCATCAGCAGAACCTGGCACCAAACCCCAGGATTTAGTTACTTTGTTCTCTTAACCCATTTTTCCACTTGCTGTACCTGCATTTGGTATTTTTCACCCTTGGCTCTTTTTAATTGAGGATCAATGGGTCAAAAAACCAAGTGGTTTTGTACTCAGACAAGTTTTTTCCCATTTTATATTGTGCACATAACTGAACCCTTTGAGTGGGCAGATGAACAACTCTCTGCATTGCTCAGGACCTTTTCCTTCACTTTCTTCTCATAATTTTCTATCATTTTGTATGGTGATATTCCTTACATTCCCACTTCTGTCCTTCACGCCAGACAAATGCACATCCAAAACACAAAAATGCACCACTATAACCAATGCATGCACTCCCAAGGCTCTGATGTACAAGAGTGTCCTTCGCTTGAGACATCCCTCAGGCCCCTGCTCTCYCTAACATACCTTACACTACCTGGACAAGGATCTGCAAGTGGTGTAAGGAATCATGTTCCACCCTCTGTGCTAATTCTATGAAAATGGATCCTCTTCACAGTTGTTTATATCTGTCTTATGTGCAATTCTCARTGGGATACTTTTAAACATGGATGTTTGCATTTTCTTTACCTTTATTTCAAGCGTTTGAGCATCTCTAGGGATGTCAAATGTAATGGAGACCAGACCTTCTCTATTACAGAAGTCAGTCTTCTTCATAGGGGGTTTTCCAGGCAAAGTGACAATGGCAGTGATARATAGGAAGGCAGCAGGAGCACCATCAACCCAAGTGGCAGATGCCTATAGGAAAAAAAATTTAAAAATCTGTTATTTAAAGGAAATCTTATGTTTAAAAAAYGCCCACAAACAAGAAGCAATTTTAATTTCCAATTATAATTTTTATAAACTGAGAAAAATATAAAACTGTACACACCAGCATTCAAAAGATTGAGCTTTGAGAAAAGGGGATAGCCATTTACTCAGTCTGCAATTCAGTTAAGGTAAAATCTGTGAGTACAGATTACAAAATGCCTCAGATTTTCACTTAGCATCTATTTGATCTAAGCAGGTCTCAGAGATATTTGTCATTAACTATTATAAGTTAAATTTCTGACTTTACCTCTTCAGAGAAAACTCTMGAAAAATGAAGGTGTGAAGTTTCAAGCCACATAAACTTAAACACTTTTTTTTTTAAAGGCAACATGCTGTTTTATGTTTCAGAATTTTAATTTGATGTGAGATTAATTCRTAACAATATTCTTGTTTCAATCTTTTGATATGAGAGTGAGGAAGAGATTGTTATGTTTTATAAAACTCTGCAGTGCAGCAGTGCAACAGTGCACATTGACTTCTAGAACAGAAAACCAGCATTTTCTGGCTGTTCAGGCTCTGAGTAAACAGAAATGAGACAAATCAGACACACAAACTCCATGTTGGACCTATTCTTAAAGTCCCCTGTCGCCACAGAGCTCACAATGGATCACACAAGGAAAGAGGGAAAATATAAATTCATTGCTGTGGAGGCAGACAGATACAGTCAGAACACTACATACCATAACAGAGAAGGGGGCTCCAGGCACRAAATACTTTTTGGTGTTAGACAGATCAACAACATAAGGAGATCTCACAAACTTCACACTGCTGAGTTCCTCTTCCCTCATCTCACCACCTGTTAATATCAAACAGTATGTGTTGCTGTGGGGGCACTAACTGTGGACTTGCATACCTTGGGTATCTAATTTTCTGGAAGATTTTGTTCTCATTTTCAACTGCTGGTGAGAGTTAATGTTACCTAATGTCACCTCCTGTGACTTGGAGCTTGAGCAGCTGCTTTCCATCTAAGATTATTYTAGTTATTCTCATCCCTACAGCATGAGCAAGCTTTGCAGCAAAGATGGATCCAGTGAGACCAGATTCCCCACAAAACAGATTACAGAGAAAGATCCATGTGAATCTTATAGACTGCATCAGCTAAGCCATTCTGTACTCACTTGCAGTTTCTACAGTGGTAACAGCGACATATAAATGAAACCCTTCCAGAGTGGAAATACTCCTTCTCAATTTCTCTTCCAAAAGTGGTGTAGTTAAAGTAACTCTACCTCTTCCATTTTGGATCTAAAACAAAAGTGGGGAAAAAATTAAAAAAAAATCAGAAAGAGAGACAGCCCTTACTGGTTTGTTGCCATTAGRAATAAAAAAGTGTTACTTATATCATGACTATAGTATTACAGACTTTTAAACTTCCAGAATTTCTGACAATATTCAGCTCAGGCAGGATAAATCAGAAWAGTTCCACTGAATACTTACTGATAGCTGTTGCTCCAGGCCTGGAATAAATATTTTGTTCTCATTTTCATCAATTATGCCAAATCGCACGTATGCAGCACCTTGAATCTCTTTCCCATAAGAGTGTCTTTGGAAAGAAGAAAAGTGAGGAGAGGGATCATTACCTTAATAGAAAGCAAGCAAAAGTCAGACTAATCATTTCATGCTGAAAAAATATTGGAATATTTGTAGGCATGTCATTTGTAACTAATAGCTTGAAAACAAAATTTAGTCCCATTCTCTTGTACGTCAACCATGAAAACTTTTACTTATCTTTGTACCAAGTGGTGATGTCAAATACAAAGATATRTGGAGAGTAATTCACATTGGCAAAATAACATGGGGAGACAGAATTTGATAAAATTTGCACCAGAGTAATTTTGTTTAAACAAGTTAATGAGAACTTCAGTTGCTCAGAGTGGTCTTACACAACTAAACTCCTATTTAGCTCAGATGAACAGCTGATTCCTTTGTATGGGACACCTCTTGAGCAGAGCATAACAAATAAGGGATCAGAGAATCCTTTCAGGGTCTGATATTAAATATTTGGTACCTCTGAAGACCTAAAGCAGGAAGATCCTACCTGCTGATATTCTAACACCTGCATTGGGTAGAGTGCACATCCTCTGCCCCACATCTCTCTTACAGATTCAGGCAGTATGGCAATAAAGGTCCACTTTTAAGAGAAATATTTACCAGTTCAGCATCTGGCCAGGACACCCCTGAACATTTTATAAAGGTCATGGGGAGAGAAGATAGGGCATGTTGATGCACCTGTACTCAATAAAGCCCTGGAAGGTGGCATCTTCCAGCAGCACAGTGAGCAATGTGCTACATGAGACCCGTCAAGGCCATGGCATTATCTTCTGCTTGTGGAAATCCTGCTTCACCTCAGTCCTATAATGGCTTATTTTTGTTTAAACAAACCTCTTTCAAACTGACCTGATTGGAAGCACTGATCTATACCAATAAAGCCAATGGAGAGGCAGCTCTTATGAAAACTGCATTAAATGTCAGAGCTAATAAATGGGAAACAATAGTCAATTACACCAAGTTACTTCATTACRTGCATGGCCAGTTCAGAGAAATAAGTTCAATTATCAGGAACTCCTTTCCACACTGATTTTGATGAAAGTCATGCAGTCTTATGCAGCACCACTAGGACCTTTTCCAATAAGGAGAGGAATGGTATCCAGTTATTGAACATCAATTTTTCTTCTTAAATAATTACGATATTAATGAGGAGTCAAATACATTTGAAGTACATAAATTCAAAGTAGAGTGCTACAATAGCACAGAGAAAAATTTAGAAAGGATTAAACCCCTAAAGYCAGTGATTTGAAATCACTTCATATCACAATATCGAGTGATCATGATTAAAGCTAGTAATTATTCAATAGAASCAAATAAAGAATTGAAGGTGATCAAGAGGAGATAAGAGCTGAGTTTGTTCAGGCAAGCACAAGGAGGTGGATACAGGCTCTGTCTGCTCTCTCTAGGCTTGCTGGGGAACAGAAGGAGCAGCACGGTCAAGAACAGCAGGCAAAAGTCCAACAGTCCTCACTCCTTTGAAACTGAATAGATTTCTCCCAACTGTGAAAGAAGGCCAGCTGCTTCCACCTGCCTGTTCTCATTTCATAACATTTATTCCTTTTTAGAAAAAGAAAAAAACCCCAAAGGTATCAAGCTCTAATTTAGTCATTCTCCTTACAAGGTAGTTTCTTAGCATTTCCACTCYTATGAGACTTGAAAATTCAACTGCCAAAAATTTTTATTAAAAATATTTTGATGGATTAAATTTTCATTGTCTACCTTCCTAAGTTTCTCTGTGTTTGATGCCATTCTAATTTGGTATGGGACCAGGTGTAATTCATTTTCCATTGAGCCTTGCCCCATGTTCTGGCCAGACTGGGAGCTCTGTAGCCATGGCACACCCAAMCCAGTGCACTGCTGTGCAGCAATGGATATGTGATGCTGTAGTGATGGTAACAGAAACTCCTCTGACTATTTGTATTTATCTACCTGGAAGTTTTTCTGCATAAAYCACTACTCTCAAACAAGCAGTAGCTTGTTACTTACGGATTTCATTGTGCTTTGAGAAAATTCCATACCCAAACTTGAATCCAGCTTTACTTGAATTATGTTACATAGCACATTGGAGGCTTTAGAACATTTCTAAATGTTTAAATGAAAAATATARCAAAAACCAGGTGATCAGTTCACCTGGAACCTTGCTTAGCAAAACAGAGGAGAATGCTAAATATCCACCTTTGCTAGCAAACTGAAATGTTCAGAAAATCTTGTTCCAGCTTGATCACCATGACCTGAACCCAGGCTGCACTTTACACTGATGTTTCAAGTCAGTGGTGGAAACAGAGAGCGTATGAGAGTAGACAGATTGAAGTCAAGCCAGAGGTTAATTAACTGTTAATGACAAGAAAAAGGAAGAAATCACAAAACTCATGTCTGCTTATCTGCCTCCTAAACCAGGCTGGCTCTGRGCACACCTACTTGGCCTCGATGTCAAACACAAAGCTTTCATTCGAGAGGTGGTAGTATGGATGAAGTGGGATGAGTTTGACTTCAAAACTTGGAAGTTCTGCATGAAAAAGAGAAGAAGAAACATCATGACATGTGAGTTTCAAACATACCTTAAAATCCTGTCTTGGCAATGCACACTGAGACAATGCAGTTTCACTGAGGGGATGTTTTCATTTGAATTAGCAGTGCTCTTCTGAAGCAAATCTCCTGATCATTTCCCCTTATTCTGCTTTGCTTCACATAGTGGAGCAGTTTTCAAGCRCACAAAATTGATTTATTTACAATGAAAATGAGGCAGAAGATAAACTCTGACTGCTCAAGGGCATGAAGTGCCCTGGACTAGGAGCAGGCTGAACTAAACCCACCCTGAAATGGGTTGAGTGTGGGTACAAGCTCCTCAGCATCAGCTGTATCACACTGAATTTGCTCCTAAAAAGCCAAATTATTTGCTCCTGCAGGTGTATCAGAGTGATTTGCTCCTGCTCCTGCTTGCAGGTGTTTGGAGAGGAGGCAATAATCTCCACAATTTTGCTACCTCCACTAGCTAAGGCAAAAATGAGTTTTGTTAAACTGAGATTTTCATACAATATCAATGGTTTCTTTTGTCTTTAAAGGGAAAAAAACAACCCCCTCCCCCAAAACAAAAAACAAACAAACAAAACCACAACAAACCCACGCTAATTTTACCAGAAGATGTAATTTCAATATAAATAATTCAAGCCACTTCTTATCCCAAATCRTTACACTTTTTCATTTTTACTTTAGCCAAAGGGCTCTTATTATCCTTTAAAAAAGGGTTCTTTGAGAATAGGAATAACTCTAATAAATTTCCAGACTGAATTTGACTGAGATAAAATGGGCAGCTTTTCTTTTCTTTTTTTCCATCCTAGTCTTCACTGCAAACAAGCCAGAATTACAATGACTTCAAAATGGAGCTCATCTCATTTATTGTTTTTCTGCAGTAGGAGACCCCTTCCAAAGTTTTGTGACAAAATGTTTAAAAAGTGTTTAAAAAGTTGCTAAATCTGCATAAAAACAGAGGTGTTTCTTTTTTGAAGTATAAGTGGAAGCCACACAAACCCAGAGTTTTTCTTCTGTGCATCAGAGATAGCAATGATGCTCTGAAACACCATGAAAGTTGTCCTGACTGCCTAGCTACTGCAGTATATTTTTAACATATAGTGATAACTTCTTATGTTTTTAATGCAAATTTTGTAATATCTCACCATATCTTTTAACTTCAAAATCAGTGGAAGCATTGCTCATTTCATGTTGATGAAACCAGGCTTTGATTTTCCAAGTTCCAGGCCTGAAGTTCAGATTCAGCAGAAAATAGTTAATGACAATTTCTCAGACATTTTATGATGCCAACATATAAATTATCACTGAATTATAATATTTTCCTTGCTTTGATATCATCCTTGACTAATTAATTATTGGCTTTCTTTTTCCTGGAGGAGCCAGCAACATATTTTGAAATGTCCTAGGAAATACTCAAAATAAGTGTGAGGAAGTACAAGATAACATATTTGCAAACCTYTGAAAAGTAGGCAGAAATAGAGAACTCATCAAATATTCCCTATAACTTATCTTAACTGAGATATCAAAATCAACCTAGCATCCCAGAAGACTCTGAATATTAAGTAAAAACTTGACTGTTTGAAATTAAAAATAATTAATGACACTTTGCAGACTGGCCCTTTTAGAAATGCTCTCCTGAAGTGCAGCCATAAGTTTGAGCAGATTTTAAAGCAGTTTGTTAAATTGTTCTTTATCAGGGTATCTGTTGCTAATTACAGCAATATTAACAGTAAATGCTGGACCCATCTCTCCAAGATGAGGTGATTAAAGATAAAAACATCCTGATCATAGGCTCACTATGTGCCCCACGGTGAAAAAAAGCCGATTTTGAAAAGTAATTCAAGAAATTGAGCAGGTGAGAATCTTAATCTACAGGTTTTGAGGCAGAAGGCACAGCAGTAACATACTCAGCAATGTCAGGAATATCAAAGTGTTCTCCAAACACTGTGTTTATTTTCCGGTCTGACTTTTTAACCACAACTCCCTTGGAATTCTGTTGAGACAGAAGAAGCAAACATGAAATTATGCACCAGGTGTCAAATGTTTACGTCCAAAAGCTCAAGGTCATATCCTGGTCCCATGAAAGAGAAAAGGCTTTGCTTACTTTCCTACTTTACCATTTGCACATCACATGTCTCCTTGTTTCTGATAGGGGCCAAAAATAACTACAGATATCTTACTATGTGCAAATACAGATTTCTGGAGAGGAGCCCTAGTTACAGTTCTGCTCTTGGATTTTGTACAGGTTTTCCATAGCTCCTTGTGTTGAAGAAGCTCTGATCAACAGTGTTTTTGCATACTTACCTGCACAGCCACTGTAACCGTGTCGTCTGTCGGCCTCATAGCATTGTCCAGAATGAAGATCCTGTATCTGACTGTTTAACAGAAGAATAAATATGTTCACAGATTTCTTTCTGGCCTTTCTAGATACTAACCATTGCAATCTATTGTAAACCAACTTAATGAATTTAAGATAAAACACTTCCTTTTAGTGAAAAGATAATTTRGTGAAAAAATAATTGTATTCTTCCATACCCTTCACATGTCACATGACTAGACTTTTTGAAGCAAATTCTGAAAATTACTCAGGGAACTTCACTCACTTTTGTATTCCTTCTGCAGCCTGAAACCAGACTCAAAATCTTTTTTTACTTCCCTCTTTTGTTAATTAATTACACTGCTTAGTAAAAAAGCAGTAGTGGTCTTAACGAGCAAAGGTAACTTATTTCTGGTGTTACAAGCAGAAGCAGTAGGAGTTCAGTTTTTGGTAGATTTCTCATTAATTTTTTTCCCATAGGAAAGTCATCATTAACCTTTTTGAACAAAAAGGAGCAGATTTTGTTTGTCTCCCTTAAATGTGACTCTGGCTCTGGAGGCATTTCYACAGGGGTAGCTGCAATGTGCAGAGCAGACCCTGCAGAAACCCTGGCTGCTGGAACAACCTCCAGGTCGTTATCACTTTTCTAATCCTGCTCTTGTAACATCCATATTCAACACCTGAAGAGCAGCATCTGTGTTTTAACCTTGGGAACTTGGTGTGTATATGGGCTTATCAGTCTGGATGAAAATGTAGCCTCTCTTGGAGGACAGGAGGATGCGCGTGCTCTTGGCAGTCGAAAAAAGCTCCTTGCTCTCAGTGACCAGTAGAACATAKGGCAGATTACTCCTCTTGAACAGGTTCTGTTGCAGAGCCCCCGGCTTGACCTGAAGAGAAAAAAAGGCAAAAACCCACAGARTCAGAGATGAGCCTGGTAACTTTGGGACCACATAGCTGAGGYCCCACAACAGCTGAAGTGCTTAAAAAATCTTATTAACACCACCCAACAGAAAGATTCACRATTATTTGTTTCTTACTGGGTGTTGTATCTTTCTTACTAAATGAACATTTTAAAGTAAAAATACTCTCTAATCTTCCATTTCCCACCAAAGAAATACACTTTCTTCTGTCTATAACTCCTGGTGGGAAGCTTCAGTCTACATGCCTGCTGATTTCCATTTACCATGTATCCTGAAATCCCTATTTATGCTAACATCTTGGTTATGAGATTTCTCCTTCATGCATTTAATGTGATGCTTCTAAACATCACCCCTGACAGGAACCTGATTTGAAATCTCAGTTGTTGGCTTTGGGAGTAACCAGCCAGACCTAAACTGAATATTGCTGTGTGCTTTTTTCCCCACCAAATAGCCCAAATTAGTGCTACTGAACTAAATCCTGCCAGACTTCTAAGAATCATGCCAGGAACAAATGATGCAACATAGGATGTAAAGAACACAGGCTTTGGTCTGAGAGACTACACATTTTTAAAGGTTTCTTCCATTGTAAAATGGCCAAAGGCAGGCACRCAGTCATAGTTTGAGTGAGGCAGAAAACCCAACAGTGATAAAACAATTAAATGTGTTTAAAATAAATTTCATTTATCACAACGTGACAAAATCTTGAGCTTTTTATATGGGCAYGAAAGAATATTCTCAATCACTACTGAGATTACATTAGGCATTGTTTTATCAGCTGGTTGGGTGAATAGGTTGCTGCTGTCACTGGAATTGGTTTTGTCGTGTCTCGGGATCAGCGTTGTCTCGGTTCCAGCCTATTCCAAGTAGAGATTATGTGCTTTTTATCACCAAATAAAACAATTTAAATCACTGTCATGGCAGACTCACCCTTATTTTTTTCATCTCTTGGTAGCCATTATTTTGATTAAGGGTAAAGTAGATCCTCTCTGATAGGAGCTGATTTTTCGTCTCATCTTTGAAGTATGCAGTAACTTGCACAGGGCTCTGTGCCCCGTGGACTTGAACTGTTATCATCTCATCTGTGCCCAAATGCACCACATTTGGGGCAGTAATGAGAAATCTAAAACAACAGAAAAACAGGTCATCCAGTATCTTCCATGAATGTCTAAACAATATGAATTTTAAAGATAAAACAGRCTCTCACACACTAGCTGAGCTTGGGAGTTGTGAAGATCACCTAATCCATCACCCTTGTTAGTCAGAGTAGAGGTTAAAAGAAAATAATTTTCTCTGTTTGATCTCCAAATTCTGAACTGTCCCATTTAAGCCCTGTAAAACATCAATCACTACACATAGGCCAGGAAAAACCTGCAATATGTCCCAGGGACTACCAATGTTATTTATAACCTGGTGCTACTCAGAGAAAGCTCTATAAGCTCAAATTCCTGAAACAAAATGAGGCTATGCATTGAAAGACAATGAATACATATTCATAAATGCACAATTAATGCTACAAAGTGATGTGCCTTCACGTGCTAGCACCCACATTATGCCAGATTGTGCTTTAATGTGTCAGGAGGTCTCAATTCTCTCTACAATCATATATAAGGGGTTAGAAGTAGCTGATTTTCCTTGCAATATCACTGTGAAATGTTGGAAATGAGAGATCACAGAAGGTAAGACCACATCCCTGGGAAGGGCTGAGTTGGGGGCTAAACTGTTTGGGAGATTTTTTTCCCCCCTCTTTATAATTTTCCTTCATTCTTAATCCCACTCTGGTGCTTCTTAGTAATTGATTTCATGACCCTTAAAATGTAGATCATTATCCTTGCTCTCATTTTTTTCAAGTCTATTTTACACAAAACAATTTTACAAGAATCAGAGAGCTGTGTGAAGAGCCAAGTCCTGTATCTTCACCAATGATGTCGCATAGACAAAGAACAGTTCTGAGCTCAAGACAGGTGCTTTTGGAAATGATTATTCTGCGGGAGGCTTCTAAAATGAATGGTGAATGATTTTGCTATTATCAGAATGGGTTGGCTGAACCCTCTTTTTCACTTTTTGAAAAAAAAAAATTGTCTTTCTTAAATGTATAAAAGGAAAGGTGGGGTATAGAAATCGGGGAATAAAGCTGATATTTAATTTCATTCACTCAGAATCTCTTGGCTTGAGCAAAAGGTGACACAAGGCCTGGCTTAAACATAAATCTCCACTGAAAGAGAGGAAAAATACAGAAGAATATTGAAGGTCTCCCAGAAGTGAAACCTTTGCTTTCTGCAATGTAAAAATCAATTATAGAGTTTTTTTTCCCCCCAAAATTTTTCAATCCAGTAAATGTCAAAAAACAACACATGAGCAAACAGCAATAAGAGACTGAACAACATGCTTTAGTAGCACAATTTTAATTATTGGTTCCTGAGAGAAGATTTCTTCCTTAAAAGGGTAGTTTTAAGCTTTTACTTAAATTAAGATTTACTTAAGTTTTTACTTCTTGCCTATTTAAGGTTACGCACATTTTCAGTGATCCAAGAAACTGGCTTTTTTGATTCTCTGTTGAGAGTGAGAGAATATTTCCTGCCTTCACTTTCAAGGGATTTGTTAGGATTAAAGAATTTGTAATAAAATATACTTACGATGGTGCTTGTTGTGTATTGGACAGCAGCAAGCAAAAGCTCACCAACAATACCAGCCTTTCCATTGGAAAACTCTACAAAATCTGCAAAAGAGAAGCACCAAAGGCCACCATCAATCCAGGTGCTGGCTGTAGGAAATGGGTCAGCAGCACATTGCAGTAAATAATGTTGCCTATCCTGGTTATTTATTAATAACTTGCAAAACTGTGCAACCAATAGTGATGGACATAATGGGGGTTCACACAATAATACCCTAGGGAGAAACATTCTGGACAAAGTCACAATTTTATATTTTATTTTGTTCATCCATTCTCTTCCCAGCTTCAKTGTTTTCACAGGATAGCAACTAAAAGTCAAGTGCAGAGAGTTTTCGCAAATACTGCAAAAGCATCCCAAAGTCAGAAAAGACACTGTGGCTTAAGGAGAAGGTGTAGAGTATTTCTAAATGGGGACAAATGCAGGTSACAGGTTCCTTCTCCATGCCTTTATTTAACCCCAGGCATTTCTGTGGTTCAGCAAAGGTGTGAGAAAGTTCCTTCTGGTTTAGACAACACCAAGGGAAAACTACCTGTACAACTCAGTCTCAGTCTGTGGTGCTTGGAGGCATTCATCTACTTTGACATCATTGAAAATGAAGTTGATGCCTCTGCCTGAGCCACTCAGCCCAATTTTCCCTTATGCTCAAGACGCTGGGCTTTTCCAGAGGGTAATTAGTCTCATTTTACCATAAACATATAAGACGAATCATCAGCTGAAGGTATTTCAGACTGCWTGAGACAAAATGTCTTAAAAGGTAGGATACTCATAAATGGGGGGGGGGAGACACCTCATCTGAGGAATAACTGTTTGTACAGGAACCATTTTTGATCAAAGGTAAATGAARGAACTGAAACCCTCATCAGGTTTCATTTTTGCAAACCTTTACTGGACTGTTGTCTCCCAAACACAATTTTGTTGACCCATGAAAATGGAAACATGCCCATCTGATTTACAGTCAGGTCAAATCCCAGAARTGATCACATGGCTACTCCCAGGCTSTGGTGATAAAACTGCCCTTYAATGCACCAAGGCTAAATCTSTGTCTTTAATCATTAGCRAGGGATGCCCTAAATCAGCACTCCCTTATTTRCAAGGTGAGTTCATGCTCACAGCAAAGGCTCATTGCCCACAGTCATAGCACCTTAGCACGTTCCCCTCACCCCACCATGTGCCTATGTGACATCTCCTGCCTTGCTTTTCAAGACAAGGAGGTAGGTAAAGAGAAGAAGCTGACTACAAACCAGCTCACTATTTTACATTYAGTGTGCTACAAGTGTGGTAACTCCCTCTGAGACAAAACCAGACAGAAAATATTCTCTGCCCATTGGTGGTTACAGAAAGGGTGGGTAGCGGTAGCTGGCTTCAAACTCACATCAGGAAAAGCTACATTTTGCCTTCTCTAGGCATAGTGGTTTTTTTTTTTTTTTTTTAATTGAGTAACTATAATGTTCAATTTGCACCAACCATGGGATGGGCTGCTAAAAAAAGCAAGTGGATCTTTGGATGGAAAAAAATTTGGGCTTTTTTTGTTCCCCAAGAGACAGTCAGTTTCCTTCACCTCTTCTGGTTTTCACTCTCACTTCAGCTGTAAGAAGGGAGGAAAAACTTGGGGAAAGATACATTTGGATCCTCAGGGTCAAAATCCATGCTCTTTGGGAGATGTTTACAGGAGTTCAGACTCGGGAACCATTAAGAACCAAGTTATTTTCTCTCTGCCCTCCCTCCCCACCTGCTAATTCCCTCTGCAGTTATGCACTCAAAAAACTGATCTATTCCATGCCAGAATCATTTTCCTCAGGGCTTCTGACCTYCCAAACCCAAGAGAGATGGTGAGGAAGAGTAGAGATTTCCACCATAAAGATGGTTCAAGGCAAAGACGTAGAAGAAAAAGTCCTTTTGGGAACTGGGTTTGTGCTCYCTCTAGGGAGCAGAAGAGTCTTGTTAAACCTGCAGCTGGTAAAATAAAGCTTCTCACTCTTGCAGAGATAATGGAAAGAGTTAATTAAGAGCAGCAATGGCTRTGGAGCTTGCTAAGGCTCCTGCCCTCTTCAGAGAGTTCTACTGCTCCATCTTGCACTGCTGCCATCCAGGGTTGGAGCTGATGCAATCACTGAGCAATCCTAGTCATTAAAACAGGACAAGAAACAACTGTGAGTCCTTTGCTTTTCTCCAGACAAACACAGAATAAGAAAAGAAATAACATTTGCAAGCTCAGTGCCCATTCCTTGAGAAAGACATAAGGGAGTTCTCCCAGCTGAAAAGCCGATAATTTCTAGAAAACTGCAACACAACCAGCAGGGATTTCCTACTCCTGAAGTCACTGGGAATGCACCTCTGCAGTGTGAGGCCACACCAAATCTTGCTCTGTGCCCATCTTTGTCTGAGGGGCACAGAGAAGATGGCATTTCCATTGTCCAGGYTGGCTTGTTTGTCAGGGACTGAGGTCTGTTTGCACAGCTATTCAAATAGCCATGTATGAACTCACAGCTAGACATTTTCACAGATCACTTTCTAAAGGGGACCTTGCAAAAGCTATTATTTTGCTTTCACTTCTCTTTAATTGGATTTGTACACTTTTACTTCCTTAAGTGAAGTATGAATAAATATATGTGAATATACAACAGCTGTCCATAGCAATATTCAGCACAACTATTTTATACTTGAATTTAAGGAGGTATTCTGACTGTTAATAAAGCTAATTTTTTCACCAAAATATRARCCAATTAGTTCAATTAAATAGAATTTTTTCTCACTGCATCTCACAAACAAAAAAGARCAAGCTTATGCATAACCACTAATGAGAATTAAAATTCCTTATGGGTTGTTATAAAATAAGCATTGCAACAGTTTTCTACCATCACAGATTCTTCACAGTGTGATTTGCAGCATAATATAAAACATGCCAAAAGTCCAAAGCCATGCTAAAATATAAAGAAACGAAACTAAATAAAACAATTTTGGTTGAAAGTTTCCAGCACAGGCATGAGAAAGAGCACAGAAAATCAGCCACTTTTCACCTATTGATCCTTCAGCTGGCCTGCAGTCCAGTAWGGACAGTGGAAAGCAMAGCCTGGGAYTGATGTGTGTGAACCCCCAACCTGGGGAGACAGAATTGCTTTGTTTTGAGCCTGTGCTGTCTCTCCTTTCAGTACCTTCGTTTGAACTTGGTAGAATTTCACAGTGTTCTGAGCACCAGCAGCAGTTTTTGTTCTTTGGCTTGCAGAGCTCCCCAAAGCCTTTTTCCCCTTAATCAGCCTCAACACTAACGAGACCAAGCTCTCCTTTCACTTTCGTCCTGAGCTCTTTCACCTCTGYCTGGCAGAAGGGTACAAAGGACAGCTTCACAAAGCCCATTTCACAAATAAGCACTGCAGTGACATCCTCTCTGCCGAGTTACAGGGAGTTGGGACAAACACAAAAGGCAATATTTCACTTCTGACATTTCAGAAAATTAGATTTTGAAATCCTGTTTTCCAATAGCAGACCATGAAGTGTGGATCTAATTGGAAGTTCCTCTTAACAGCAGGATAGCTTCTCTTTAGTGTCAATACAAATTGGAATTGTAAATTAAAACCATACCTTTTTCTCTTATCATAATCGAGGTAATGAAATGAAAAGGCTGTGGCTGCTTTTGCCATTAAAAGAAAAAAAAAACTTTAAAAGTTCTGCATTTAGTGCTTCTGAGTACTAAATCTACTGAAAAAAAATCATATATTTAAAGGAGGAAAACAAATACTTCCCTGGCATTTTCTGCTCTCACTGAGGAGTCTTGATTCCAGGGAGATTAAGCAACCAGTTTTTTCTCATGGTTTATCCCTCCCTTTTCTTTCTCATTCTCTAAATTCTGTGACTTTCTGAATGTCATGTTAAAAAATAAAAATGAGRATTTGTGAAAAAACACACAAAAGCAACACTGCTTCTCTAGAATTATTATGTTGCAAAAGTGATGGATGTAAGACTGAAGGATTCTTTTAGGTCAAGCAATAATTGCATAACAGTACTGACATAATATTTCACTATATTGGAATAATGCATTCTGGTTTTTGGTAAACCAAGTTTTTCAGAATCTCAGTGCTTTTGGCACCTTTAAGAAGCCATTGAACTGGTCAGGAGGAGAGGAGGTCCATGACCATGCAAATGACTCTCTCACCCCAGGTAAAAGCACAGAGCTGCTGGAAATAAGGAAAATAAAATAACTTGGCCTAAATAATACAGAATATTTGGAGTACTGCCCTTGTACTCAAACATCCTGATACTCTGCCTAGAGGCTTGTTCTCAAATTCATCCTTTGTGGTCTTCTTTCATTTTTCTTCCAGTTTCATGATAAACCCCAAAGGAAGCCAAATTCYCCCTTCTTCCCAACTGTAACAAATACAAATTACCTAGAAAAATTAGTGTGTTTCAAATAATTTCATCTTTCTCAACTTCTCCATTCCTCTGGACTGTAATGAGCACAATTGTTTTTCTAGGGAATTCTTTTATTTTCCTTTTCATGGGAGCAAAAGGTAAGACTAAGTTTAAAGAAGCAAAATGCATTTTGAACATATCAGTGGAAAAAGCTAAAATTTWAAGGAGCAGAGAAGAGTAAGAACAAAGGTTACATATCCAGTTCTGTGGATTTGGAAGCATATTATGAAATCAAGTAAAGCCAGTCTTTGCAGGAAAATTTTAGAGAAGTAGTTTCTAACTGACCCTCATTCCTATGATTTCCTGACTTGCTGCAAGGAGACACTCTAAGGTTTCAGATGGTTGCTCAATTGTACAAGAAAATGTTTTACAGGCACAGCAAAGGAGAAAAGAAATCCCACACCATGTACAACCACAGCAGCCTTGAGCCTATCTGCCACTGGCAGCCTGCCCTGTTCTGAKCTGCAAATTGAATCTAAAACATCCACTGCACCCAGAAACTCAGAGGAACACAAGATATCAGAAAGGAGAAAACATTTCCTCTCCCAAGCTGGGAAAATCTCAGCTCCCACCTCCAACACACTCAAGCAAGKTTAGGCCAGCTCCACTGGCAGATGGGAAGCTGCCTTACTTTTTCAATCCCTCGGTTTTAGCGTTCAAGGATGAAATAAAAAGAGAAAGGAGGAAAGGGGACAGGATATAAGGGTCAGGAGAATTTTGTTTTCATTGTAAAAGAGAAGCTGCTCATTTACAGCAGTTTCAGTGTCAGGAGCTGCAGCAACTCCCCGGGTGGCAGGCCTGGCATCTGCTCTCCTGATGGAGAGGGGACAAGTCTGGGTGACTTTTGYAGCAGCTCAGTGGGACAGTTATTCAGGTAACGTATGCTGATCTCTCTTTTGTCAGACATTTGGCCACGGAGCTCTGGTTCTTTGTGACRCTGCTTTTTAGGCAGCTCTTTGGAAGAACAATGTGCCTCTTTGTCCCATGAGGCACAGGTACTGTACCCAGCCTGGACACGGCAATCACAGGGGGAATCTGCCCTCACAAACCCAGTTTTACAGGAAACCACCTSCAGTAAAATAATGCAAAAGAAGTCAGCTCACCTGCCCTTTCAGTGGCTTAGGTGCAGAGGGGAATATTGCTACCTTCAAAAAGGGACTGACTGGATACCCCCAAAGCCCTGCTGACTGTAATCAGGTCTGACACACCCTGCCCAGGTTATACAGTTGACATTACATTGTACCCACAGAAAAAAAGAGGTGAAACTCTAAAAATGTGAACAAAGAGGATATTTGCATGTATTTAGTCAACACATCTTGGAAGGCACCTGGATCTGCTCTAGCTAATATGTAACTACACATCTCGCTRCTTTGTGCTGGTTTTGGCTGGGTTAGAGTTAATTTTTCCAGAGTAGCTGGTGTGGGGCTGTGTTTTGGACTTGACCTGAAAACAGYGTTGATAACGTGRATGTTTTTGTTACTGCTGAGCMCGGCTGACACAGAGCCAAGGCCTTTTGTGGTTCTCACCCGCAGCAGCCTGTGGGGGCACAGGGAGAGACACAGCCGGGACAGCTGATTCCAATGGACCACAGGGATATCCCAGACCTTACCATATGCTGTCATGCCCAGCAGACAAAGCTGAGGAAAGAAGGGAGGAAGCCAGGGACATTTGGAATGATGGCCTTTGTGTTCCCATTGTCACATTTTCACTCTTACAATTCTCTCCCCATCCTGATGCAAGGGCAATGAGTGAGCAGTTGTCTGGTGCTTAGCTGTTGTCTGGGGTTAAAACACACACATATTTATGACCTGGGACACATTTCCAGGCCATTCATCCTTGATTTTTACCTGACCTCTGAACAAGGAAGATGAATTTTCACTCACATCAGGAGTGAAATACATCTGCACCATTCTTGTTCAGCTTGTGGTCCCAGCAGGATCCTGCTGCAGTTTCTGCCCGCAGCCCTGCTGTGAAAGCCAGGCTAGGGCTGTCCCTCTGCTCTCCCCTCTTCAGGGTAGGGGGACAGAGAGGTTTGGCAGCTGGTGCCATYCACATCTGGGAATGTCTCTTAGCTTTCCTTCTCTCTGCACTGGGTGAGCCTGGGGTCTGTCTGTGGATCAGTGAAGAAATAAAGGGCAGCTTTGAAAGAGCCAGTGCCTGTAGCACTCTAGGACTCAGGTAGAAGCCCAGATTTGTGATCTRATTCCCTGGCTGTTTATGCTGTTCCTGGGCTTGGACAACATCTAGCCCTGCACCTGAAGCCCACTGGCCTCCATCACCTAAATTGTGAAGGTTCCTCCTCGAGGTTACAGCTCGGGGCTGCCAAGGCTGGCCCGTACCAAGCAGCTCAGCCTTGGGCTGCAGTGTTCTGCCCTGCAGGSTTTTCTCATCCCTGGCTGCCACCAGTGATGTGTTTTTCATCAATTCTCCCTTCTGGTTCAGCCCTTTTCTGGAGTGCTCCCTCTTGGTACCAGCTGCACTTTGTTGATGAAAATGTGTCTTGAAGAGCTGTTTTTTGGCCTTGGCCTCCCAAGATAGGATGGGAGCCCTTGGAATGTGTTTTGTCTTTCTGCCTAGGGAAAGGACATGGAAAACTAGCCACTAATAGAATAGGCTACAAATATATCTGTACAAATTACAGAGAAGACATGAAAGAAAAAGGCAAAAATCAGCACAGCCTCACCAGCAGCAGTTCATTTATTTCTGGGGCTGGCTCCTATTTCATGGGTTTTTACACTTCTGCCTGAGCAGTGATAAATAAATAAAGATGCAGTCATCAGAGATCATTAAGAATTACAACATAATGCAACGGATTCCTGCATTTCCAAACTGCTCCCTTTCCTTTGAYGATTTCTGTAAAGCTTCTTGGCTTCAGTAAGTACACTGCAGATGTACATTTAGGCAGCAAGCCCAGCTCCAGTGGCTGTGGAGAAGAGTATTAACTTGTACATCATTCTGTAAATATCTGCCAGAAGTTTGCTKCATGCATTCTTCATTGAGGGATCAAAAAGTGTTGACTCACAGTGGCAACCTTAATGCCTSTGACCTGGCTCACACGTGGGATGTCAATGTACTTTAGGACATGGAATCTTGCAGCCACAGTCTGCACAGCCTGCAGCATTTATATGCTGTTACCCTAGCTTGAAGCAGCAAGAAGAGAGTTGTAACAACATACTCACAAAAAATATAATGCTCTTCCCTCTACCTGATGGTTAGAGAAGTGTATTCCACACCTGTGATTGCTCTCTGTGTGATTATTTGGAAATAGCACCTTGTATAGATAGGAACATAAAGCACTCTGCAGAAAATTCCCATCTCGGTTACACACCATAAAAGATCATTTGCCCCTTTAAAAACATTAGTGACAGCATCAGGCACAGCTTTCACATCTGTAATTTCCCCCGATCATCTCGCTCCCAGAGTCTTGCTGTGCCTGTTTGCAAAGCGTCCCTCATTCCCCCCAGTGCTGGATGGGACGGCTCCGGGAGGCAGGAGGGGAGTGTGCACACACGTGCGGAGCCCTGGTGCCATCCAGTGGCAGCTGAGCTCTGCACCACACAGCAGCTTTCGGGAAGGACGGTGAAATTGCCAGCCCTGCTTTCTGAGAGCCCAGGTTTCCACCTCCCAACCTGGTACGTGGAGTAACCGGGACCCAGCTCTGGATTACCGTGTCTTCTCCACAGCACAGGACTCTYGTACACGAGCTGTGGATTCAAGCCCTATGACAGCCAAGGCAGTTAAGTGGGTTTTAAAAAGCAATTTGGGTTACTGAAAGGAGGGTCTTCATTCTGGTTTGTTCCAAGAAGTGCTTAAACATTTGTATGTAAAAAAAAAAAAAAAAAAAAAAAAAAAAAAAAAAAAAAAAGAGAAAATAGAATAATACCCCAAAACAAGTCCCAGAAAACCCACTGGCAGTTCAGAATCAAATGTTACCTTTTGAGACATCTCTGGTGAGATTCACRTTGGAATACTGAGAGTTGCCCACCTCTTGGCATCACAACCTTTACTCACTTGTCTCCAAAACCACCTTGTCTAAATATGAGTCCAGGTTTTTATCAGCTTGCCTTATCTATCATTTTTCAAAAAAACCCCCTCAAACAAACAAACAAACAAACACACACACCAGCAAAAGCAGTGCTGTTCAAATCAAATTTTCAGGGTAAGTTTTTATAAAGTCAGTGCTCTCAGCTGACAGCACAGTTCAGGGGCAGTCATGAGCACCTTGCTCTGCCCAGGTGCATCAGCCTCATGGCATTAGACTGTGCAAGGCAAGATGAAAAGGTTTGTGCTGACCACWGCAGTTCACTGCCAAGTAAAAGACTTAKCTCATTTGAGTCCTTTCTGGGGTGATTAGTGCACTCAGAAGTTTGACCCACTGCATGCCTTATGGAGTTTCTGATTTACTGCAACCCACTCTTCCCACTCCCTGAGAGTCAAGAGCTTATCTGGGAAAACAGATGCCATGAAAACGTGGGGSCCCTATTCTCTGTTCCAGCTAAATTCCACTTATAACTAGAAGGGAGGGTAAAAGATTACTTTTAACCATCTTTAATRTCCTCCTATTTCACAGTAGGCAGCAGACTAACTTCACTTCTAATAGGAATTAAAGTGCCTGAAGGTACTGTGATAAAAGACCAGCTGTTTAGGAATGCTAACACCTTTCTGGCAAAGAGAAATAGGCAAAGAGGGTCTTGGTCTTCTCCATCATAACATGTATCTCTGAGGTTAAGAAAACAGAGAGAAAATACACTTTCTGAGGATCTTTATTTTACTACTTATTCCTCTTTACAGTCTGCAGATAGCCCTTCTGATGTGGGAGYTACAGGAGAAGTAAAGACTGTGTTAATTATATTTACCATGCTCTTAAAGAATAAATGACCCCATCTGYAACTGAGATATCTGAAAGTSCCCTCTCTAAGGAGTCAGACAGGCAGGATCCACTATATGGAGCAATGCAGCATCATATAAAAGCAAGATAATAGGTATAAGGTAGGTACAGAGGAATGCAGCTATGCACTTAGGAAAACACTCCTCATGCAAATTTAGATAAAACAAAAGACATTCCTCCCTTTTCTGCAGCTTTGAGAGAGGTWCTCTGACTGCCTCCCCATCTGCCTGCAGAGGTGGCCCACAAACTCCATTTATGTGGTTGTGTGCATCCCCCTGCYCTCACCCATGGGGGCTACTCTTCACCTCTGTCACCTAACACAGAACYACCTCCTGCTTTGCCACTGCAGAGTCCAGAGTGAAAACAATCAAGGGCCTCAGAACACAGCCCTAGTTGCTCAGAAAGAAGCTTACATCTTAGTTAGTTGTTAGACAAAAGAAAATAAAGCATTTCTCATACCTTGGAGTTTGGAGAGTCAGCCTGGCTTTGCCAAAGTCCAAGTTTATCTTTAGTTATGGAGATTCTTCAAATGGCAATAGCAGAAACATGGGTAGAAAAATCTATGCAGAGGAATCTGCTTATACCCATARTGCTGAGCTGTATTTGGAATAACAGAAGACTAAGACACTGGGATAAACTTGGAGAAGAGTTGTGACATAAGAAATTCCCTTGTGGTGCTTTTATTTTCTTTAATTTTTTTTTGTTTTGGTTTGTTGTTTTTGTTTTGTTTTGAAAAAGAATTATCAGCCATACAAAAAGCCACGTTAAAAGTCAAGAACAAAAGCACAACTGTGGGGCTGGAACTGTGTTTCCATCTCCCCACACCACWGTGCTTTGTTGTGATGTGCAAGTGAGGATACCCAGGATCTGCCCTRGCAGAAGATCTTCATCATCTCTGTATCAGTGAAAAGAGAGGRGGGAGATTTTCCCAGATCAGCTCTGAAGGGAAATGTGTACATGTGGGTGCATACCTGGTGGTMAAGGRGATAAAATTAAGAATTTAAAAAMSCARATAGAGATCTTCATTCACTGCAGTCATTAAAGAKAYTGGATGAAGTCTTMCTTTCCTCAGCTCCCTTTACTTTYCAGTGACAGTGGTCAGAAATGGCCTAATTTCTGGTTTCCTTGAAAACCCTTTAGTGAGCACATTTATTCCAACAGCTAGAGTGCTAATCTTGTAACTAAAGAAAAGCCTGTGAGTAAAGAGATTCAGATAGTTCAGAGAGATTTCAGAGATGTGTGCATATGCAGGTTTACACGAGTGTATATGTGCCTGCCTGTATCTGTGCCCATATATGMACACGTTTTACACAAGRTTACAGAGGTTATAGATTTTCTTTGGGCTGTGCAATAGCTGAARAGAACAGAAGGTGGCATGTTTTCAGCATTTCCATTTTCATCCWGCAAGTAARTGCAGTAAAGGAAATGAAAGAAGGAGCTACAGTAAAGGGRAAAATKATACAGGAGAAAGAAGGCAGCTAAAYCCAGACCACACCYAATTTGATAAATCTCTGCTGTTAATAACTGTACTGATACTGAAGGCTATTTACATTCCTCATTTTAGCAGTGTGATTCACTGGTGCCATAAGGGCTGATTTTACTAGAACTTAGAAAATGCCTGGTTAGTATATTTTTATAAAAATTGCAAAGCACAGGTGTGTGACTTTGTCTACATTGTTCTTTTTTATTGGGGGGTTTTTTGGCTTTGTTTTTTAAAAATTTACACAGTATGACCAGTTAATCAAGAACCAGATAAGGAAGATAAAAGTAGCCTGGACAGTTTCCTTTTAATGTTCAGATATGTGGGAGATAGCACCAAGCAAAAAAAGAGAAGTAATTTACTTGCCAAAAAGTTATGAAGCAAAACCCCAAAAGAAGTAAATTGGAAATTACAGAACTGYGTGTTCTCAAGTCATTAAATTATGACCTTTCTGAATAATTAATCAGGCTTTATGCAACTCTTACCATAAGCAGGTGCCTTTTGGCTGCAGGGGCACCCTCTTGGCCAGCCTGCTTTTCTTTAAAACACAGATTTAACTCTCTTTTCTGACGCACCAGTCTGTGAGAAGCAACAGGTTCCCCATGCCCTGAGTGGCAGCAGCAGAAAAAGCCCCATTCACAGCCACTATTGGTGACTCACCAGGTAGGAAGCTCCTTTTCTTGAACTTCTTCTCCTTCTCCCTTCACTTTCTCCCATGACTAATTGCCACAGCTCATTTAATGAGAATCACACTGCTCCAGAGGGAGGGGCTTGGGCTGGTCTGAGCAGGACCAAAGTGACCTCTCCTGCCCCAAGTGGGGGTGCCAGGAGCCACGAAGGAGCCAAGGTTCACATCCTGTGGGAATAAAGCAGCACTTTTGTTGCCCCTTTGAGAAATCTTGGACAGTGTCTGACAGCAGCAGACAGCCCTTCTTTGTTCAGCAGCCAAACACCCTCATTCCCTGGGCAGCTGATCTGCTTCTAACTTCATACCTTCACCAGATGAAAAAGACTCCCTTAGAATGTCTGGGGAGCAGGGAGAGAGGTCTCAGGTGGCCCAGAAGCTGGCAGCATCCCCTGCCATGGGCTGCTGGGGACACATGCTCATTGCTGCATTTCCCCCTTGGGAGCACTTCCAGGCCACTCAGCTAATGAGGGACCAAAACCAGCTCACAGAAGCCACAGACAGGGAGCCCAGGGCCCTTCCATGACCCATCCTCCCTCCAGARGGATATATGCTGTTATAAGGCCATTTAAGGCTCATCCCATTCTGAGATACTCCCTCCATCCAGTGGGAGGAGCCAAGCATTCYCACCTGGATAAAACTTGAGAGTCAGAACACCAGAGCRCTGWGTTTTCCACTGGAAATCATCTGAAATCCACTGGAAAAATTATTTCTTTTTWATAAATAAATATAAATTTATTACATAAATGCACACATAAAAAKAAATATAATAATAAATATAATTTTCTTTTCTTTTTCTTTAGACCAGGGCTGAGAAGCTCAAAAGGTGGCAGTATAGATTGCAGCTGCTACTTCCAGCTACAACTGTTGGTCCCCATTGGGGAGACACTCCAGAATGCCACCTGTTTGCTTATTTTGGACTCCACCAGAGTGTATCAAATCAATCTCCCTGACCCCAAGGCTCTGGGAGGTGCATTCTCAGCTTTTGACTGTGAGTCCAGCTGCTGTGATTCCTTCCAGGCAAATACACCCTGAGTTCTGTTTCCCACCTTGTAACTCTTCATCCTTGTGATCTTATCTGAGAAATTACAAATAAATAAAAAATTTTTGTACTATAAAACACAAAAATATAGACATACTCAAAAAACATCTACAATTACATATATCAGTATCTATTACACACTATATAGAATGCACRGATACTACTCTACATTGTACATGTATGTTTGAAACACATTATAAAATCTACATTATAAAATCTACATAAAATTTATGTCAATAAAACATATTGTGTGTCTGTATGTGTTTGTGTGCACATGTACAGATGTTGCAATCATGCTTTGGAAACAGACATCTTACTAGAGAATAGAACTGCTCAGCATTCTTGAGAAGACTGGGGAAATGCATATTGYCACAGCTGACAGTCCCAGATGTGAACTACAGGCAATGCCAAAATGCTGAAAATTTTTTTTTTAATTGTTGGCCTCACATTTGCCATTCAGAGTGATTTTATGGGGGTCAAATGCAGTTCCTGAGGAAACTGAAGTTTCCTGGGGGAGAAATATTCCCTTGGCACTCATTTTGAGAGCCAAATTGGAAAGAAAAATCCAAGCAGCAGTGTACCAAGTCAAATGGCTTGGACAGAAGCTCTGATGGGTGGTCCTGCTCTGAGGTTAATGTGGCAGGGTAGAGAAATCACCACAGCTGAGGAAAGAGTAMTAAATGACTGCCCTAACTGTTGCAGGAGGTGTGCACACAAACATTTTCAGTCTAATGTCTTGTGACAGAATGTGAACTTCTCAGAAAATCTGTCTACATACCAAACTAGTTCAAGAAAAAACCCTCAGCTAGAGAAAGCAGGTATTGAACTGCTCACATGTAGCCTGGCTACATAAAAGCAAGCAGTGGCTTCTGCCTCTGATACTCATCTTTTTTGAKGTGCCAACCAGGTTAATAACAATTAAATTAGCAACAAAACAGCTTCAGGCATGCACCCCTCTGKGTTACTTCCTGCAGCTGGGTTAGGTCTCAGTGCACAGTGTGCTGTGTTGAGAATCATGGCTGACCAACCAAGCACAGCATGTAGGCCCTTAACCAGCAGTAAAAAGTGCACTTCTCTGCCACAGTTGTGTTCAGAAAATCTTAGGTGTCTGTGATCAACATGATTCTGTCTGTAAAGGGGCTTTTTTTTGGACCTTGCTAGTAAAGATCACCTGAGTAAGGGTCTGAGAGGAGTTAAGGTGAAGTGAATATGCTCTGCTGAGCCTTTTGCCAYTGATGTTCTGGAAGATGTGACATCCATGAGCATCTTCTGTGCAGCATGGCAATGTTATGTTTGACATTAYAATCTGTGATGGAAGAAGTCTCCTGGGGTGCAAAGAAGCCCTCGGAGTCCCTGTACTGTACTGCACACACTGATGCATTWGGGTTGSCTGGGATATTAAGGGCATCATGTGGCACCTCTGCTAAAACCTGGGCAGAAGAAAGTTGCTGAGCGTGTGATGCATGAGCTGCTGCTGATGTCCATAAAGCCATTGCAAGTCTCTCCAGCTCTTTGAGGGTGGATCCAAATCTTTTCTTTCCTCCGACTGGTAGAGAGTGTTTCAAAATCCTGACAACAGGAGGCCAGGAATCMAATCTCCAGAAGACTGTGGAAAGCACACCACTCACAGGTGATCTTGAGGCACAGCTGTGTCATGACATGTGGGCATTGGATGACTCCTATGAAGCCAACCTCCTGATATAGCAACATCATTTTGTCCCCAAAGACAGAGCTGTTTTTTATTCCAAATAATTAGCCAGATGTATTCCTCCCTTGGTTTCACAGGCTTSACAATACTGGGGACCAGTCCCCGTGGGGCATAGTGCAGCTTGCTGCACTGAAGTCCAGGTGTCTTGTCAGGAAATGGAAGCRGAGCTCAGCCACATTCCCATGAGCTATTACTTTTAAAGAATTARGTGTTTATGTTTCTTTCTTGTCACRATCATTCTGGTGCCATTAGAAACATAAGAAAAAAAATACATCAGTGAAAGAGACACTTGAGAGCCCAAGAAGTATTATTTTAACCTTTTGGTACAAACAGCAGAGAATAAATGGAGCATGTTTATAAGGTAAATAAARTCATCAACAGTATCTTTTACCTTGGCCCCCAAGTTCCTCAGTCCAGATGCTTTACCTCACTCTGCTCAGATCATATGCCTTCACAGGATATGCCTAGGAAAAGGCTACTGGATCTGGCTACCATTTCAAGCAGTCCTCAGCAGGAGGTTTAGGCAGATGTGAGGTGCAGGTAAACCAGCTGTTGGAGGCCTAGGGTGCTGAAAAATGAATACCTTCATTCCTCTTTTACTCCAAGAAAAACAAAATCAGTAAGGAACATTATGGTATTTGTACTTTAAATTACCACTTCCAAATCTGGGGCTGGTGGCTCTTTGTAACTGTAAGAGCCTTAGACTGGCTCTTCTGGGTTGGTTCATTTGCCTCTGGCAGTGCCCAGGAGTGGAGTTGTAGGGAACAGAAAGAGGTGAATATCTTGATCTATCTCCTGAATCCTACTGGCTTTTCCTAGTCCAGGCAGTTTAATTTTAGGTTGCATGGTTAGGTATTGACTAATTTCATTCTTGTAGCCAGCAAATTTTATTGTGTGGAACCACACAATATCACAAGAAACAGTGAACCATTGCTCTCTACTCAGTCTCTTTAACATTCAGGATTTAATGTACCCCTGTCATACCCTCCCATTGGTAATTCTCTCCAAGGCTGAAGAGCAGCCTTGTTTGTTATCTATTTAATCTCTTCTCATGGGTAAGGAGATTCCTTACCTTTTATCATCCTGTTTGTCATTTGCTGTGTCATTTAGTTCCTCTGTATGCCTTTTTTTTGGGGGGGGGAGGGCATGAAAGTGAGAGAAAAGTAGAAAGTAATATATTATCAGTGAGGGGGTACAACATATACTTATCCAGACTGCCTCCTCTTGTCTTCCATGCTGAATAAGAAGTTTTGCTACAAGTGGTCAAAAAGATGCTTGAGATGACAATTGTTTCATATGACCTTCTGCTTGCACTGGTCTAACCTGAGCACCTTCACTTGGACAGATACGGATTTCTACTCTACATGTAAACTTACACTTAGCAAAACTTGTGTCATGAAACTGCAGGTAACAGGTGGTAAGAGGAATCCAGCACATGCTGGACTACTGGCCAGGAAATGAAACAAGATGTATCATTTAAGAATCTTTCAGTTGTTTGCYTCAGTTTCAGTGGAAGTCAGTGGCTATTTACCAAAGCAATGTGGTGCAAGGTAATTCTAAAAGAATTACCTCTTGAGGTAAATAATAAACCCCCCAAACTTAAACAAGCAGCCTTGAGAGTAATCTATGGAACAGCTTTCAAAGCTAAAGCACTCCACGGGAGGAGCTGAATTCCTTCAGGGTAAGAGCTGAGTCATTGTTTCAAAAGACAATGAGGACGCATTAAAAACTCCCAACTCAGAGAGATGCTGAAATGGGACTATGCTTGGGCTTTGAAATGCAAGTCATCCTGGACTGGTTGAGACATGCTTGAACATCCCAGGAGTACCAAAATTCTTCCACTAAGTGCCAAAATAAGTGTGGTCATGGATGTGTGTGGACATGACTTGATTGCTGCGGATGATCTTGGAATGGGAAATAAATGCCCTTTGATTTATTGATAACACCATACTTCTTGGACCAGACTCTTCATTAGTTTTAATCATATGTAGCTATTTATACTGGASCAGGACAGAAACTCTTTCAGTCTGATTTGCTCTGGCAGAAATCACAACCCAGAGCTCACAGATAAGACGCAGGGCTTCTCAGCTCAGACTAAGTGGTGAGCATGATCCACATGAGCAACTTTAGGTAGCAGAAGGGAATACGTGTAGCAAATCAGGAATCACTGCCTGCAGGCTTAGCCTTCCTCATTGCAAGGTAAGTTGGTAAGTATATTGTGTCACTCGTGTAACTAGCCATGAAATGCAGCCTTTCTGACAGTGAAGGAGGTAAGTGATTGCTTAAATTTACACAGAAGACAGAGGTCAGTGCTTACAAAGAGTGGGTGAGAAGGGAAAAGTTCAGAGCAGCTTTTTCTTTTTGCACCATAGTYCTTCCCATGTGTCTACATCTATCAGTGATACATTTGCCAACTGGGGAAAAAAAATCTGATGACCTGGCACAAGAAGCAACATCAGCTCTACAAGAACAAGGGAACTACTCCCTGCAGTCACTTCCTCTTGCCAGTGAGATGAGTAAAATAAAGCCTGCCATCAGCACACAGGAACATTGTCAAAACATGGCAACCCAGCCTCCAAAGGACTTGCAGGTATCTAGAGATTTCTGATGTTCTGGAATTGAAAGAGAAATCCCTCTCTGAGCCATGAGTGCAACGACAAAGAGTAAAAACAACCCCTGTGCTGAACCCTTCATGACCAGAAAGCACTCAATTGAGGAACAAAGCAGTGGGATTTACTGCAAACACAGGAACTTTGTGTTCTCCCACYGATGTGACCAATTAAGTTTCTCTTAACACTGCATTACTGACCTCTCTGCAGAGCCTGATAATCATACACAAACTTTAGATCAGTAACCAAACAGAAGTAGTTTTATTTTTTCCTCATACAAATACCAGATATCACAGCCATAGACATCAGCAAAAAGTTGTACCAAATAAATATGACAGCTTGATAACAAATTTAAACACAGTGATTATTGTATAAATGGTTAAATGAATGGTATTATTGCTAGCAGAATAAGCATCTCCAGGGTAAAGAAGATTGAATACATAATCTGGAAATAGATTAAATATATATATATAAAATATACTCAGTTTATTGCTTGGATAGATAAATATTAAAATATTTGTGCACATCACTGGGAACGAGGCACTTATTCRGGTTAGTATAAACAAGGCCACTTGTTAAGTAAAAGGAAAAATGTTAATAAGCCTCCGAAAAGTCTTGCTGAAATCTGAAACACTGAAGCTGTAATTAAAAAAAGGCAAAAAAAAAGCATTCTGTTACAGATGTATTTATGGTTCACTGAATTGTAAAAAATCCAATTTCTTAAGAATGGGACAAATCCAGCATGCCTTACTAAAAACAYTGGGATTTTTTTCCCAGGAAGAGGACTTTGGTATCTGACTCACGAATCTTACTCATACTTGTTCAACTTTTTGTGTTTGCTTTGTCCTTTTCTTTGTTATCACCATTTTGCACTATTATTTTATATATTTTTTCAAAAACATTAATCTGATTATCCCCATCAACCTAAATATTTCACAAAGTTTTAGTCAGACACTGTTCAAAGCAGTAATCAAGTTGTTTACTGGGCTAAATATTTGACTCGTAGAACACATGGGTTTTAATAAAATTTTATAAAAAGAAGTAATAATTAAAAAAACATTTTGCCTGCAAGCACCTTCAATGATATTTTGGTCTGGTAAAATTCAAAAGCAGAAAAATAGCTCTACTGATAAACACCTAATTTCTGTATTTTATATATATATTTTTTAAAAAGATAATCTCTGCTTATACAAGACAGGCATTTCATAAATATTAAAATGTTCTATTATTTACATGTGTCCCATTCCACTGTAGAATCATTGACAGGTATCATCCAAACATGCAGGTTCTGGGAGAGAAATTCTGCTTTTCTCATAGTGATGTCAYACATAGGCACAAAGGCAAAATTGATCTTAATGTATGTTTGCAACTTAGTGGTAAACTTACTAAATATAAAAAATACTCATTGGTTTAAGCCTGATCAATCTTGCACACATAATACATGGATCACAAAACCAGAAACCTCATTACAAGAGCAAATTGATGTCAGGTGACTGCAGGAAAGGTCTAAAGCATTGAGCATGGCTTGCTTACAGATAATTGTTTCAGGCTAGAACTCGGATTAATTAAAATAAAAGATGGCTGCAAGAGTTTAGTAATGGAGTTTGACCCTTTGGGTGCTGTAAGCATTCTTCAATTAAGCTGTCAATCAATCACCATCTTCAGAGAACCTAGAAAAGGTAGGAYAGATTCTGACCTGACTCATTTTGTGAAAAGCTGATACAACCCTATTAAATGAGTGAAGTCATAACAACACAAATCCAGAGCAAACAGACACCAGCAGGAGTCTCTCTGTGGCATATTCACACTGTACCATGAATCACAGCATGGATRTTCCCAGTCTAGTAGAGCTTCATGTTCCTGAGCCTTATGGCTCACAGGACAACTGTGCAGAATCACTAGGTCAGGTCTACCTGCGTTGACTGACCCCCCAGAATCCCTTCTGGATGGATTTTTTTTTTAGTTCAGAGGCAGCACTGTGTGCCTACAGGCTGCTTTCAAATTGAATCCTGCTCTGCTAACTGATCTCTGCAGCATGACCCCTGGAACACCAAATGCCAAGTGTATTGGGGACTGCCTGTACACACCACCACAAGATGGTGGTGGTGGAAGAGAAGAGGTATTTTCACAAGGTCTCAACATCCTAATTCAGATTGTAAATAGTTCAACTCTATTGAGAATTCCATTGATTCCAGTGCTGTTTGACAATCTCATGGACAGTGGGATCACGTGCACCTTCGCCAAGTTTGCAGATGACACCCAGCTGTGGTGTGGTTGACATGCTGGAGGAAAGGGATGCCATGGGGCAGGCTTGAGAAGTGAGCCCAAGCAAACCTCATGAAGTTCAACAAGGCCAAGTGCAAGGTCCTGCATCTGGGTCAGGGTAATYCCAAGCACAAACACAGGCTGGGCAGAGAATGGATTAGGAACAGCCCTGTCGAGAAGGACTCAGGAGTACTGGGGGATGAGAGGCTGGACATGACATGGTAACGTGCACTCCCAGGCCCAAAAGCCAAACATATCCTGGGCTGCATCTGAAGCAGTGGGGCCAGCAGGGYGAGGGAGATGGTTCTGTCCCTCTACTCTGCTCTTGTGAGACCCAACCTGGAGTGCTGCATGCAGCTCTGGGGCCCCCAACATAGGAAGGACACAGACCTGACAGGGCACATCCAAAGGAGTGTCACAAAGACGATCAGAGGGCTTTGTGGAGACAGAGCCTGTGGAGACAGGCTGAGAGAGTTGGGGTTGTTTAGTCTGGCCCAAGAGAAAGCTCTGGGGAGACTTTAGAGCACCTTCCAGTACCTGAAGGGGGCTTACAAGAGAGCTGTGGGGGGACTTTCCCAAGGAGATGTCGCAATAGGACAAGGAGTAATGAATTCACTCCGACAGAGGGTAGTTTTACGTATTAGGAGGAAATTTACTATGAAGATGGTGGGACTCTGGTACAGGTTGCCCAGGGAAGTTYGGATGCCTCATGCCTGGAAGTGTTCAAGACTGGATGAGACTTTGAGTAACCTGGTGTGCTGTAAGGTCTCCGTGCCCATAGCTGTGGGGTAGGACCTAGATGATCCTGAAGGTCCTTTCTGACCCAGGCCATTCTACGATGGTGTGACTTAAAGGACTTATGTAAAACACTGGTGTGACAAAAGAGACAGTTTTCTGAAGGTTGCATAGCTTTCACAGCCAAGGATTTGACAGGGACAGAACAGGTCCTGCCTGGAAAAAAATATCTTTGGGACAGAATATTTGGCTGTGTCTGGATAAAAACTGACACAGGACACTGCTGATCCAAACTTGCCATGTTACCTAAATCAAGAATGCTGAGAGAAAATTAGAATTACTCTTGCAGAAGTAGTCACTTGTTAAAAAGTGCCCAAAAATGACCCAGCACATTTGTCAAAATGTGCTATGATTATACAGCAATAAATACTACTTGATTCAATCAAATGTTAATTTTTTTCTTCTCTTTTTGTTATTTAATATGGTAACTAACTAAGGATTCGTTATCATGATTCCTAGGCTCAGTTCAGCAGAACCTTGTCCTCTGCATTTTGAATCTAACTATCATCTTCTCTAGGTATTGAAATACTAATGCTTGCATTTCTCAGCAGTGGACATGCACTAAGAAATAAAATTTACCTTACAATRTTTCCATGATCCATTACAAACTTAAGAGGACATAAGCATCCAGTTTCAGTGAAAACCAAATTTTTTTTCTGGATTTGTTGGATTCTTTGGCTTTATATAAACATAAATTAAAAAAATTCTCAGATTAAATAGATGAATAGGAATTTGCAGGAAAGAGGATGTATTGTGACATGCAGCTGTTTATAATGCTATGCTGTATAATCTAGCTGTCTTTTGAAAAAGTTCAGTTACATATAAGTAAAAAACAAAAAATCACTGGTACAGATTAAGTGAAGTCAAAAACTCACAGGACAGAGAATTGATCCATCCCTAAGGCATTCCATCACCTTTCAAACTATTTGTAGACATTGAATTCTTTGTGAGAAACAGTACAAAATTTTATAGGAGAGTGCAAGGATCCCTCCTCTCAAGTATTGTGTGTTTCTGAAGAAAGAGACCTCTCTTATTGCAGACAGGATATATAGCACCTTTGTTCAGCTTCTTTTATTCTTTTGAAATGTCAGAAAATACAAAACTTCAACAATAATCTCTCCCTTACGATGCAGTTCCTTGAATTGCTGCTTAGAATTAGTGCACGGTGTAGGGACATCAGCATTTCCTTTCGTGCAAAGTGGGAGGTTTGGTTCAGCTTMTTCTGTGGTTGATAACGGCAGTAAAAGCTCAGGATAACAAATTTCAAGTATACCTAGAAACACATGAATCCCTCATGAGTCACCATTATCTGCTGMTAAAAATGTGCAGTTCAAGAGTTTTTTGAGGCACTCTGCCAACTCTGGGTTGAATACCATGGTCTTGGAATCAAACCTCTGAGCTGTCATTGCTGTAATTATGTGGTAGCATCATTGGTTCGTTGCTACCTGACTTGTTTGTGCTTTCCTTCTTGTCAGAATTCCGTTTCCATTTTAGCAGCATAACAACAATTGCAATTGAACAGATGGCAAGGAAAAGGGCAGCAGCTCCACCAACGATTGTGACTATGCTGATTCCTGCACTTGGGCTGTTCAGTTCCCTGGGGAGAACACCATTGAGTGCAGCCTCCCTCTGAGGCACCTGTTTCCTGCTGCTGCGAACCAGGGCTATGTGCTGAATGTTCGTTCCTCGGTTGTTCTCCGCTCCAATGTCTCTCGCAAGTTCTGGGGCCTGCTCAACTCCCCTCTTCTGCCTTCTCCCTGTGGATGCTCCTGGGCTCCCAGCACTGAGCAGAGAGTGGTAGTGCTGCTCCACGCTTCTCTTGCCGATGCCGCGGTTAGCGTTCTCCTTGGAGCGCACGGTGTAGATTGTGTGGACGTACCACTCCCTGCCCAAAGACACCTGGGAAGAAACGTTTTTTATATTTAAACACACACACACTAAATCTGGGCAGCACTAAATGCAGARGAAATCAGCCTCTGTTCTGAACTGAATGCCTGGACAAGCACTTTCAAAATCCCGCACAGGTAACTCCTGACTATGTGCCAATGTGCACCAGAAGAATTTTTCTGCCAAAATTTTCAGAGGGTTTAGTCTCCATTCCTCTCCACAGTCAGACYCTGAGGCTACCAAGTACAGATGAAGAAGGCTATGGCCTTGGCATGGTTTTGGTATTAGTACCAAAAGGCACACAAAGTATCTTTAGCTGTGGATGGGCCACAGAAAACTGGACCTTCCAAGCCCAATCTACCAAGTGATTAGGGCCTGGCTCCAATTCCCTCCAAACRTAAGAAAATAATTTTTTACTGCAAGGATGGTTGAACACTGGAACAGGGAGCCTGTGGAGTCTTCTTCCACAGAGATGTTCAAAAGACAACTGGTYATGGTCTGGGGCAACCTGCCCTAGGTGACCTTGCTTTGAGCAGGGTTTTGGAACAGTGAATTTCCACAGGTCCCTGAAAACTTAATCCACTCTGGTTTGCGTGGGTTCCTGCAATCTGTGTGAGATGATTCTACCTTCCTACAATTTCTCTCTTCTTTATGGATCCATACCAGATTTGGCTTCCACAAGGTCCAGTAAGGCTTGTCTGAATACTGTCCTGAAGTTACTGCCTGTTAATTTGAATGGCTGCAGCCCAGTTCTGTTATTTTCAGAAATAACACACTTTCCMTTTTACTCTTGTTTTTCCAAGTATTTTTCAGGATATACTTTTGTTTCTTTAYATTCTTATTTTTTGGATAGGAAGAGGACCAAAAATCATGGCATTGAAATCCATGGAAATGGATTCTTCACATAAAAAATGAGATTYCATTTTCCTGGGGGCAGATTTGAAGCTCTTTTTATACTTCTAGGTAGGCTTTTTTGTTAAATACACTACTGCTTATGATGCCCAGGAATAGAATCAAAGTCTCCTCCATATTTTTCCTACTAATTTATACACTTGAGCTGTGCATGCAGTTTTGCAAATACCAGAGACAAAAAGTGGAAAGAGAACATTTTGGCTGGTTATATAGATCAAAGGGCTGAATGCACACAGCTGAAGGATTATATATAATTAAAAAGTAGTTGCACCCTTTAGTTGTCAATTTTTAGGCTTTCCAGTGCTTCCCACTGTGCAAGTTTGCAAGGAAAGAATTGTACCGAAAATGCTGAGTATCAACTCTTGCTAGTAAGCTACAGAAACATACCTGAAACAGAGGAGTTGAGTCTACTTTAAATCCATCAGAGCCTGGCTGTTTAACTAATGGAATTGCTTCAGGATCATCTATTGCGAGTTTTGCATTAAAAAGTACATTGCCAAAGCTTGTGGCCTGTGTCTCTGGTTGAGCTTTGTCCTGCATGGAGGAGGAAAAAAGTTTGTAAGACATAGATTTACTTCTTTGAGGAAAAACAGTTTTAGTATTTACTTGCAATGTATAAATTGTGTAATTGAAACATGCTATTTTATGCAGTCTAGGRAAATACTACTACAAGAGAAAAGACATGAGAAGCAGTTGTGGTCCCATCTGACTTGTACTAACTTCCATTTAATCTCTTGCCTTTCTGGAATAAAAGGGGAAAACACTAGAGAACAACCATAGTTACACTTCTKCAATAAAAAAGATTCATAACTGTGGTCTGAAATGAAAGTAAGGAGTCTGTTTCCCAGTCTAMAGAAGCTATGTTTCATTTCATTAACAGACAGTCACATAAATTTGTCTGGCTTATTATATAATTATCTTACTTAAAGTTAACTCTAGAAGTTGGACACCACGTCTATAGATACCTGGGGTTACTCAGGAAGTAGTTATTTTCAGGAAGGAAATTAGATCATCCAAGCCAACTTTAGAGGAATTTCTCTTTTCCTATTGACTACAGAGGCAACCTGGATGACTTTGCAGTATACACTAGATTTTGGGTGGCTAAATATGAAAAAATTCTAATTTTTTACTTCACATCTCTCCTAAAATTTTCTTTATGCTCCAAGGATACATGCAACACAGAGAAAAAGGTATCTTGGGATTCTAACTTAGGTCAAACTCTTAATGAAGGCAGCTCCCAGAAAGATAAAGAACCAGGAGAGAAAAAGGCAAGATACTGCCTCCATCAGTTCATGTTAGCCTGGAGCTCGAGTGAAAAATTTGGTGCTGTTGAGAACATTTTAAAGAACAGTTGGGTTTTGGATAAAAGACAAATAAGAAAAAAATTAAAAAAAAATATATATATATATGCATCATCCCAGAATTAAAACACTTACCACAATCTTAAACCTGTACAGAAGGGAYGGAGAATCAGCAAGGCACCCATATTCAGTGTTGGATGGATTATATTTAGGTACATATCCATCAGCTCCTGTGCACAGGAAAACCTTCTCGATGCTGCAGTAGAAGGAATCACCCAAATTCTGCACTGGATCCACCATCACCCGGCCATATATGACATCACCTGTGAACAGTGCACACAGTTCACATCTGTTKAGAATGGGACATTTAGCACAGCTCTGAGGCTGAGCTAATAAAGCCTTGTCAAGAAGCTGMATGCAACAAGCACAAACCCTTACTCCTATCTTGTTTTGACAGCCACAGGATCCTGATAGTGTGGAACACAAATTAAATGTGCGTGATCTGTGCACAATTTTACCTTCTGAGAAAGCAACGTCACTYTCTTGCCCAAAGCCCATCGAGCCATCAGACAGCCACAGAGTCTTTTTGGAGAGGAGGAACATCTGGGTGTTCAAGCTGAACTCAGCAGCCACTGGGTCACTGACCTAAAACCACAAAAGCATAAGGCTCTTCAACAAGACTCTAATGAAAAAAAAATGTAGCATGATCATAAACTTTTAAACTCTTAAAACAAAGTGCAAYCTTCTCCCAAAGTACATTATTTATCAGCTCTGCAAATCTACATGCAATAATACCGTTTAACAAAAAGATCTCCTGGTCCTAGAAACATATTTCTGTGTACTTTACAYGCAAACAACCTTTGGATTATCTGCATTTGTGATATTTGATAGTATTCTAGGTTAGTTCCTTCCCACCACATTTTTTCCAAATCCCAGCTACGGAGTTGTCTAGGACAACTTATGTATGGGAGTAACATGAGGTAAATTTTTCCCTCAATAACTTGTCTCTGATTTATCACAGCCTTTTTTCTCTATCCCATTTTCATTCTTACACACAAGTGCCAGCTCTGCTTCCAATCCTCTATCAATATTTGARAGCACACATTGCTGAGAATTTATTTGCAAGAATCAGTTCTTCTAATGTGCTGCAGGATATATCAGATTATGCATGATGAGAAGGCACCAAACCATTTGAACACCTTTTTATGCTRGTATTTATCTTTATATATTTGACACACCTATTTATGGTTCTTCCTTGACTACATGAAAAGTATAAAATTAATCAATACTATCAGCAGCAGTTTTTCATAGGACCATAAAACAAAAGAGAGAAGGAAAACTATAAAGGGACGTGGCATAATAAAAGGGAAATTATACAGTGAATAGAAGAACTGGGGTGGCCTAAAGTTCAAAAGGATGCAAGGACCTGAGGAAACAATGTGAAAGACACATATATAAAAAAAAAAGAAAAAAGAAAAAATAACAAAGCCACTAAAGAAATAGAAAAAAGCTAACATATATTTGTATATTTATGTATATATACGTATAAGTGTGTGGACAGGAAGGAAACAAAACAACAAAGAAAACATTCTTGCTGGCTCATGGACAAGGGTCCATTTCACAAGAGAGTCCCAAMACTATCAAAGCAACAGGATCTGGCAAGAAGAATGCACAGCTCAAACCTTTTTATAAATGGAGTGCTACTCTTCAGAAAAAGGAGCCCTACCAATCACAGCCTTTGCAAAGAAAAAAAAAAAAGATAAAAAATATCATTCCCTTGGAATGCTTCTTTCTAAATGCCTGGAAAACAGGCCATTGGGTTGTAGTTCCACAAATACTTGATTAGCACAACTGTTTTCCAGTTGTGTTTTTTATGACACAGTTTAATTATTTTCATGAACATTTGAGACATTTTATATAGGAGTTCTTAAAAAATAATCTGTGAGGATCTCCTAGGTGAGAAGAGTAGCTGTCARTTTATTCTGCCTGTTTGCCATGTCCATCAGCTCTGCATATGGATGATATGGGGACACTGCAGATCACCCATGGAATCAAAGCACGGTAATACTTGGTACCTCAAGGAACAGAGCACTCTTGTGATTGGTCCATCCCAGGGCAACAAGGATCCTGAGTATGGAAGAGCTTCTGTCAGGAAATAGTCATACACATTGAAAGAAAAGAGATAATGAAAGGACTGGGATAAAGCAAAGCTTGGAGGTTGAATACTGTTCATTTTCAGGGAATCCCAGAGTGAGACAGTGGTAATACAATCCTCACTAGAGTTCCAGGCTACCTGCTTCACTCAGGGGCCATGGAGAGAGGAAAAAGGAGATATGTAGATGATACACATTAAAAAAAGAAATGTTGAACAAGTGGGGAAACACCAAATACATTTTTTCCTTGATTCTTAAAATGGTACCTCACTTGTGACCAGTGAAAATAATTGCAAAGGAAATAAGAAGAAAAAGCTTCCAAGAAAAAGAAAAGCCTCATATTAAAAAGCCCAAGAAGGTAATTCAGTATGAGAGCTGGAGCATTAGAATAAGAATTGGGGGACACAACTCTTGTCCTGCCTCATGATTTTATCATTAGACTTTGCAGTCAAAAGTAATTTTGGTCCGGTTGTGACACCTACATTCACTGATTTCAGGGAGTCACAGAGGGGTTTGAGTTGGAGGGCATATTTAAAGATCATCTCACCCAACCTCTCTGCCATGGGCATGGACACCTTCAACTAGACCAGGCTGCTCAGAGCCCAATCCCACCTGGCCTTGAACACTGTCAGGGATGGGGCATCCACAGCTTCTCTGGGCAACCTGTGCCAGTGCCTCACTGCCCTCATTGTAAACATCCCACCTAAACATACCTTCCCTCTTTCAGTTACCCCTTATCCTGTCACTGCAGCCCTTGGTAAAAAATSTGTCTTTCTTACAAGCCCTGTTGGAAGGCCACAATAAGGTCTCCTTAGCTCATTCTCTTCTTCAGGCTGAGCAACCCCAAATCTCCCAGCCTTTCTTCATAGGGGAGGTATTTCAGCCCTTTGACCATTTTTCTGGTCCTCCTCTGATCCCCTCCAACACATCTATGTCTTTCTAGCACTGAGCACCAGAGGACTGGATGCAGTGGGCCTGTGCACAGTATCAAGTGTTCCCTGGCTTAAGGAATAGCACCCTTCATTCTCATCCTTCAGCATTTTGTTTCTTATTTGTAAAAGAGTGGATACCAATGCTTATTCAGTTYTGCAGAATGACTAAAAAATCTTAGCAGTAAAGTACAAGATACTGCCTACTGAATTTCTGCTATTGTACTGCTGCTTTTTTTGGGACCTGTTTTGGGATGTAGTGTTTCAGTCTGTGATCAGATGGAAAAACTATCAAGGCCCACAGAAAGGCCAGGCCTCTTTTACTTAGAGTATCTCAAGAAAAAGAGCTGGTCTTGGTTTGAAAATTGTTGGTGATGCGGGTTTAGCTGGCCACATTGTCTATGACATTGCTGCTACTATGCCTATTTTGAACTGATGTGCCTGAAACTTCCATATACTGTACTATTAAACCTAATAACCCCTACAGTGTCCATTTATTTATTCCAAGGCACTTCTAATTCTTAGCCACAGCTTTCACTTGTAGGCTACTTCCAGGTAAGAGTTAGGTCACTTCCTAGGCTGCTTTGCCCATGTTGCAATGATTTTTGCACATTTTTGACCTTTCTTTGAAATATCAACATATTATTGTTTATACTAGTATCAGGGGCAAGTTGTGGTTTAGCATTACTATGAATTGCTCTGGAGTCCCTAGAAGCAGATTAGAAATGCCAGACAAAGACTGAAGTGCTGAACTAGTATAAATTCCCCTCACCCATTCCATTCAAACTTCTCCAAAACGTTGACATGTGGTTGACTCTGAGAAGGCAGGTTTCACATCAGATCATGTATCATCTCTCTTCCTTGCCAGGACTTAATGCCCTTTCAGGAATCATCTGTTCTCCCACAGGTGGTAAAATATCAAATGAAAGCATAAAGACTGCATACATTCCCTTGTGTACTCTGGCTAAGTCAACAGAAAAGTGATTGTGTACCCCTGACTGACATGGATTTATTCTGTAAGATGATTTAATACCATAATCTATACTATTAATGAGCATGAAACCACAGCCACACTGTTCCAGTATTAGCTGCATTGGCTCCAAAYAACAGAAATTATATAACTTCCCCATTACACATCCCAAGATCACACTGGCCCTTTCAATAACCTCAAAAGCTGGCAGTTTATGTTCTCTTAACTATCCAACATGACCCCCATTTTTTTTAAACCAATGTTTCCTACATCAGAATCCATTTCACCATAATTTGTTCCCAGCTACAGAGCTTCAYAGCTGGGCTTTGCAAAAGGTATGCTGTTTGCCTGTTACCATATGTTCCCATATGATCCATATTGCTGTGGACTGGAATTCTTTTGGCCACTTTTGTGAGTTTTAAAGCTAAGCATTTTATCAGTGTTGCCTATCTACACCTCCTTCTACAGTCAGTGAAGGAAGTTCTACCTTRGGACTGAATGAATCTTCCTATGGAGGTTCCACTTTCAATACCAGAGACCTAACTCTGATTTTGTGTCAGATGAAAACCTTCTGATCTTAGTTTTATTTTTTACTAATTACCTGATAAAACTATTTACTATCAAAGCTARCAGACTAAAAAAGAATTCCCAAATGTTATTATCGCATCACAGTAACTCTCCCTAAACCAACGGTTATTTGGCAGGAGAGGAGTATGTGCTCTCCCAGCAATTTAGGAATGCCTTGTKTATTAGCAAGAAATTCAGTTTCTAGTGCTATTATTGCAAGAACAACAAATGGGAACCAAATTAGAAAGGAAACATGATGAAGACATCACTGGAATGGYACCTGCTGGAATCGGATGTCCAGATCAAAAGTGATGGGCTCTCTRGGGTTGCAGATCACTGGCAGGCTGTACTCCTGGTGTGGGGCAGTGGTGCAGGCTATCAGCTTCACCGTGTACGTTCCAGAATAGTCTCGAACCTGGACACAGAGAGAGAGGCAGCTGTGCCACCCACATCCCAGCTAAGAGGCTGGGGCAGTAGGAGCCTTGGTGAGGGTTTTACCGCAAAGTCTGAAAGGAAGCTCCACTGCTGGACGGGCAGGTTGTAGGTGGGCTCGCTTCGGATCAGGCTGAGGCTGAAAGTGAGCCCYGGGTGGTCAGCTGACATAACCATGGAAGTTAGAGATGAAGCTAGAAACATGCCAAAGAGACAGATTTGTCACCTTTAGTGTTKCATTGCAAACTCTTAGAGCCTGAAAAACATTCCCAATAATTCATAAACCATAATGCCATAGCTGATGTTAATACTTTCACAGGGCACTGGGTTTTATTAACTGAAACTAAAATCAATTACAACCAATTAAAATCAATTACAATCAATTACAGTCAGCTCAGCTGGGCCTCCTTGATTCTCAATCAAGTGCCTGTTCAGCAACTGCTTTTGGACTACATGAGAACTGTATGAAGAATAAATTTAAGARACAGTCAAAACAGTGAGAGTGGAGTGGCAGAGATCCATAATCCCTCCTGTTTTAAACTTGGAATGTCAGCCCAGAGAAACACAACATAATCTCTCTTATGAATTGAACACTTGTCTCCACCTGGTAGGCAAAATCAAACRCACTAGAGGACAGCTGAGAAAAAGAAGCACCATGAAGGAGTTTTATGGGTTAAAAAAAYCTGAGTTAAACTAAAAGAGATTTCCTTTGTTTTTTTTTCCTATCTTCTCACTGTTGTTCAGCAGATTTAATTTAGTTAGATATTCTTTTCCATGGCTGGCATTCATGCTCAGATTTATGTCTGTAGACTGAGTCTTACACCTGTAATTATTCTGAATAAAGGCAGTGGGGTTTAAACAGATCAAATTGCAGGAACAGGTCCTCAGCAATGACTAATTGAATGTCAGTGAGAGCGTTATATTAAGAGACCAATACAATGCCCACACAAGACTTTTTCTTGGTCTCTGAAAAAGGTCTAAATATCCTAGAAAAGCTTCAAGTTAGAAAAGCAATTTCARTGTTAAGTTCCTAGGGCAATATAAGTAAATAGTAATTATAACTATGGGGTTAAAAACATGTATCGATAGATCCCTAACGGACACAATGACCTAGATCTTCATCCTTCATAAATCAGGCTCTTGATCAGGTGGAACTATTTGCTGTTCCATCAGATTAATGTATATTTCAACAAGTTTGACAACCTGGATACAGTCATCAATGACAAGTAAGAAATCTCAAGCAAAGGAAAAAAATCTGTATCTRAAGAGCATAGTATAGTTAAAAAAATCAGCTGTTGGAAGCAGAAATAGGGAATAAAATAGTATCAAATTTGAGAAGGGTGTCTTTATTTCTGTAGTACTGCTAAAGGGCAGGTTACACTTACCAGGRTGGGACATAACAAACAGACCATGAAACCGGGCTTCAGTCTTGAAKTTGACAACCAAGCGCCCCTCGTCGCTGATGCGCATGCTGGTCGGGAACAGGGAACCTGCCAGCACAAACCAATCAACAAGTGTGCTCCCTTGCAGGTGACAAAGAAATCACACTCCTGTGAAATATCAGACCCCTCTTTCATCTACCCTTGCCATGTCACGTGTCTGGGGGGACCCCGCTGATACTTTTTGGGTTGATTCCAGATTCTTCTCAAACAAGGATTTAAGGATTTACATTAGTGAGGCCTTGAGTTTTCAGGAYGTGATGCAGCTTCCAAAGCACATAGGGAACTTCCCTGCAAAGCCATGCTTTTACATGTTACCATGGACCCATACACCTGCTCTAGTGGGCTGAGGAAAATCCACACAGCAGTCTGTGCTTGGGTTCAGGCAGCATSGTCAGCTGCCAGGGGGCTCAGCAGAAGGAAGACGTTTGTTTTCACCAAGTATTCAAGTTGACTCCTACCAATGAAAGCTGCTTCAGAGATACCCTTTATCAGTGCTTCCCTGCCTACTGAGCCAAGGCAGCAACCATTAGCATTARTCAGAGCAGCTGGTTGTGACTTCCACAGAAATCTGCTCCAGGGTGCTGCAATCTGTGAAACTCCTTCGACAGGCTTTGCATTGCTGGCAATTTTTGGAATGAATCTGGCACAAAACACAGGTGTTAGGTATTSTAATTTCAGATTACAAGATCTTGTTTACTTCTGTAGCATGCAGACAAGATCTTTTTTTCTCTGGAGTTCTGCAAAGCTTTTAGAGTTCAGACATTTCCTCCAATGCTCCCTTACAAACAGCCAGTGATTTACCACCATTCTGCTTTCCAGGAAAAAGAAGGAAACAAGAATGTTCCCCCATGAATGTGCTGGAAATCTAACACACCTGTGTGAATGTATACCACCTGTACAAAATTATCTGTACCAATCATATTTCTTGGTACCATAGAAATAACTATATATTAATGTATGAATTAAGGCCTTAGAAGACCCTGACTGCTTTACAGTGTTACTTAGAATTTATGTAGGGCAATTATATCAATTGAGAGGTATGGAAAGAAACTGGAAACTAGTTTCCTCCCTGCCCAGAAAAACAACTGCTGAAAAWATATTACCCAAATGAGACTGGGATATGTTTGGAGTTGTTTTGTACTTGTTTTCAAAAGGAGCTGACAATGTTCAGCACCTCCAAAGTTGTGGCCATCAGCTTCTTAAAAAGAGACATGAAAAAATTGAAGATAGGAAATAGTAGATGCACCAAATAACTGCTGAGACAGAGGATTAGATCTGGTTGTTATTTGGTGACTAGCACATCACATGATTTACGGCATGTGGCTCATTCTTCATGCACTGCAGATTCCCCTTGCTGCTCCTCATTTCCTGCTCTTACTATAAGGACAGAAATGACATTGCAATGATTTCTGTAGTTCAAACAGAGATTTAGCAGAAGAAAAAAGTGATTTTATGTTCTTAGTAGTCCTGAAATTGTGTACATACATAATTACAGCTGRTACCTGTATTCTACCTTAGGTTGAGAGAGTTACGAAACACCTGAAGGGTAATGCTGGGAAATATTAGGTGAATTTGCATAAAAAGAACAATGCAGCATACAGGTGCAACTATGTAGTTTAATCTTGCACATACATCTGTATGTCACTCTTTGTAAAAATGTAAAYTAACTTTTTTGAAAGAGAAATCCTGCAGTGATAGATTTGGACTTGCTGACTACTAGTTATACTCACAAACATTTACTGATGGTATCTATCATATTGTAGAATGCCTCAGAGTTTACTACTCTCACACACAGGACAGGCCCCCATTACATCGTTCTGTTTCTTTTGAATGTTTCATAAAATTTTCAAAATATCAAAAGTTTCTGAAACTGGCCATTCATAGTGAGAAAAAATGGTATCACAGAAAAGCTTAAATTATTTTCATTGAAGTGCAAACATCTTGTATGCTAACAGTACTTGGTTACATAATGTACCCTGAAGTTCTGAATGGATATAATTGTTTTAAATTTTGCACATGTACTACAAATATAACAACACAGTTGTCTCTCTTTGCAGTAAAAGAGCTGGCGTCAACTTTACACGATTTTCATAAACGCTCCAGCAGACGCCTGTGAGTGCTAGGAAATGACAGCTTGCAACTGATAATAAATGAAAGTTTCAAATTTGTTTTTAGTCTTGGAATGATTGAAAACCCATCCTACCGTGTGCAAACCATACTCTTGGTAAACAGAGTATGAGTTCTATGCCAAGAAMTGCAACACCCACCTTGGAGCTCTGCTTCAGGTGGGCTGCCGATCCCATCCTTCCACAGGATGGCAGTGTCATACACRAAAGTCAGCCGGAGCTCGGACTGCAGGTCGAAATGCTGCCAGCCTCCGACGCCCACGGGAGAGTGGAAAACGTAAGAGACGTACAAAGGGACTCTCAGCGTGACATAGGACTGCACTAGGTTGAGAACCTATAAAACACAGAATCGTATATTAGGGTTAGGGATCATGATCGGCATCATCGCAAAGGTAAGCCAAATGCAAGAGAAAGAGAAGACAGAACTTGAAATAAACACTGTGACTCAATTAAATTCTCTCTTTGTAAATTACAGATGAAGTGCAAAACCACCTTTCAATGGTTTTCAGCTGAGCTTACCTCACTTCAAGTTTCATCTTTGTAATTCAAACTGATAAAACTTAAACGCCCTAAATTTTGACTCATCATTTTTGCTCAGGTTTTTTTAGCACATAAACAATACAGCTACAAACGAAGGCTTTAGAAATTTTTCAAATATGCTTTTGCATTTGCTCTATTTGCTCTATTTAACCAACTCTTTTGCTTATGTTCTTGTTACTATCAACTAAGAAACTCTTCTGGAAGATGCCAAAATTGCTTGGATGTCATTGCAAGACCGAGTTCTTAGACTCTACTTAGTCACCTCTGGGACTCTTTCTTCCTTTGTGCATGGATAATAGCTAACATGCTGCATGCAAACACAGAAATCATACTGTTCTTCACTGTCTGGAGGAGCTAAAAATAATAAGCAAGCTGATATGGATTTAAAAATAGAGCCTTCCTTTATATATTGTCCCAAACAATTGTGCTGTAATTATCAAAGAATTACATATTCTTTATATAWATYTTTATGAAAAAAGATAAGAAGAATAGTGTCAGTAAACTGTCACCTCTTYAGATAGCTCTTACATGACACACRGAKCTAAACCTGTCTGAAGAGACTCGCSTTTATGTTTGGTTAGAAATACTTTGTCTCTCACATATCTCTGACTAGAAATGTGTAATCCAGATCCTTTCAGACCTGGATTTTCTTAGAAATACATGGGAGGAAAGACATTGAGATCATCTCCCCGTGGGAAAGTTTTCAAAGTCATAAAAGCTGTTGAATTCTCATTTAGTTCCAACAGAGATTCGATATACAAATTTGCACATCTGAACATTTCCCTGATTGCCTTACATCCTACTAAAGAGTGTATTGCCCTATCAAAAATCCCCAGCACTCAGGGCAATGTACAAGCTGGGCTCAATAAGCAGCAAGTCAAGGGGCTGAATGACCATCACCTTACAGCTGCTTTACACTTTGAAATGCCTTGACAGAACTTCTACTAATATAAGCTAACCACAAATTTACTGCTTGCCGTGAACAAATACTTTGACTGAATTAAGGACTTCATTAAGGCAAATGTTCATAGTTGCCACAACTCACTTTTACATGTGACTCTCCTTGATCTGCACTCTGTGCTACCAAAATGTTTTTGACTTATACTGTTTGACTCATTCCATAATACATACTTGCATTTAGACAGTAGTCATTTGGAAACACCCAGTATCACAAAAGTCAAAGAATTTTAGGGTGGAAGGAACCTCAGGAGATCATCCAGTCTAGCCCACCTGTCAAAGCAGGATCACCTAGAGCAGGTGACACAGGAATATGTGCAGGTGGGTTTTGAATGTCTCCAGAAAGGGAGACTCCATGATCTCACTGGGCAGCCTGTTCCAGTGCTCTCATGCTGTGGTGGCACATTTTTTGTTTTAATTTATGGCCATTGTTCCTTGTCCTGTCACTGGGAACCACAGAAAAGAGTCTGGTACCACTGAAAAATAAAACACTAACACAGACTGGTAGATGAGATGCTACAGTTGTAGATTATAGTAATGCTTCTTTGTTGGTTTTACATAAACAAAATCAAGAATTTCTATTTGGAACAGAAATAAAAAGTTTTCTCAATATATTGGATTACCAATTAAAGTTAGACAAAAGTATTATTTAGTATCATTTAAGTTGCAAGTTTATCTTTGGGATACCTGCATGAGTATCTGAACAATTATTTTGGACACAGCTTCACTAAATTGTTTCAAATAACAACATGATATTCTCACTTCTATTAAAAAAAATATAGTGATGATGCAGCTCTCAAGTGTCTTATGGTTTGCCTTTGATTCAGGAGTAATCCCCAAAATTTTTCCTTTCCTGGAGCAATATCAAGGATTGAATGAATAAATTTGATTGTACAACGAATGTGTTACAATTGTAAGGTCATCCCAGACAATCTGTGTTGGCTTTTCTCTGTGTGTTTTTGTTCCATATCTGCATGCTGTACAGTAAGAATTAGAAATTGAAGTCAGAGATCTGAAGTTTAGTTTGCTTATAAGGAAGAGACAAAAGTAYGTGGAAGAGGATTTAATACACATCCATTATTTTCTTAAATAGAAGCATACATAATGCTTAATGATAAAGTAAAGGACTGGAATATCAAAGTGAGAATTTAATGACCTTGAGGATTAGAATAATAGCAGTGAGATGAAATCTTATAGCTTAAAGTATAAGGTAATAGAAACCAGTCACAGGGATTTCTGTAGGAATGAAAGACATTCATTAGATACAATAGAAGGGAAAGAAATTTTGTTATGYGAGTTGATCACATCATAACTATGACCTTCCTACCCTCTCCATGTGCTATGATCCTAAGATAAACTGAGGAATGGGGTGGAAATTAGAAGCATGCATGCCATTATACAGAGCACTAGTGAGAGCTTATCTGGAACAGCTTTGATCATCCATGCTTGAAAAAGTCTAATTTGCATTGCAGACTGCAGAAAAAGAAATCAACATAATCASAGGAATGGCAAAACTATCTGATGAGAAGAGTCTAAAATAGCTGTGTTGTTGAGCCCAGTACAACAAAGGCTGAGAGGGAGTARGAATGCTGTCTATATACATCAGGAGACTAAGTGCAGAGAAGGGCCACTGATGATGAAAGATAGTGCTGACACGGGAACAAATGGGCCTAAGATGGCCATGACAAACACAGCCTAGAAATCAGAAGAGTYTCCAGCCCTCAGTGTGGTGACATTCCACAAGAATAGTGAGGCCATGAAATCCTGTTAGGTTTTAGATTAAGTTTGCTAGTGTTGGAAAGACATTATATAGACTTAAGGCAGAGACCTGGATAGGCTGACCYACAAAACTCCTTCTAGCTCATTACCTTATGACACATCAAGCTAAAAAAAAAWTAACCCTCATAGCAAAYCTTTCCTTGGCTTTCAGTGTATCAYTGGCTCTTCATGTGTACTGTACATAAAGCAATTCAYTAATGAGGYTTTAAAGCCACATTTTAGGGTTTTCTTGCCTCCATTTAATGGGATTGTAGTGTTAGAGAGCTCAGCTTATTTGTAGTGGTTGAAATCTAGTAGCAGGATCCTTTCTGGGGCAAGTCTGCCAAAGGAACACTGCTSCTTTGACATATTACCACTGCTCTGGGGAAAAATCTGAACTGTCTCAATTTTTAGGACTGTAGAATTTAAAAGGTAAAAAATTTTGTAAAAACTGCAAGAAGTGTCTGGGCATCAGAGCTATTTGCCTCAGCCTGGGAATTTACTTGTGCACTCATGTGCTTCCATCAGTATTGCTGGCCTTTTGTGTGATTCATGGCATGGGTGGAGGAGGAAGGATTTCTTGCTAAAATCTCATTGAGTTTTTATGCACACAAACCCTTCTTCAGGCACTCATGGACTTGCAGGTCTGGAGGCAAACCTGCAACACTGATAGTCAGAGAATTACTGAATAAATAAATTTCTCTAACAGCAAATGAAAACTTTTAAGAGCCTCTCATTCCTACAAGGRTGAATCTACTCTTCTGTAGGCAGAAGAGAAAAATCTCAAGACATGGTATATGAATGGATTTTTTTGATATAGTAAAATTAAAATAAAGAGTAACTCAAGTGCAGAGGAGAGCTGTCAAAGTGAGCAGACACTGCCCCGCCCCCCGAATGAATCGATGGAATGTGTTACACAGATGGAGGAGTTTGACTTCTCCAGCCCTYCTAATAATGCTGTTTAGACAAACAYGAGAAAACATTCTTTCCACTGAATTATCTTTCTTTTCCAGCACTGAATGCAAAGCCTATTGGGAGTAGCCAGCTGTTCATTTTATATCTCAATGTGACACTGATGAAACCAAAAGGGTAACTTAGAGCTGTGTAAATGTAGGATCAGCTTAACTGCTATGGAGAGACAGGACAGGTGCATTGTGTATCCATGCATCCTATGCACAGATTTTCCAGTTACACTGACAAAATCTACATTCAGTAATATTGATTTTAAACAATAATAAGTGGGTGTGAATTTTACTGTTCTGATACCAGGAGAGAAATACAGACTACAGCTACATCCCAGATGAACTGGGGAAATTTTGTCTCATGCTCCAAGACAACATCAGGTCTGAAGAACCAGAGAACACAGATGACAAAAATTGTTCCAAGGAGGGAACAGACTCTTACAGATAATATCTGGAAAATTTTGGATAAAAAAATCATTAAACAGTGCACCTCAAAATTCTCRTGTGTGAGAGAAGAATGTGATTTATACTGGACATTGTTCTAAGAAGTAGAGCTTCACACTTTTTTTTTGTAAGATAAATTATCACAGATCATAATGCCTGGTTTAAAATACTGACAATTTCCATTTAAGACTTAGAACGTATTAATGGGAGTTTCTATAAGTGTTTTCCTTTTCTTCCCCTTTCAGATGCAATCTGTCAAACTTCATTAAGTRAAATACACAATTATCTTGAGAATCTGTCAAGTAACAATTTAGAATATTTACAATAAAAAATATTTTCAATAAAGGTTTGTGGCATGGTCTCTGTTCTACATTTGTAGTGTGCTTTATTTAGCTGGCTTACATTTCCAGAGGGCAGAACTTATCAGTGTATGTGTGTGTGTGGACATTGATACTACTGATAAAATTAGAATTAGACATTAGTAATAACACAAGTTTTTGCTTTATTTTGTATTATCTCAGTGAAATTGGCTTTACATGAAAACTGTATTTTTATTCTCCAAATTACCCAAAGTGTTATTTTCTATTGCATTGTGATGTCTGTGAATTTGAGTCAYGGAACCTTAACAATGTTATCAATTAACTGTTTGCACAATGTCAATATGGCAAAACTAAGATTTGTCCCTGAGAAGACACCCAGACAGGTAGGTCACAGGTGAAATGCAAAGCAGRTTTGTTTAAAGAAGTCTGAATGGAGAAGAGAATGCAATACAGCCTTGAAATGCCAGTCCCTTGAAAAAATTTAACCTCTGACTTTGTTACACAGCTGGCGGATTTACTTTATAGTTTTTTTTTTTTCTTTACAGCTTACTAAATGCACATGTTTGCAGGTAGAGAAAAAGGTTTGCCTTTTAATGAGGTTTCATGTCAAGGGAACATGAGTTGTAGAGTTTTYTTAAACTTGACTGGGGTTGCTAAAGTGAATATAAATATTGAAAAGAGGCATTTCTGTCTGATTGCATTTTACAACATCAARTGAGATTTTCAGAATAGGTGAGTTTTCATCTTAAAGTATGATTTTGTTAGAACTAGTTACAATAAAGCTGGAAATATACTGTTTCTGTGTAGTAAAAACCCTCTGCAAGCTTCCTTGTATAAGGTGCAGCAGTACATTAGTGATTTTAAAATCTGTTTGCAGATGGGATTTTGAAATGCTTGGTGCCATAACATGTATAGCATAAATGTGAWCTGAATATATTGGAAGAAAGACATTTTCAGTTTGGGCCAAAAATAATTGGTTTTTGAAGAGAAAAAAGCAAATTGCTCAGCTATATTCAATTACCATCATTTCAAGGTATAAAGCTATAATTCAAGTATTTTAATACATGTTCTTCACCTTCTTGTTCCTATAAAAGACTTGATTAACGAGCTGTCATTAACAAAATTAGTTTGAATGGTAATTTCCTTGCTTCCCTATCCCAAGTTTGGCAATGGACTGGAAAGCAACATCCATACATAAATACTTGGCCAGAACCACACAGAAGCCTTCAGATGCCAAACTGCCTGGCTACAGGCAAACAGTTATAACAGTAGGAAATGAGATCAAATAATACTTCACACTCCATGAAATAAGCACAGGCCASTACTTCAAAGTACACTTCATTAAAGTACAGTCACTCACTTGGTTTTCACTGTCTCGTTTTTTCACTTCCTTTCATGAATATCTGTCATTGTTTTAGAACCTGTGTTGTGAGAATATGAGGTGTCTGTAGTTCTTGAGTCTCACAACGTCCCCATGAAGTAAAGTCCAACCTTGGGTAGCTACTTGGAAATACTAGAAGACTGCCCTCAAATAGGTGAGTTCCCCTTTTTAAGGCGTATATATATCCAAATGTAGACACTGAATTTTAGACTGTGACTGCAGGTTCTCCTAAAGAAAACTGCTAATCATCAAAGCTGACCTTAGCTTGAGCAAGGATAGAACTCTAATCCAAAWTAAATAGCTCAATTTAAAGAGGAGCAGGTCTTTAATTTTAAGTAGAAGTTCTTTAAACTGCGCATCTAAGTCCATGTGTAGATAGATAAATGCCTGGTTTTTCAGCTGYGGGCAGACCCCAGGAACAAACCGTCAAGCTGTACACTGAAAGGAGTGCTGCATCCAGCTCACACAGGGTTTGCTCATGCACAGAATAATTGAGAAAGAGAGTGGGTCACAATCAAAAGGCCTCAAGGGAAAAAAAAACAAAAAACAAAACTAAGACCTTCTCTGTATTTATTATGACAGTTCATGRGTTCATGGGAACTGGCTAAGACAGCTGCAGCCTTCAGCAAACAYTAGGAGCTGTGCCAGAAGAATTGCACCAGCTGCAGGTCTCCTACCTAACTTCTTGCTTACTAAAGTTCRTCTTCTTCCCCTTACCATAGCAGGAACTCCCATAAAGTGAAGGTCCATATMATTTAAGATATTGCCAGTTCTTAGTGTGAAATTTCTTTGTCTGAATCAACATGGCTCTCTTTGACCATACAGGTACTGGAAAACTAGAATCAAGAAACAAAATTTTGAGCCTAAAGATCTAGCCAAAGTATCTGGTAAATTCAAGATATGAAATTTTCAGTRGTAGCAGGATATGGTAAGAGTGTTTTTGTTATTTATCTGTTTTGTCTGTATAAGAGAATTTAGACTTCCTTTGTCTGCTACAAAAAATGGTGAAAACCATAGCTGCCAGCTTCCCTCTCGCAGAAGAGGATTATTAATTGTTCACTGAAGGAGAAAAAAACAACAATGGTGACAACCACAGAGATAGGGCAYTGACTGCCTCCCCTCTCAGCTGGAGGGGGTCATGTGAAGATAAAGACCAAACCTGGAGAAGAATTAAATGGAGGTGGAGAAAACAGGGAGGGCAGTGAAGCGGGTACTGGCTGTGGGGTAATGCTTCACTGCTAGAAGTAATTCAGCTTGATATTTCACTTAACACACTGTAACTTTTTTCCATAACCTAGAAGGCACTAAAGGRTGACATCAGCTGCAGTTTCATGGCTCTCACAGCTCGTGTTGATCCCTCTCTGCTTGTAAACAAGGGAGCTTACATGAAGTATGTAATACCTCTGAAAACTAGGGAAAGTGCAGCTCTCTTCTCTGGCCACATTGTCACTTATGCATGTCCTCCAAAACTGAATATACAGGTTTTTCTAATTTACTAAAATACTCAAATGGTACTTACTTCCTCCTCTATATGTCTATATGGACATAGACATAAATAATGTGGTTTTATTTAGATATATATTTGTCTAAAGCAGCTATTCAGCCTTTTCTCTAAATAACACAGAAGTATTTAAAATGGAAAGGATTCATACTAAGTCTTCCTTCCTTTTCACTGAGGGAGAAGTGGCTTGCATAGTTAAAGATGCTTCAAGYTGGTGTGCTTATGGTTGTGTTGTATGGGAAATAAGAATATATGGTTGCATATTGCCTGGGCATAAGGAGATAGTCAAAGGAATGATGACTCAAAAGAAATGGAGAAATTAAATCATTCTAAGAACAGTGAAGACTGMTGTCATTTTTATCTTGTGGGAATGTGTGAGGTTTACATCCCACACTTGGATGCTTTCCCTTTCCCTCTGACAGGTTCATAGATCTTGTGGAATGCACCTGTAGGAGGATCTGCTTTCAGCAGAAGCCAAGTCCAAGCAGAGCATGGACAGTGGGTTTCCACCATGAAGGTAGAGACCTTGACCTGGTCTCTGTAACAGGCAAGGAACCAGAACTGATGACAAAGCACTGAGATGACACATCCATCAAGGCCTTTGTATCTGAGATGGGCAGAAGCTCCATTTTKGTCCCATCTTCTGATTTAGAGTATAGAATCTCTAGTTAAGGGAGCAGAATGTTAGGAAGTTCTCTCCACATGCTGAAGAGATCCTGGTGCAATTTCTTGTCCAGCGAACTGACTATATGATTGCCTCTGAACCCCCAGAGTAAGGTGGACTTTAGGAATGTAATTATAACAAAATCAAAACAAAAAAAAAAAAATAAATCAGTTCATCTGATTAAATATCTATGTCCATCAGTGACTACACTTTTAGCAGTAAATTAGCTCTGTTGTTGCACATACTTGTATGTTTCTGTGGGCAATGACACACTTTTCACATCTGCTTTATGCCATTTAGGACTAAAAGAATAAGAATTTGTGCAAATAARTCTACTGAGGTCTCATAGGAGATGGATCCCTGGCAAAATGTCAAAAGAGCAGAGAAATTATGGTCATTTCACAAAGCAGGCTTATTCTTTTCACAGTGGTTCAACAAGGAATGCTAGTGTAYTGGGAAAGTGAATTAGCTGTGGATAGACTTCTCTGACATGAGTTCTTCTTCCAGCCTGTAGGATTGTTCCCCAAATACATTTTTCTGTACGTAAGTTTCATAGTTACAGCCACTGTACTCCAGAGCCTGAGTGGGATCAGACAAGCTACACAAGGTAGACMCAGGGATTAATTTCACTGTCACTGCTCCACAAGAAATCCTGCACCCTTTTCATTCCACATTACTATGGATTTTTAGAAATCATTTTCCAAAGTACACCTGAAGTTCTCTCCAATCTCTTGCTTTTAACTCCRCAACCAGTTTCCCAGCTCTGTTCTTTAGCCATTCCATATTGGCAGCATTTTTTGCTTCCTGAACAAGTAACTTTCTGCTGGGTAATGCAAAAACCACTGTGCTGTCTGCACTGATGGGTCGTGTTACCCAGTGAACAAGAAAGTGATCAGCAAAGCCAAGCTGCTGGTAGGACACTGCAGTCCATTGTTATCAGCAAGAAATCTCTCCACAATGCTTTAAAACTGCTTTTTAAGATATACTACAATAAATATTAAATAGCCCAGTGCTATCTATGTGCTAAAAGCAATTCTTCAGAAGGCTTTCATTTTAACAAAAKACTAAGTTGGCTCACTATACAGTAAAAGGGGGATTGATTTGCCTCAAAATACCCAGAAATGCACTGGGAGAAAATCATAATGAAGTTCATTCAAAACAAATTATTCTCTTATTTCTACTAGCACAGCTAAGGGAAATATTTTATGACAAGAATACAGTACAAAATCAAGTTCCAGTGGCATACCTGTCCATCTGTCCCAATGGTGCCTCCACAATCTGTGAGGAGCTCAGACATGTCATAGTAGCTGACAAACTCCCACAAGCAAGCTTCCAGGTTCAGGTTGCGGTAGAAGCGCAAGGTATTGAAGCCTCTGATTGTTGGGCTGTACTGGTAGGGAATGGTCTCTCCAATCACATCTGGGTTCTTGGTAGCATCAGTTAAGAAACCATGGTGGGTCTTCACTTCTGTGTAATCCAACAAGTTGGAGCACTTGTGGTTCCCAACTCTAGTTCCATCAGGGCTAAGTGTCAGCTCAAAGTTGGAGAGCTCTCTTGTAGAAATAACAGGCAGCATGCCTAAAAACATCAATTTATAGCACTATCACTACATGTCAGTTGTCAGAACTGCTTAATTTAGCCAGACTTTGTCAAACTGCATGTTATGCAGTGCTTTTGTGTTTTGTACTTACACCAATTGCTATATCTTAGAATTCAAAGAAGTTGATATGCTAAGTATGCATGAGACTTTACTCACAATAACTGTTTGTATACTATAAAAAAGACAAATAAAATACTTCTAWACATATAAATATTTAAATATATTAACATACAACACATTATTAGATAAAATTAGTGTGAATAGTAATTAAAAGRTATCTTTCTAAGCACTTTAAAAGTGTTTTATAAAGCTTAGGTCTAGCTCAATTTATGTAAATTATGCAGTTAATCTGAAAATGCTATTCCTTACATCAGAGACTAGGTATCAATACAGTATCTTATGCACCTTGTTGCAAACTGCAGTTTTTCACTCATAACGTTTTTCTCTGGTCCTATTGTTAAAATATTACRTTATTAACTTGTCTATTTAAAATAACCTGACCAATAAAATAGCTCAAATAACAGCATATTGTATATGTTCTCCTAACTCCAGAGCTGATTTTCTCATACCATCAATATGTGGCATTGTGACTGTCARTTTGATGAGGTTGGCATAGTCTGGATCTTCTGGGCCAGTGTAACGCAGTTTGGCAGAGAACGGCTCTGCTCCAACTACTCCTGATATCCGAGGCTGGCAAAGACCTAAGGGAAAAAAGAGAAAGCAACCTTACTTTATGTCCACAGGAAACAAACTATACTTTCCCTTGCACTACTTTAGATGTACTTTTCTTCCAGAGTACGTGTATCCAAAACAAGGAGAATTTTTTGAATGACAGGTAAACGCTTTGAGAAGCATGTTCCAGAGGTTTCAACAGGAATTTATGCAAAAGAGGATTCAMACAGAAATGATTACTTGATCAATAGGATCACATTTTCAGAACAAGGTGGTGATACTGCATYGGTGTCTTTCCAGTTGCATGTGTCAACCTTACTTGCAAAGCCAGTGCCAAGTGCCATACTTTCTTACAGAGGTCATCAGAGGAATATGTTTTCATTCCTCCCACCATCACAAGTTTTATGGAAGACACCTGACCAGTGTTGTTGGTTTTGGCACTGAATTGGAGTATGCAGTGATATGCCCTCAGAGAAATTTATGAGTCTCCTTATCCATTAGTAACAAAAGTGTGGTTAGAAAGATTGTGTCACAGGATATCTAGAAATATGCTGCTTAGAATAGAGCAAGCACCAAGGCAAGTTCAAGTTGCTCAAGGCTGCATTAATTTGAATTTTTAATTTCTCCAAGAAACGAGAATGTGAAATTTATTTTGGTAATCCTTTCCAGYGTTAGTTCAATGTGTTCCAGTATTAGTCCAAGTTTGTAGGACTAGAAAAATAGGTGTGTAATCATATGATCTGAGATATATGCAACTTCTYGTTACATAGTTCAATTTAGAAGTGTCTGCATTCTGGTCGCTTTGTCATGTGATGGCCAGAAGAATACAGGTACTCTAAGTAAGAAACAAGCAGATGTGGAAAATCTAAACAGTTCTCTTTGCCCATTTCTGAGAGATTTAAAGAAAAGAGGAGGCAGGGCCCTCCTCTTGCAGAGCTTATTGGTTCTAGAGGACCTCATCTTGGCCAACATCTCCAAGTTGGAAGCTTCCATAAGGATGAAACAAAATTTCTTTTCTGTGAATTACAGCTTTTAGATTGATGGTTTTAGGGTTTTTTTCCTCAAATGCAAATAATATTGCTAAAGAGACTAATACATTCTTTTTTTTGCACAATCTGAATTCCTTTTGAGAGTTTGGTCTATGYACTGGAGCTCAGACATCTTCAAAGTGAAAAATACTCAACATTTTTGCAGGTTGCTTTGATCATTGCACTTCTTTCCTTCCACATCACAAGTTAGCTCAGGTACTGGAARTAATTTATGCATGACAACTCAGACCTGACACTAAGTTAATTAGCTCTGCTAATTTGTCAYGTGTAATTCAAATAATGCATTATTACAATAAAAAAGCCAGTCCGTTTCATATAACAAGAAGGATGAATAATTATGAATGCTTTGACCAGGGAAAATTTTCCTCCATGCCCTGTTATTGGGCCCAGTTGCTTTAGTCTTTAGTCTAAATTTAGTAACATTAGTGTAAATTTAGTGTAAATTTAGTCTAATTTAGTCCCAATTCTCAGGTGTCCAGTGAGGCCTGAATGTCAAATGAGCTTTTTCTTCTGGCTAGGCCTTCATATGCCACTCCCATGTGGATTCTCTAATGTCTRATAGGAGCTGAGACTGAACTGCATCCTTACTGCAGCTGAATTCAAAAGTCAACAGAAACCAGGTTTCACTAATTCCATTGCCCATCAYATGTTGTTCTTATGAACATACAAGTTGGCTATGTGGATTATTTTTTAAAGACGTGGAGAATTAGGAGAGAGGAAAAGCTTTTTCTTTATACAATAATTTGCTGTGTCAAGACAGTTTTTGCACCACCTTTATGAACAACAGAAGAAAAGCTGAGATGGAAATGTTAAAATGCCTGATCATGTAACCAGCTTTTGCTAGGGCTGAACTTGGGATCCAGAAGAGACCTGAGCATTTTTCAGTAGGTGATGATGTCTTACCTTCTGATGTGCTGATAGTGACAATAGGGCTCATAAGCTCAAGACCCTCATTCCCATCTGAGTTCACAGCCCGAGCTGCACACTGGACACGAGAGCCAGCTTGAAAGTAAATGGAGTCGAGTGTAATCATCTTAGAGGAGGTGAAGAAGGTGTCAAAGTCAACCTCCTTCATGGGGCTGGTGACGCCGTCGGGGCCGGTGGGGGCACTCACAAGCCACCGGTAGCGTGTCAGAGTGTTATTGATGTTCTCACTGGCACATATAGAGCCAGTCTTGTCAAAGTCTTCATACTTAGGATTACAAGCCTGCAGAGCAAGCCACACGTGTTAAGAACTTATTTGCTTCATGGAAAAGGAGTTTTAAGTCATCAAGAGTCACAAAAGTCAGCAACATGGAACTCACAATCCCACTAAACCTCCTAAGAAATCACCTTATTTAGACAGTGAGCTATTTAGCACTGTTAGAGTAGATTAAAATGTATATCTAATTATGCTTACTGAAATAAATATTATTTTWAATTGATTTATAGGTGAAAACATGGCATAGTTATGAAGGCACAAACCACTCCCATGTACTACTTTAATTTTAACTTCTCCCTTTGATCTAATTGTGCAAATACACTCTTCACATAAAGATTTATTTTCTTTGATTCTTTTTTACTTAGAACCATTCAACTTGTGACATTCCTGTGCAAAAAGAATGTGCAAAAAACAAACTGAAGATGGACAAACCATTCTTCAAGGTATACGAATATTTATGCTAACTTTTCAGTTGCARAACTACTAGTGAAAAAAATGAAAGAAGCCTGCATTCCTTCAGAACTCATTTTACAGTCTGTGGCACTCACTGAAAACAATGGCTCATCTGTTATCTCCACTGATTTTAACTCTGCAAATTAAGGCAGGATAAYGCGGGAAATACTAAGGTCATGCAATCACAGACATAGTGTGAGTATCAATATCGAATTATTCTTAGTGAGGAACAAGTGAAACACTTTTCTATGCTTTTTRTCCTCCTGAAAATTGATTCATTATCCAGACAAATTAGATTAGTTGTAAGGATAATTCTAGCTTGAACTAATATGTGTGACTAATATGTGTGACTCATCACCATATGGATTGATACTGGGTGCCTAAAATCCACTGAACAAAATCCATATACTAATTTTGTTCTGGTCTTGCACAGAGATACTCACTGTGATACAGATGACAGGATAGCCAGCAATGGGACTGGTTCTGTCCTTGGCTCTAGAAGTATCATCATATATCAACAGAGATGCAACTTGAGGGACAGAGGGAAAGGTGACATCTGCCATGCTGTTCATTTCTTCAATGTAAACAATGGCTTTGGCTGTCTGACAATGAAAAGGACAGAAACAGTTCTCTGAAAATGTAAATAAACAAGCTGGACCTCRATCAGAATATGTCTAGCCTACGAAACACTGTTTCAAAAGAAGCTCTAAAACCTCAACTGGATGAGCTATTGAGAAAGGGTTAAGGCACTGAAAGTACACTGTTGAGTGCAAAAAGAAGAGCTAAAATGAAATTTTTCTTTTCAGAACAGTAAAGTTCTCAGACTTTCAACCTTGCCTCACAGTTTTTTGTTATCACTTCAATATTCTGGCAGTGTCCCCTATGTGCACTGTATGCTTTAATGACTGGTGGAAATGGGGTGTTTGTTATCAACAAAGGCTATACCTCTTCTGTCTGGCTGTCTGGAGTCAGRCTATATATGGTGTGACACTGATGAAGCAGACACCAAGTTTCAACAACATTTTATGCCAAATCAGAGGAATATGTACTGCTTAAATTAAAAGTATGTAAGATATAATGCTAAATAGCAAGAATCTGTGGCTATTTCTTCTTACACAATAGGAATAATATTAGCATGGTTTTGACAGCAATTTCACCTGAAATTGCTCTTTTTACAGCRTAGAGGTTGTACTGTATTGTCAGAGAGTGTTTCCAAGAGGACATCAGTTTCGAAGACTGATCATATGAGAAGAATATGTCTGGAACAATATCYTGAAGACTTCAGTCTTTCATTGACTCCATGGCCCCATCAACATTATTGCCTTGACAACAAACTGGTTTGTTTAGGTGTTACTGAGACAGCTGGGATGGCCTTTTTGTCTTTTAATATACAAGCAAAAATGGTGTGAATAAATCTTAAAAGAAGAGTAAAATGATGAGCCACAAAGTAAGTAAGAGGGTCTCTTTACCAGATTTTGTAGTTCAGGACTTTGCACAAACTTATTACCTGTATTTCTGCAACCATGTTCTCATCAGGCTTCAGGTGAACAGTGAAGGCTTCTCTCATCTCCCTTACTCCATCAAAGAGAACTTCAATCTCCACAAAGTGCTGTGTTTCACCCTCCTTGAACTCAATTTCTGAAAACATGAGAAAAACTTAAAAATAAATCTGCTGCTCATAACAAGCTGTGATTCTAGGCCCAGGCATGAGAGATGGCAGTTAATTCTCACTTTCCAAATTACAGATGCTCACAAATTTAGTTTAGCCTATTTGATGCTACAAATAATGAATAATGAATAGCAGTAGACACATGTAGAAATCACTGAAAATAAGATATAAATCAAGAGATTTGCAAAGCTCAAGATTTAGTCTAATGGAACTTAATGTTTTGAAAATTATCTGTGACTAATTACATAAACATTGGTATGYAATTACTAACATGAATACATATACAAATGACTAATTACATACATGAAAAATCAAAAGACTGAAGAATTCTAAATAAATAGTATTGTTAGGTCTTTTTCCAACAAAATATAATAAATACAATGGTATATACCAAAAATAAGGAACAAAGCTATAGCTACACAAGAGAATTGTATTTTGAAAATCATTGTCTCTGAAAAACCTTCATAAGTCATGATGATAAGAAGTCCAGTCTTAGCTGATAGTGTTTGGTTTGCATGACAAGGCTTTGGTGGCAGGGAGCTACAGGGGTGGATTGTGCAAGCAGCTGCCAGAAGCATCCTCCAATATCTGACAATGCCAGCTGGCCCTAAGGTGGACCCACTGCTGGCCAAGGCCAAGCCCAGCAGTGTCAGTTGTATTGCCTCTGGGATTAAAGAAGGGAAAAACACTGCTGGTACCACAGCAGTTGGGAAAGAGGAATAAGAATATGTGAGACATCACTCTGCAGGCACCAAGGTCAGTGGGAAAGGAGGGGCAGGAGGTGCTCCAGAAGGCAGAGCAGAGATTCCCCTGCAGCCCCTGGTGCAGCCCATGGTGATGCAGGATGTGCTCCTGTAGCCCACGGAGGTGCATGGTGGAACAGGGATCCACCTGCAGCCCATGGCAGATCCATGATCAAGCAGTTGGATGTCCAAAGGAGGCTGTGATCCTGAGGAAAGCCTGCATTGGAGCAGGCTCCTGGCAGGACCTGTGGCCCCATGGAGAAAGAGGAGTCCACAGTGGAGAAGGTTTGCTGGCAGGACTTGTGGCCCTGTGAGAGACCCACACTGGTGCAGTTCATGAAGAACTGCAGACCAAGGGAATGATCATAGTGTAGGTTGTGAAGGAGTGCAGYCTGTGGGTGGGACTTGGTGCTGGAGCAGGCAAGAGTGTGAGGAGAAAGAAGCATCAGAWATAATGTGTGATAAACAGACTGCAACCCCCATTCCCTTGAGCCACTCAGAAGTAAGGAATCTGTGAGTGAAGCTRACTCCAAAAGAGTGGAGGGGTGGGAGGAATATGTTCTAAGATCTAGTCTTATTTCCCATCACTSTTCTCTGGTTTGATTGCTAATAAATGAAACTAATTTTGCCAAGTYGAGTCTGTTTTCCCTGTGCTGATAATTAGTGARTGATCTCTCCCTCTTCTTATCTCARCYRATGAGCCTTCTGTCATATTTTCTCTCTCCTCTGCRGCTGAGGAGGRGGARTCATAGRGCAGCTTTGGTGGGCACTTGCTGTCCAGCCAAGATCAACCCACCACACTGACTGAGTGGGAGTACTATGATTCTCAACTGTATTAACTACTAAAGAAATAAAAACTACAAAAACTATTTAACATCTGTGCCTAGAAAGGGTGACATGCATTTCTAATATTTGTATTTTTAAAGAATATCAAATTCACTTTGAAGATGTACAAAAATAACCAACTTAGGACCAGAAGAACTTGCAAAGAGTGATGTTCTCACTGGTATAATCAAAATACACCAGGTGATAAAGAGCTCTGCACCCTAAAGGGACAGGCACATAAAGCAATAGTGCATTAAAGCTGAATTATATATGGGAAATAAGGCACAGTTAGGTAATAGAGATTGATCAGTGAAACAAAATGCTAAGAAACATTCTTCYTCTCCAAAAAGTTCAACCCAGGACTGGATGCCCTTTCTAAAAGATACATTTTCTCCAACCAAAGTTATTTGGATCAATACAGAAGGAATTTCGGGAAAATGGGAGAATCTTGGAATCCACAGAGAGTATGATTAAGTAATCTAATGATCCTTCCAATCCCAAGTRTTATTGAGCCAGGGAAATACCCTTATTTGTAATAAACATATGAACTCTTAGCTGTGTGACAGCTAAGAATTTTACTGATTTTCAGTTTGCCATCCTTCCTTCAGAAAACCCAATTAAGGATGTGGGTTTTGTACCTATGGTTAAATAGGCAGGTTTCCTAAACCCACAGTATTCTGAACCCTTTGGGGAAATACTGCACATCACAGACCTTTCTCAAAGGCTTGGGGGCAGAGACTGAGAGCCTCTTGTTCTGCAGTAGCATGTTTCCCCWGAAAACTTTGCTYCCATGTGCACAGCAGGGAGAAATGYAAGCACRACARTGCCCACAGGTAATGTGCATATAGGATAAATATCAGCTGATACTAAAAATGCCTGTGGTTTTCAGAGGGAAAGAGCAAAACTCTAAAATGCAGGAGCAAAGCGACTGGAATTAGCAAGCTCTGGGTTGATGATTTTCTTGTGGCTAACAAATTGTTTCTTCAGATATCACTAGTGGCAAATGCCACTCCTATGGAATTGAAAATATAGTGCAATGTTGTTACTGGATGTTCAAAGTCATATATTCCAGCTGGACTGGATGCCAAAATAGTTTATCCAAAACTATGAAAACACTCCAGCAATGAATGATTACTCTTAAAACACAGAGTAATATCATAGATTATCATAAACTTTAAAAGAAAAGAAATCATAACTGTACAAACTCCATTAGTGATTGTCTAAAGCATGTAGGTGGGCTATTAATGGAAAGAAGTTTATCAGCTAAGAAATTTCTCATTCTGTTCCACAAAGTCTCTCTTCATTCATTCAGTAGTGTAGAGCAGCAGGTAGTAAATTCAGAAATACAGAAGAAAAGCTTTAATATTATGAACACGGAAAAATAAAAAGAAACATACATTAATTCCTACATACAGCAAATACCATTATCTTAATGAATTGCTCAAGGAACAACCATACAATCATCTCCTATAGTAGATGTTTCTTCAGYGTAATATTATTACACTCTGCAAATACAATAAGGTTTAACTCACATCTTCYACAATTTCTTGAGCTACAGATGTTTTCAAAGGAGCCACAATTCTTTTGTAAATATCTTCACTGATAATTGGTATTCCAATTGGCTGTTGAATACCACAAGGAATCTGTCTAYACTAAATTTKAATTGGGAAAATGCATTTTGGGATRTGGTTGCAAAGTATTCTAATCGCAAAGTATTCTAATCACAAACTTATTTCATTTTTCAAAAATTACATCATGAATGAAAACAAATAGTTGGATGTGCCAAGTATGATCCTACCTTCTGATATAGGGTGATAGTCTTCTCCAGAAGTAGCAGATCCATCCTTTGTATGAACTCTCACAACAGAAACTTTGGAAGTGTCTCCCAGACGAAGCACTGGGATTTTCACAATTGCTACTTGCCTTGTGTCCTTTGGTTCACTCACACTAAATTTGGTCTCACCAAACTTAATAATAGCCTCTGTAATTAGAAGGAAAAAAACCTGGTTTAGGAGCATGTAAATGAGCTTCCAAAAGCCAATAATAATAAACCAGTCTCTTACTGTCTGCATCATCCCGAATCTTTATCAACGTCTCGTTTTGCTCGCCGATAGAGGCACCAAAGGAAGAATCACTTCGTGGCGTGCCAAGAACCAGACGTAGCTCTTCCTCCTCCTCATGGAAAGTATCATCCATAAGCACCAGTGTGCAAGGCTTCTCAGTTTCACCTGCAATCATTCTGAAGGTAGTATCAAGCAGAACTTAGGTGTTCTTTGCTTTAACACAGCATTCTCTCCAAGCCCAAGGCACCACAGGATACTCCTGCTGGCCAMGGCATCCACCTTRACAACATACAAGTTAATGAGCAATGACAGCAGTGAAAGCAGAATTAGCAGTCATWACCTTTCYATGSAAACTYRYTAAGGTGGAATCCCCCATTTTGGGATTTCTGTAAGACAAGTTTCTATGTGGTGTGTTCACTTTACATGTATTAGTCCTTTTGTTTTACCTAAGAAGAAAATGCTCCTTCTCAGCGAGTGACCTCTTGTACACAGTGCACTTAGAAAGTAAATACTTCCACAAGGAAACAGAGTAATAAAACCTTTCTAATGGTAATACTAATAACTAATTACCAATTTTAATACTAATGGCAATTTTGTCCTGAAGTTTTATATTTCAAGTCTCTTTCGATTGGACACTTACCTTCTTCTTTATATATAATATTGGACACTTATATTCTTCTGTTTCACTTTAAAGTCTTTTGAAATCCYGGTGATTCCAAGTGACAGCAAATGTTGCCCTAAAAATGCTTTGGAATATCAAACCCCTCCCTTTTGCACTCATGACTTAATCTGCCCTGACTTAGAAGATGTTCAGAAACCTGAACACCTTGTCTTACACCTTCTACACAAGCAGCAAGACCTATGAATGGTGTTCAGTGTCTGGCACCCAGCATGATTTGGTGGGCTCTTCATCATGAGACTGACTCCTACACCCCAGACAAAAGGAACAGTACAGCAGGAGAGAAATGAGGTCAATCAAATGTATTTTTCATCATTACACATGCATATAAGAACAAGGCTCTTCAAGATGAAGAACCAACCCAGGATACTGACTGTGTTCATTTCCTGAGGTTGCCTTTTCCCACCACTATAGAAAATAAATTATCCCTTAGGAGGAGAAAAAAAATGCAAAATACTCATCCTGCTTATTGTTACATGGGGAATGTGAAAACTGAAATGAAACTGCTGCATATTAAACATGCCTAAGAACCTTATGGAGACAAAATATAATTCTAGTAGACCTCTTTGCTACTTGTCTTTGCAGAGATATGGTAAGAGCAACATTCAAAAAAAGAGAAAAGTCACTTCCTAAGTGGCCCAGATCAATTAATTCTTACAAGCTGAACTCCTTCCTGGTTGCACAGAACCAACTGCAAAGGACAGCAATAAAAGCTGAGGCCAGCCCTAAATAAAGCAAGACTGAACAACTGACTTTTTCAAGAGAATTATGATACATGTCTACAGAAATACGAAGGTTGTAATTTTTGTGATAAGGGCATACCAAGGATTTCATGCTGATGACAGAACTTGTTTAAGACTTGTAAAAAATATCACTTGTGTGTGAACTTCAAAGACTAGAAGACCAAATTGCCTTCTGCACAAGTAGAAAGAATTAGGCAATATTCTTTCAATGTAGTAACATTTGATTTATTTGCATTTCATCTCTGATGTGAGATATTAARTACCTGATAATTTGGGCAGTCTTAGGAAAGCCTTGGTGGGAGAAAAACATTCAAACAGGAATTAGGGAGCTATATACCTGTTGAAAGATCTATTACTCATTTCAGTGCAAGTCAAATGTATTTACCAGGAATCTGCTTAACAAAGAGCAGAACTTCTTAAGTTTCCATTCTGACAGCAGATCTGTGCTTCTACTGTGTTATGCCAGACCTGTTTTTGCTATCAAAAAGATCCTGGCACTCAAGCTGAACCTAAATGAAGATATACCCTTTGGTTCTTATTGATTATCCCTCTAAGTCAGAAGAGAAGACAATAGAGGCAACACCATCCCATTGTGTATGAAAAAACCACCCAGACTTTTGTTCTCCAGAGTAATCTTTTTGGCACTACTTTATGAGAAGGCACAATCAAAACACAACAAAACAAAACAAACAAAGCAAAGGAAAGCAAAGCAAAACAAAAGAAAACATGGTGGACTAAAGGCTTCTAAAATAAGATCAAGAACTTACCAGGAAGGAATGTGATGATGGAACTGTCAATATTAGGACGTTCTTCGAAGTCCATCATAACCTGAGCTGAACCTTGCCTTGTGTAGCATCTCACAGTGGATGTGTRTCGGATATCCCCACTCCTGTAGATCATGGCAGAAATCTGGCCATCATTTTCATTGGCTACATATACAGATTCTTTAAACTGCATCTTTGGCACTGGGCAGAAAAACACAGAAAGGACTTGTAAAGTGTAACTGCAGAAGTTACCATATCTCCCCTCCACCATTTTGCATTTACTTATGCCACACTGCACCAGATACAAGAACACACAAGCAGCCAGACAGCAAATAACACATCATCTCCAAAATACGAAAAAGTGAAAAAAATTAAATTACTCACAATCAGACACTGAGTCATTAATGAAGATGGTGGTCTTGCTGGGTTCCCCAAGGGCAGCATTCATGGGCATCCTTAGCACAAGCTCAAATTTCTCTGTTCCTTCTAACACTGGCTGTCCAAGATCATCCAGAATTATCACACGAAATGTCTGCATACTGACTCCAGGGGAAAAATCCAAATTACGACTGATGCCCACATAATCTACTCCAGCTACCAATGGAAAAGAGATAAAGCAAAAAATATCTATAATTAGGCAGTTAATTGTAGGTAAATATTTTTCCTTTATAACATTAGTATTTGCAAAATTCTGGCATTCGTGTTAAGTAAAACTGTCTTTTGGTCATTTAAGTTGGACTACACAATAAAATAAGTCAATATTRATTAAGTTTTTGTTTAATCATTTTTTGAGTCACAAAATGAGGCTGATTTTCTTCTGTTGTAAACCAATAGTTCTTCCAGAAAAACTAAGGAAGTTTGCTTGAAGTGAGAAATGAAAGTAAGCAAAAAGCTTTGAGAAAGACTCTGGAGATGAAGCAAAGTCCTTTGGAAAGACATTTCATGTATTTTTGTAATCAAGATGGAAATTTTAGGATGAACATGAAAAAGAAAAGAGGCGAGGCCAGTGACATGACTGGGGGAAGAACTGCTGTTCAGAGGAGTTATGTAAAACTGAATGGAAAACAAATCGAATTCTGCTCAGAGCATATCAGGTGAGGTCTGCCACCTTACTCTAAAAGGAAGATTGATCTGGATTTGTTTTTTTTTTAAGCAAAGCAGACCAAGAAGGCAAACAAAACAAGATACTGAYTAAAACATGACACTGTCTCGGAACCAAGGCATTAAAGGTATCTAGGATTTGTGGGAAGGACTCATTTTTAACATTTGTTTTTTGGGAGAATAAACAGCAGAGCTGTTGAAACAAAGCTTTGGGGGAAACRCTTCARTTGAAATTGAAATTGGGTTTGGAATTCTTTGAATTTGGCAAAATTTGGCCAGATTGAAGGCCATCATCACATGGGCACTTGCCTAAAACCCCTACTGCTGTACTCCCCTAAAGCTAAGTCTATAAGGCAGGATTCCAGGACTGACAGCTCAGTGCAGCAGATCCACTGCTGCACTGTGTAAGGCGAAGAAGCAGGTTCATGGTTCAAGGCATCCAGCCTTGTCAGAGCTTTATGCTGGGACCAACAGACTAGAGAGMTCAAGAGCTGAGCCACTCCCAGTTTTTAATCCTAGAGGTCCTGGCACAATGACTGAAGATCCTTATTGCAAGGGAAGATTTTTTTAACAGAAATCAAATATTCAAGATTTGATAAAGACATCAGATCATAAAAGCCAGTTTAGAACTGAAGTGATCATGTATTATWTTGGACTTAATAACTTTATTTTTCATAAGAAAAATATACATGYTATGTATATTATKTTATGCAAATATCATACATAGATATTATGTTTAGATATTCTAGATATTCCTGAAACAACAGTAAAGTTACACTCAGGATAAGCATTTAAGGAAGATAATTTTTATGTTCCTCTACATGAATATCTTAGTTTAAACATTATGATATCTTTTGTGAAAAAAATACAGTATGCTATTACTTAGTTCTGCAGATAAAGGTTCTGCCAAAGCATCCAAGAACCACACAGCTGAAGCAATGCTGTTCCTGAACAGGATAATAGGCAATGATKTCTCATTGCCTACAGTAAAAATGACAGAAGCAAACTCAGCATGCCGCCAGTGATCATAACTGTGCCCAGAGTATGCTCTTGAGGTGGCCTTTGTACTAGTCTTTCTATGAGGATTTAAAGGCATTTCTCTTAGTGCTGTATTTCATAGCAGCTCTTACTCCTGTTTCTCTGAAATTCTGTAACCACTTTATTTGTTCTAAGAAGAACAGATCTGCTAAGATCTGTATGTGTCTGCTAAGAGCAAGACACATACAATTTTCATTTTATGTGGTTGAAACTGTACCAAGACCCACTGAAGCAGCACTTGTGAAATKCAGCAGCATGTGCCAGCAGTGAGTACCAGCAGGTGCAGTGCAGCAGCAGTGTGAAACCAGAGCAAAGCAGTAACTCACCCTCTGCAGTTGCTGGCTCAGACTTGCGGGACCTCACCGTAACAGAGGCAGCTTTGGACAGATCCGTTCCAGTCCTCCAGACACGCACCTCGATGTAGCCAGCACTCTCATCAACATAGTAYTCATCATTCCCAAAGTAGAATGCTGGTTCTGGTGAAAGAGGAATAACATCCATAAATGCTTCTTTACCTTACACTGAAGTTAAYAAGAGACCATAAAATCCACATCAAACAATGGAGAGCACTTTGCTCATCTCAGTAAGTGAAATAWAGCTTCTTTTTTTAAGGTTTAGAATTCTTCTAGCCATTTTTGGCTTATTTCCAAGTATTGTTTTCTATGGTTTTAGATGGCAATTGYTATATCAGCACTGTGCTCTTTTTCTTGCCTCCTACATTTTCAACTTTTTGTGTCAGCATGCATGAATCTGTGTACAAAACCAAATGTGGTATCTCGTCAAACTTCTTTTAGTTGCGTCCTGCACACAAGCCAGAAAATTCCTTGCATTTTTCACTTTGGTGCAAACATACGAAGGTGAATACAGATAATGAAACTTTAACTTCAATGTTCTCACAGATTCCTGCTGCTAAAACCAGACTGGATCATGACATGTAACTGGAGCTACTCTTCGTAACGTTTTCCAGCTAACTAAAGGGGCAAATACTTAATTTTAGTTCTCCCRCATCAAGCATTTAAAACAAAATCAATCTTATTTCATGTAAACTGAAATGTGAACAGTCTTTATCTTAATACTAAAGTTCCACAGTTCATAAGAAAGAAGACTAAAAAGYAAAGGAGATTAAGAGTTATTTCACTTAACAGACACATTGTTTAGCTTCATTTTTTCCTCCCTTTTTCAGTTTTCCTACCCACAGTAATTACACTAAGTAAACAGCCTTAAAAACATATCCCAGCTTTATCCTGGATGTATACCATTCTSCCCTTTCCATTCCTGCTCCAGACATGCAAGATTAATCATGCAAAGCCAGTGCCTTGGCTTTCCCACTGCACAGCAGAAATCACTGCTACCTCCCCCAGGTGCAGAAAGACCCACCCAAGTTCTCCTTGGGCTTCATCACAATTTTTTTATACTGTCTTGTGAGAATTTACTAGAATCATGAAGCTACAGTATCACAAATCCATCTGAAATACCATACAGCATGCAGCCAGCAAAGTTCAGTCAGCAAAGATCACAGAAATTGCTCAGGGCTCAGCAGCACTATGAGTACTTCCCTTCACCAACCATAGACAAATACCCAAAAAAATTAAAAGGAAATGACTGAAAAAGGTTCTATGGAGCTATGCCCTGCTTAGAGAAAAGATACAACTTACTCAGAGGAGGAGACATAAATRCTTTTTAATGGTAAGTGAAAGTTGGGACCATCATTTCCACAAGTCAGATTCTGATAATATTGTATGTCTGATGCAAAAGCTGTGACTTCTCTTACAATGGAATAAATGTTYTGGAATCAAAGGATCACCACAGTGTATGCAACAATCTCCTCTGGTAGATTGCTGAACAATACAAACCAGCAACTTAATTAAAACTAACCAGAAATAAGATAAAATTTTTACTTAGTTAATACTCAGCCAAAACTTCATCTGAGAAAGCAGCAGTTAATAAGCATTTTGAAACTGTATTCAAGAGTGAAATTGCAAGTTTTGGAGAAAAGAAATTTTTCTTCTGCTTTCAAGATTTTCCTGTATTTCACAACAACAACAACAACAACAACAACTACTACTACTAATAATAATAATAATATAACAAACAAACAAAAAAATGAACACCTTTAATATTCCTCATTAATAAAAACACTGTAGCTGCCTCTCTACTTATCTGCTAAAACTGAAATAATGCAACAAATTGATGGAACTGAGTGTATTTACTGAAAAATAGTGCAGATTCACAGACCTGTTTGAGCATTATTGAAGTCACCAACCTTTGCAGGATGAAAGACAAACTTGGAAGAAGTCTAASTTTGGAAGATGAAAATGTTGTCAGCTCCAATTTAATTTTTTTTTTTTTAATTCAAGAGTATGTGCATTTAAACGTCTGTATTTGTGTGCACAGACAGACACACATCAATCTTACTTTATTTGCCCATAGAGGCTGGCTGGTCAGTAGCTGTTTTTATACTTGGAACTGCAAACTCTTATCTGAAACATTTTTAATGGGTGAACAGGATACACCCTCTGTAACTTTTGTGYAATTACTATTAACTTTGATGAGAGTTCTACTTACAGGGATACTGAAGCACTAAATATTAGATCTGCAAAGAAATTTGTCATTTCAGAAACAAAATGTTCTTCTAAATTCTTAAGACGGACAAAGACTTCCCTAACCTCTAGATAATAAAAATACAGAATGCCTACTAAGACCAAATAGTTATTAATGTCCCAATAATTGGATAAAGGCAGTTAAAAAAATTATCAATTCTAATGCATGCCATTTCTTAAACAGGTATGCTTAGAGTTCAGCACACTTTGCCAAGTCTAATCTTGTTCTTATGTCCCAATGGTTCTAGAACTTGATTTGGACTTGGCTATACCTCATTTTAAGCACTTTAGTGRGAGGTACTCACATGGAGCCTGCTTGCTCTCAGTTTGCAAGGACAAARATAGGCCATTCCAGGTTTCCCAGCACAAAGAGCATACAGGAGGACAGGTAGAATGGCTCACTCACTACAATCAGAAAAATCAGACAAGGGGTGGAAGCATTCCCTTCTAATTACTGGCTACASAGGAACTTAGATGATCTGCCTTAAACTAGATGGAAGGCATAAAATAAAATATTTGTTTCTTACAGGATTATCCTAACACTTGGTTTACTGCTGCTGAAGAAGAATCCCCACATGCTATTCATTCCTACAGACACAGCCAAACAAAAAAATATCTAAACCCTCAKCTAGCTTGCCTTGTATTTCAGAGTGAGTTTTTCACACTTTTTGAGGTATGTATGTTCAATGAAAGACACATTCTGCATGGTTACCCATCTTAGAAAACAAACCCTTACAAATGTTTTCTAAATTCATTTCCTGTAAGCTGTGTTAGTAGCTCCCCAGGGGRAAGAGCAAAGCCAAGCTCCTAACAGAGAAAGCATTGTCTATCTCGGGTCATGTCTGGAAAACACTCTGCYCAATGACTGCAGGCTCACTTACAGYAGGCCTTTAATCTAGTAATCACTCTGAAGAGAGACTACTGCAAATTTAATGGTTCCTCTTAGAGAAATAAGAGGACRTTTTCTAAGGGTTTTTTTGTTCAGAGCCACGTATTTCACTGGCATGAAGTTACAATAATCAGAGGAGAAAGGTTAGGAGCTTTAGTACCAGGTTTCTTGGCACAGAAATGAAAACTTTGCCTTGTTCTTGTACTTATAGAGTCAGAGGCATATCTCAACTACAGCACTAGTCAGTCATCAAGCAGGAAAACAAACACACTTCTCACRTTGTTAGGAACACGTCTAACTTTGAAGGTACATCATCAAATCAGTGTGTAGCACAAAAATATTTCTTTCCAAAGAGGCTTTACCTTTTAAAATTATATCCTTATAAACTGCTTTAGGCAGACATTGCAAAAGAGCAGGTTTTTAATGAAAAAATCCTGTTGGGAGGATATTTAGGACAAACACAAAAGAACAGACTCTTTTGTGCTGACACCTTGATAAGGCTTAAAATGAAAATGAATTTCAGTGATATATGCTGCCAGTGATGCACACACACACACACACACACACACACACATATAGATATATACTCTCAGGAGGAAAGAAATAATAGAAGAAAACAGACATAGCACTCCAACAAGTCAGATACTGGAACATGGAGAAGCAGTCTTTACAAATGAACTTATGGTTCCTCTTTTCTAGGGTTAAGAGTATTTAAAAAGATAATAATAAAAAAAGCTTTTGCCTTCCTTCTTTCCGTGAACAGTACAAACAAGGCTATGATGTGAACACTATGAGTTGCCAGAGCTAGTAGAAGTCTGTTGTGGTCAAGTGCTTTGCAAGCCTTTGGTACAGTCTGGTCATGCTAGAGCCATGCTGAATCCAAAGKAAGGAGCCCTGATGGCTGGCACTGCTAATTAACTTGGACACAAAACCAGGCAAACATGGACCTGATCTGGCTCATACTCAGGCAACATAAATATCCYAACACAATGCCTACTTGCATTTCAGGATCAAAGCTGGCATTAAAGGACTGATCTGATGAGTCTGTAACAAAACAGATTCCAATGTTACAAACATGAAGTGYGTGAGTTGTAGGTAGACCAGTTAAGAATGAGAGTTCCATTAAATGTAAGAAGGCATGAGCATTTACTGTTTAATAGCAGTAAAGGTCAACTTCTGAAATCTCTCTCATATATGCATGTTAATACCAGCAAAAGAAAAGCCCTGAGAAAGCATCCATTACAAAAACTTCATATTAGGACAATATCAAAGAGGATTTTAAAATCTGAAACTAGGTAGCACCACATTGCAGCTATTTACACACACTTGAAACTATGCAAGCAACTGAGCTTGCATTTAGCACAATGAATTTAATTTGCAAAGTCATTTATTTTCACTGAATGCTGTAAAAGCAGGGGTCAAGATTACAGTCAAAKCTCAGTTCTGTAGCAGGCATCTATTGTGCAAATGCCAATAGCTTYTTATTTGATGTGGTCAAAACAGATTACTTTTCAAATTCATATGTTGCAMTCTTAACAGCTTTCATCTTCTTAGCAGTGTTGTCATAACTTTTGCAATCAAAAAGTAAATTCCCCCCAGAATCAAAATTGGTAGTTTCAGCCAAATTGCCACAGACATTATCTAAAGCAAATAATGTCTGCTTTTCCATTTGTCTCAACAGACCATTTCTGTCTATTGACTTAAAAAGGTTTTTTAAAACTATTMTGCAAACACTGTAACAAGTAATAGGACAGATTCAAATTAATGCAGTCTTTGCCAAACACACTTTGACTTTGTAAGCAAATTGCAGTCTTTTTTTAGTCCACATTGGCAGTACCATAMATTGATTAGACTGGCTCATCACTTAATTACTCTCATTTTATGCAAATTAACCTAGTAACTTCAGTAGAGTGACATGGTGTGAAGCAGCAACTGCTATGAACAACATTATATGTTATTCACATTTAATTAACTTATGATACACATTAATTTAGCATAACACTTTACATTTTAGCTCACCCTTTATGKTGAAGTGCATCCATGCTTCAGTTTCTCTAGACACAGTACCATCACAAGCAGCACCTGCCTGGCAGGCTTGGARTCCATATCTAAACTCTCTTCTACATCAATAAGCAAAACTCAAATGTGAGCAAAGTAGCATGCTAAAGGAAGACAGCTCTTGCTGCAAGACTGAGCATGGCAGTGAGATGGCTACAGGGATACCCCATCTCTGGTCACCTGCACTTTCCTTCTTGACAGCCTGCAGTGTTCTTTGTAGCCTGGAGCACAGAGCTAATTCTGATTTTACTTAATGTCAGGCTGCAGATCATAAATAGTGCAGGAAAGCTCGATGAGCTGCAGAGTATTCCTGAACAAYGGAGAATAAAGACATTTGAGTGTRSGARGACAAGCTGTAGCTCAACYCATTGAGGATGTGTGCCTTTAAAGWGAAAAYWAATTTTTCAACAATTAGTTAATTATTATGTACAAGATAGTAATGAGCAGTCTTAAATTGTTTCCCAGTTACAAATGGCWTGTTAGTAGAAAGGCTAATGTGTGCCTTCACTCTAATAAGTGACCTGCCCTTGAAGCAATTAATTTATCTTTGTTGGTTTGGTAAGAAACATTGTTACCTTTCCAAAACACCAAATTCATATACAGGTGAACGAACATACACATGAAAATATTTATTATTAGAGTAGTATTGTTATGATTCTTCCACACACCTTCAGGGTGTAACCTACAGACCTTGATATCACTGGAATTAGTACATGTGTTGGAGGAGTTTTTCCTATGTTCAGTTTGAGGACAAAGCCAAAAGATTTTTCCTGCTGTAAGTACATCAAGCTCCAATCACTTGCCTAAACCATTCCATAATGCAGATATTTGCCTCATTTMCCAATAGAAATAAAAATATAAAGACTAACAGATGAAGAAACAGACACTGGAATCTGGGACACACCCAAACATGATTGTATTGCCTGCAGCAGCCATCTGAATTTCACATACCTTTTTCCTACTGGCTATACCTCCCACAGAGCATGAAACCAACTCAGAATCTTTTACATGCTCTATTTTAAAAATGAATTAGATTACYTTTATATAACAAGCCTGGGAAATGGGATTGGTAACAAATTCTCAACAAACTGATGAAACAGAGGCAGACAYATAAATGGGAAGGCTTGGCAGTAGCATTTAAATGTACCACACACAAGGTTTTTCACAAGGAGCCCAAGCTTGAAGGTGCTTACAGTTAGTGATTCACACATCAGGTGAAAAATGAGGGCCACAAACAGAAATGGTGTGAGAATTCAGCAAGCATTTTAGAGATCAGGCTAGGTAAAGATACAGTATACAGCCWTTTCTGGCCAATCCAACTTTAGATTTTTGCAATATTTCTATTCAGTCAAAATGCTAGCTATGCTGAGTCTGCTGAACCAGTGGAAACAATTTCTTATAGGCTTTTCTGCCCACATACAATCAGAATTTTTAGCTCACAGAGCCATACAAGAGATCCCTTTACCAGGGCTACTGTTGAGSATGGGGACTTGGCAGAGAAGACAGAGCACAAGTGAAAACAGAGCAACAGCAGACTTAGTAGACCACAAAAGCAGAGCTCTCACAAAAGAAAATATGCTCTGCTGTATGTTAAAACATCTTGAATTCTGTCTCTTGGACTTTTGATCCCATTTGTGTGAGAGAGAAAAGACAGTGAAGTGAGATAGTAACTGAGMTAATCTTTTGAGGATTYATACTTTTGAGAGGAGAATCCATGGCACTAAAGCCCAATGGGCTACAGTGGTTACAGTATCTTTAGGGTCTTCAAAGACTATGAGCAAAGCAGCAAAGTCTCTGTATGAGGACATTCAGAGTAAGGAAGATGATTCAAGAAGCCCTAGGAAAACTGAATGCACCAAGACATCCTAGCCAACTTGATTATCTGAATCTTAAGCCTACAAAGCACTTGGGTCACTAAATTCACTCCATACAACCATATCCAACAATGAACAGATGATTAATTTAGAATGGTTTGCTAGGCATTCATTACATTTCTGAACAGTGTATAATAAATGCAAGATCTACAGTACAAAGAACAATGACATMAAAAATACAATATGCTCCAGCAAGACACGAGAGAGAAAACAATTCAATGTACTCTTGAGCGAACTGTCATAAACCAATAATGCATGAGGCTCTGGGATGCAATACCAGTTCACATAAGAACATCACTTCATTGAACTTGTTCTAAATTTAACAGAAGGTATAATTTTTTAATCTCGTGCCTTCTGCCTATCGGCTACTTTGTGTGTTTTGAATACAAAAATACAAAACTAAAAGTTTTCTATATTTCAACACTCTCCTTGAAACATTATGGCAATTCACACAGCAGTGTAATAATGCATGTGTAAGAAACCCATTTAAAAACATGCAGCAGTGAAGGCTGAAGAGATTTGTGCTCCACCAGCTGCATCCTTTACTGTAAATGAGCCACCTGAAATAGATGTGACAAAGCACTATCTGGAGGTCATGTCCTGTCCTCCTCACCTATCAAAGGAGCTCAGATCCTTTGGCTGGACTATATCTCTACTTATTTAATAAAGATGAGATGAAACCAACATCTGTAGTTCACACACACACAAATAYACACACACACACTTATAAAAGGGGGTACACATACATAATAAACTGTAAGCAAAAAATAATGGTAAGAAAGCAAACCATAAATGTGCCTTGTTACTCTATAGAATGTCCTAATGCAAAGTATGACATTAATTTATTTCTGTAATAGGCAGCAAACAGGCACTTTCTGAAACTTTAAGGCTACCATCATAGATTGAACATTTTTCACTCCGTTGAACTGGTGATAACAAGAAACTATTAGTAAAGAAAACTGGGAGTRTAATATGTGTCATAAGCTGGCTGTCATCCACTTTTTCCCTTGATTAGTTGCCAACCTGGACACCTGCCACAGACTGGGGAAAGGAGAGGGGTCATACAGAGATTTTACTTAATGGGAGGACAAAAGAAGTTAAAAGCTACACAGAAGTGCCAGAGGCATCAGACTCACAAGCACTGTAAAAACATAAAAGGGAGAAAGTAATCAGAGATGGAYGTACAGGARAAAAGAACTAATTCACTATTTTAGSCATCTRCAGAGAGTGGTGATGGATARTTGGCCAAATCATGATTCCAGTCCGTAACATAACAGTGGGCATGCTCTCCCTGTAGTGTTCAGATTTTAATTAAAATTGGACAAATGGACTAGCAGATGTTAAATACCAAGATTAATCAACCACATGTTCAGYTTGAGGTCTGAGAGACCTACTGGCAAAGAGAAAAAGGCACATTTGACTGCCTGCCTTGGAGACCACTGGAAATGAGGAGATTCCAACTAGTCTTGTGAGATAAGGACGTTCCTCTGATAAACTATATTAYTAATAAAACACTTATTTATCACAAGCTATAAATTTGGCTCAGYACACAAACTGAGAGTTAGTTCATAYTGCCTGCTTGCTAGAAGCYAATGYAAAACATWTATTTATACTGTAACATTGCAGAGCTGATGTTTCAGGCTATTGATAGTAAATATTAATATGTACTTTATTACTCTAAGGAAGCTGGGCAAGTGTTAGTGGGTGCCAATTTCCAGAACATGGTCTAAGGATTTTCAAAATTTAATTAAGTGTAAGGAAAGTAATAGCAAGTGTTTTAAAGAAATCTCCAGAAGACTAAATAATTAATCTGTTCTGTTTGACCTCTAACATTCCCTTTCTGCAYTAGGATATCATCATCCAGTTTACTTATCTGTAAAATATTCCCAGACAGTGCTATCTATCATGTGGATGGTATGAGTGACAGATTATGTTGATAAGTGTAAAGACTATAGTCAGCAAACCTCCAACATAAACCTGAGTCCTCTGCTTTCCCAGCCTTGATGTAGAAATGTCAAGAAGTTTGAGCAACTTCTTGCCCATCTAATGTGAGTGAAGTGGAAGAAATGTATTTAATGTGCYTCCTGCTGTGATCAGCATGAGTCTTCAACAATTCCACTCAGGCAGGATGGCTGTTTGTCAGCCRGGCTGTAAGGCTGTGTGCTCTCACAGCAACACTGAATACAGTAGCACAGAATTAAAATCACACGGGAAGACAGCCACTTACAAAAAAACTTGCAGCACACAATATAATTGTAAGTATTTTCCCCTTAGGTGCAAACTTCCAGTTCTGCATTCACCACACTTGTTCTCTTCAGGTTTCCAAATGTGATTACAAAATGAGCGTTCAATTGTCCACAACGTAAAACCAAGTAAGTAAAAAAGTCTAAATCAGCACAGTAGTCAAAATACAGTGACTGTGAAAAAGCAGAGCTTTGACTCAAACCTTGTTAAAGCATTTTGTATCAGACYTGTTGCATACAACACAGTAACTCTGTTAGTGCTGGAACCAAATTACAGGCTCTTCATTCCCAGAGGAAYACTAACAAAAGAATTAGATCTCATTTTTTCTCTCTCTCTGTGAAATGATTTCAGAGTCACTGCTTCAGCTGGAAAAACAGAGAGCACTTCCAGCTGATCTAGCTTAGTTGCTAAGTGCCTGAGGATTAAGGCATTTGCATGGAAGAGTAGGGCCTGAGTATTTCTGTGAGTCTTAGACGGAATTCCAGGATTCCTCTGTCCAAGGGGAATGAAAAGTGCACATTAAGCTCATCTTCCTTTTCCTAGATGCATAATATTTATCTATTATATAAAGTGACTCCTTCAAATGAGCTTTGTGCTGAATTCTGTGCTCTCCAGGCAGTATAGGTTATGTCCCTCATGCTCAGTAGTGCTTACAACTTTGTACTTCCAAATTCAATTTCTAAGGCAGGGTTTATATCTACTGTCATAAATCAGTGTATTCAGATGCAGCAGGTATGCCTGGTGATTGATGGGATGTTTCCTGGGAGTACATCTCTCTTTCCATTAACTGTAGAAGAATCCTGTAATAGCCTGTTTGAATCAGATGTCTGAAGTTATGGAGATTAATACCAAGTGAGATTAGTGCCATGGCAGAAGTGGATGATATACATAAGTCTTTCCCCTATGCATGCTTTTCTTCCATGGTTCACAGTTAGTAACTATCACATCTGACTAAAACAAACCATGTTTTTATGTTTTTACTTTTCAGTGCCTTAACTGTAGTGGCATGTGTAACTTTGAATCCAGGATATCCATGTAAAGTTTTTCCTGCTACTTACTTCATTAACTTAATCCTTTTCTTTTTTTTCTATTGAACTTTAGTACCTATCAGAAAAAGTCCCTTCCAAACTAGGAATGTCCCAATAGCAGCACAAATTTGAAAATCACCATTCACAATATATAGATATACCAGTGCATGTTCTACCATACCACACATTTTTTTTCCTCAGATTTTGCTTTGGCAGCACAGCACAACTGTATAATCCCCAATTAAACTTTTCAGTTGCCTGGAATTTAGTGAAYACACTGTAGTTCACTAGAACAGCCTCTTACATTTTTTTATTGTCATGATTATATAGCAACCAAGACATTTTAGTTAGATCCTAAGGGCATTCTCTAGAAATAAAATACGTGGATGGTAGGTGTTGAAGGTGAGTGTTTCCTAATTAACTTGCATGGAATGYCAGAGGAGATAAGGCAATGTTGCTAGTGCTGACTTGAGTTCCATAGGAAAGATCTTATATAGTATTATTAAACTTTGACCTTTGCTATTTCTGTAGTTTGGCCTGAAGAAGTCAATGCATAATGTTAATCCAGTCACATGACTTGGAGACATCCCTTAATGACACACTGTGACATTTGTCCAAAGAAACTCTGTTAAGCAGAAGATGAATTTTAGCAAACAATGAGAAATATATATCATAGATGTGAAGTAGAGACTAAAGTAGACCACAGAATTTAGCATTACAGCATTACTACAGCTGATAGGCTATTACAYATGTGCTAAAGCTTCTACTAATTTCTATCTTAGACATCTTCTGCATTAAATCTTATTGTTGAAAGCTAAAGAAAATTCTTTTTTTTTCACACACCATGCTGGTTCAACTTAGYAAAATTAATTTTGTGCACTGCAAACAATAATAACCAATGCTGCTTAAAATCCTCTGCTTATTTATGCAGAATTTCAGTTATGACTGCCAGGGTACTAAATTGCTCACACCTTACATAAATATGTGCTTGTATATATATTTGTATGTGTGTGTGAATACATAAATAGATATGCAAGGTGTAATCTATAATTTATCTACTCTAGTCTTTAGTCTGCTTTTTTATAGAAAAAGCAGATGTCAGATGAAACAAAGACTTTTCATGCTTTATATTTTTATGCAAACTAAAAATAATGTGGTAGGAAATTTGACTGGTAAGTGMATTGTCAGTAAGTTTTTGCATGTGCTGGAATTCTTTGTGGGAGTTCTTTCACTGACACAGAAAGCTAAAAAGGAGCTCTGTCACATCATTCCAAATACCTCACATGCAACATTTTGGGTATAAAAAGAAAAGTGAATGTTTGCAAAAAAGTGTTCCAARCCTACCCTTCAAAGACCCCTTATCTTTCAATATCCCAAATATTCTTTACTCCTACCAACAAACATAGATATTTCAGTTGCTACATAATGAAAATAATGTACTCTAATTTCCCAAACACTTCCTCAGCTTTTTCAATAAATCCCATAAGATTATTTTTTGTTAAATTAAYTTGTGTAGAAAAGTTTGTAGCTTGAAGGAGCTTGGGCTCATAAATGCAGAAACTTAAAACTGAACAGTGGTACACAAACTAAATCAYTTATCCTGTTTTCTAATGGCAGTGTTAAAGGAGATTTCTCCTCAACTCCCTAACATTTTTTGTGAGTTTCTTAAAATATTAAGTTTTATACTCTGCTGTGAGTCACTGAGATTCCCACTGAAGTTAGATGATCTAATTTCAGCTCAGCTCTGATATTAACTAATGTCTTGGAGAATCATTCTATCCAACCCAAACTCTCCATATATATTTTAAAAAGTCAGAACACCAWCAATTTTTGGGTAATCAGCTTCTCCATGAATACATATTTTTAATAGCTACTCTCTAAATGTTCTATACTCTGCTGTGTACAAACTTTAAAGTTCATGAATTGATCAAAATTATTAATGCAAATCAAACTGGTTTTGAAGCCCCTAAATGAATAGTTTTTGCTATGTGTTTGCTATAATAGCAGAGTCAGATAAAGATTTCTATTTTGGCTTGCATTCAGTATATGATCTCTTACTTCACAAGATATATTTTTTCAACCTCTTGTAGTCATTAATGCTATATGATTACCCAAGTGCTCCACAGAGAAAACAAAGTCACCTCTGTCACAGGATTACAGGTGAGAAATTTCAGGCAGACTGGGTATTTATGAGGCAATTAGATGGGTGTGGACTTCCTGCCTTTAAGAGCTGCCTTTTGTATCCTTACCTAGAGAGAAATCACTGAGCTGATAATAATGGTCTGCTTTGGCATTAGACTTTCAAAGAGTACTGTAATATCTAATTCCTCCCTTTAGTCTTTAGGAAACATGATGGTGTCACAATAGATGTCTTATTGCCTCACAGAGAGGACTAAACCAGYTTATCAGTAGTCCTATCACAGAATTTACAGTTGAGATGTCAGTATCCATGCATAAATGAGGGCAATTGTACCAGGAAGCTTTCATGCTACTTCTCCTGGAAAAAGAGCTGTCACACCAATGTTGAAGCATTAAAGGAGAAGCTTGAGGCAACAATAATACATGTATTTTTGAAAGGAGTTGGYGATACACTGTACTGATTCTACTCTGCCTTAGTCACACTCCTTTTTCTAATCACCACCAGAAGTGYCCCTTTCAAAGCAATATCTTAAAGCTATTAACCAGTTGAACAGATGACAGAATTCTGTCTGCATTTCCTCACTGAGGTAATTTCTAAAGCAACATTATTCTTATTTGAATATTTGCTTTATTAAAAAGACGAAGAGAGCACAAATGGGCACCTCTATGCAGAAATTCAAATGCAGCATCAAATCAGAAGCTTGCTTCTTGGGATGGCTTCTGCCCCATCAGGGCCTCCAATAGGGCCCTCTGCAGCATGATTGAATGGGCCCAAAGGTTTTGTGGACACAGCCTCAGAAACACAGAAACAAGCCTGCCCATGCAAGRTGACATCTTGGATTGTGTCTGTTAATGTGACAGAAGGGAAAGGGGCAGCTCCTTGCTGTGAATCACTGCTCATGTGATTTTCTCAAACAATAAAACAGCAATACTAAATACTKTCAAAAACCCACATAGCTTTCCAATAGTATTTTCTAATCTCAAGATGGAAGCAGCATGTGTGTTAACCAGCAGGAAGAAAAACAAAACCCATTTTCTRCATGCTGACTTGAAYGTGATGCTATTTGTAGTTTCTGTCCTGCATTGGGAGTATCACTTCAATTATATGATGTCTTACCATCATCCTTGTCAGGCACAATGGTAATGCGAGTGCTTGGGAATTCTGCACCAATTCTTCCACCCATGGGCATGCTCAGTAAAACATCAAAGGTCTCAGCCTCTTCATACAAGGAATCATCTATGATGACRATCCGACACATYTTYTCTCGCTCGTCTTTGTCAAAGCGCAGAACGCTGTTGTGATCCTCTGGCCTGGATATGTAGTCAGAGTAGGAAAGCACAGAGGTTGGGGCAGTGCCAGATGCTGTTCCTGTGGCATRAAAGGAAATCAGTCACTATACATACCATGGTTACAATGATCTCCTCCCAGAAGTGGAATTTTATTTTCATTATCTTCTAATTTCTGTTTACTTTTTGGTGATAAGATGGGCTATAGACAAGGTCAGAGCTCCACGGACCCACTTCTGAGGTCTGTGCTACTTCTGTACATGATAAAATGCAAGAGTGTAGTCCTTCAAATCATTCACACCTTTTCAGTCAGAAGGAATATTGCCTATCACAAGAGACACAGACTGACAAAATAGCCCCTGTGAGGATTACCAGTAAATTACTTTAGTATATTTTACCCATATTGAAGACACCAGGGGACTGGAACAGATAGAATTTCATGAAAACAAATTATYTGGATTCCAGATCACTTTACACAAAATACTGCTTCAGCTCTCCAGATAAAAAATAGTAATAAAACGAAAGGTGTAGAAACCCCATGCCCTGCACATGTATAATTAGTAAGAGACTGAAAGTCAGAGGAAGGACAAGTATGACAACTAAGCAATATTATTTTGTATCATTTTTTTCAAGACACAAACAAGCAAAGCATAGCCAGGGCAATCACTGCAGWGCTTTCYKTTCCCATMACTTTCMGATAWATGGGRTGCATATAAAAATCTTGCAGAAATWTAARGAACACAGATCCYCTTCACCTCTCCRTGATGATTTTTAAACTGTGTTCAGTAATACCCGTAGACATTTCCAGTTGAGACTGAAGATATTTAAATAAAAAWGTAATTAACAGAGTTATAAACTATTTTCTTATAAATTAGATGGAATAATTATTTTTAAATTTCTGTCTCTTTTCCACTCTTGCMATTTTTTTATTCTGTAGTAGATTCTACCTTGCTGTGTGTAGCAGATGACCATCAGTTCCTGACTCACATCTCCACTTCTTCTGACTGGAATAAATAACTCACCAACATCTTCTTCAATAGTGTAGGTGGAYTGAGGAATAAAGACTGTTGATTCTGCAAAGAAAAGAACCTCATAAAATCACCTCTACATTAGCTAAGAGCATATTTGAATATTCTAAAACTCACATTTATTGGCAATGCTACTAAATTGTAAGTAAAACTTGGAGGGTGAGAGAAGTAGAGTTTCCTGGTGTTTCAGAAATGGAAAAGAAAATCAGATCTTTAGGTCTGAATTCACAAGTCCTTATTAAGTGGTCTCTTATGTGACTGATTTGTTTATCTAGGGTTAATGGTTCAAGACAGTGTTCGGAGAATTTGCCCACAAAGTCTATCTTTTTTTATTATTTCCATGTTATTTAATTATTAACTGTTAACTACAGAAGTATCAATAACATAGCTCACACACAGGCTGTGGTTCACCAAGCCCATTCTTTAACTTACTGCATCAAGGTAATGAGGAAAATGATTTGGCATTGAGAAGCAAGTTTGAGCTCTTGACATCTTACTCTGACTTGGACATTTGATTTGAGTTGGTTACATGTCTACACTTCTTTTTTACTAAAAGGAGACCCAGCCAATATAGCCAGTGAAGTCTGAGAAGCAGTCTCACCCTAAAATCTATCATACAAAAGAATATCAGATCATTTTTCAGGGAAAAAACCTGCTAAGATGCAATCTGAACTCCTTCGTTATTTTATCTTCATATAATCAGATTGCTGGGTTTTATGCTGGTACTGGGATTCAGGATCAATTTTGTTCTTGTTCTCTCAAAAACTCAAGAACAAAAAATGACTATGCACATAATTATAAARCACCTTTACAGTTTCATTAGTGTGACTGCAACCCAAACAGAATATAATTCTGTATAATATCAAATAAAGTGAGATCAGCTGACTGCACTTTTCATGCAGTCATTTCAAATTCATGAAATGATTAATTTTTTCATCATTTCAGAGTACTTTGGCAAACAGTGTTCTGAAAATTGTCAGGTGACTTCTTTGAAAACATGTTTCAAGTTTTTTTTCTCCRACTACAACTAGCATGACTTAAGGTCAAAAGCCTGCCTTAAAAATGTTGTAATTCAGGTTTGATAAGATCTAGACTACTCACTATTCTGGCAAGACAAAAATTCAATGTGAAAAATATCAACCCCCCTCCCCCTTTTTTTTTGTTTTAAAGTAAAGCAAAAGACAGCACTAAAAAAAACCCAAAAAACATTTAATTCCTTATATTCTCCCTTAAGAATTTAGTTGGCAAAATAAAAAACTCTAACCTTCTAAAACACACAGGGATTTGATTTATTTGGTTTCCTCTCTCTCTCTCTCATAATTATTCAACTAGGAGTAAAGTGGCACTATAAAAGTTTAACAGACCTTATGAACATAAAAGCTTTGAGGAGAATGAACTACACCATCACAGCTAACATAAAAAACCACATCCCTATGCAATCTATATTTTGAATAAAACATTAACTACTGTCCCATAACCCAGCTGGTACAGCTTTCTGAACAAACTCACAGTTTTGATCCTAAAGCTACACCATTCAAATCCATTTTTTCACTGGAAGAAGAATAAAACTTTTTATGGTTCCTATTCAGTGAGCTTGGTAATCCCTGAGCTTCAAAAGAGTGTTAGGAAACAGAGTCCTTCCCTTCAAAGTTCTCTCTCTAGTTTTCTTCCAGGTATTCCTTGATTTGCAGCTGTGCATTTGATTTTGCCCTCTGCAACTTCGCTCTATGTATAATTAATACAAATTCTCTGGGACTGCAAAAAATTTGTCTTATTGTAAGAAATATAAAATACCATTGATAGCATAAAGAAGACTCAGCCAATTRCCTTTAACTGTGCTATCTTACTGATCATAGAAAAGATTAAGAGATTTAACACATTATCAAGTTATTTCTGTGTCTCATACATGCTGCTTTTCAAGTTAAGCACTATTTTTCTCAGTGATTAAAAATGGATTTGAGATAAGCTCTGGTTTAACTTGCATTTTCAACTAGGAACTAAGACAYCTCTGCTAATTTCCATGCCCATCACTCTTCAAATGTTAATTAGGGAAAACTATATAATTCAAGTTGTTATGSTCGTCCAGTAGTTAAAAGGTTTCTTAAGGCCAGTTCTGTGTGAYTACAGCCCATGGGTTCAAGTGTCTGGATGCAGCTGAAAAGATGCAAAGCAACRAGAGCATGCTCTACTTATTTTTAAWTTTTTTTCAAAAACAGCTTATTTYTTAATTTATATTTAACCATAATTTTATTTGTTCTTGACACAGAGTGTGCTACACTTGCCTAATGAAGTTTGCAATTACTGAGCTTCTCAGGATATCAAGGATATCAAGGCCTGACTGATGCAAATAGTTTGCTCCAAGACCAAACTTGTTGTGATCAACCAGCCTAGACTTTCCTGCACCATCCCCTCCCACGGCAGAGTAAATCAAGTTGGCCTCCAGCCAACTCTTCAGACACACTCAGTCTGCGAACACGTTTAATAGAAAACCTGTTATAGCTAAAAYGAAAACAAACAAAGCCCCTAGAAATGACATATAATTTAAAAATGCTGGTATTTCATAAAAACATGCTACCTGAGTAGGCCCTTCATCAAGCACTTTAAATGATAGAGGACAAATGGCTACCTGATGCCCAAGTCTGTCTTCAGGAATATTTTGAGGACAGTCAACCTTTAGTACCCACTGTTACTCACAGCTTTTGCCCTCCAGTTTATCTTTTGGTATATGGATATATTGGCAGTACAGTTCTGGAAAGGTTCTCACCATCTCCTGGGTCAATAATTTCCACTGTGGATGCAGCAGGAAATTCCAGAATTGCCATGACRGGCTCAGAAAGAACGATTTGAAAGGACTCAGAATGTTCGTGTTCACCATCACTCAAAATCCGTACTCGCCAGGTAGCTAAGGTYTGACCAGGGTTAAACTGCACTTGCTTCTGGGCTTTTCCTCTGAAGTCTTTATCTTTCTTGGCAGTACCATCTTTGGTGCTAATACCTGTTGAAATCAGAAATTCAGGTCATTATAAACATCCTAGTAATTTTTCTCCCATTGTGTCATCCTTAAAAGACATGTGGAAAAATATACTTTTCACAACCTGAGAACATTCAAACTAAATCCATTACTCTTGATCAATTTAATATTGGGTGTCACACAGAGAGGTGGAAAAACTCTGTGTTCTCTGAAGTTACATCAAGCTTCAATTTCTCCATACGTCCATTATGGATGCCCAAAAAAGACAACAGATTTTTCTCTCTTCTTTTCTCTTCTTTTCCAGAACATCTAAATAGCATCCTGCCTGAAACCCTAGAAAATATATATATTTCTCGTAGAAAGAATAAAAAYACCCCTGGAAAGTTCCTTTAAAGGGAAAGCTAAGGAAAACACAAAGACACAAAGGAAAATATACTGAATAAAAATAAAAGAAGATGCAAAACCTGAACCGTTGCCCTCATTGCCATTGCAATAAGAATTTTTAAAAAATTTTTAAACATTCCCTACAAACCTTGCCATTCTTTCTTCAGGTTTGTGCCTTGTCCTAAGTCATAGCCAGTTTTATACAACATTATATATATATATATATATATATATGTATAAACATATATATATATAACCTTCAGACACTTTGGCACTGCATACAGACCAGAAAGGCCAGTAAGCATCTAGACTAGTGTATTTTATGCTCTTTCCAATTCTGTAATTCCATTTGCARGATTAAGGTATTTGGAGGCAAGTTACTCAAATTGGTTTTGCTGATTTTTCAATCAGCTCAATACTGAAACTGACCTTGAATCAATAGGAAGAAAATGTTGTAAACACTCTATCTGAAGGATCAGAAGTCACATCCATATCTGCTATTCAGTATCAGTAATTAATTTAAATCACACATCCTTAGCTATGTCTTTATGTCTTCCATTCTTTTTCTWTCTTTAAAAGAAATGTGTTATTGAAGTTGGTTCACTGTTCAAAACAGTCTTTTAAGTAATATCCTGTTAGCTAAGGTCTATACCCCCTAAATGCTATGCCAAAATATGTGTCCCTACTGCATCTTGCTACCTGAAACTGAGATTTTTAATCAGAAAAAGCCCTAAACAGAAACTCACCAGAAAAATGCTTACATGTCTCTGCTAAAACAGCTTTAAATTGAGTTTTCTCTGAGCAGTGTAAGCTCACCATAAGTTTCAAAGTGAAATTGTACAAGGATTACAWTCCCTGGTGCAAATGCATCAGAGGAGGAAACAGATCCAGAAGCTAAAAACAGGTGTGAGGTTGCAGAATGTGATAACATAACCTTTTTTTCACCCTGTTGCTCCCCAGACACTGCAAACAGTTTTCAACACCTCCTGTATCAGCCTCAGTTGACAGCCAACACTGAATGAAGAAAATGAGCCTAATGCTCATAGCTGCTGGCCAGAGCAGCTCACAACAGCCTTCCTGGAAAATGATATATCTTTATTGTTGTCTTTTCAATAGCTACAACTTTTTTCATTATAGGGAAAAGGAGATCTRGACAGGAACTGTATTCTTTGAAACAAATAAACAGTGGTATCAATCAAAGAAAGAAGGACAGTATCGTGGGTTGCTTATTCAAAAATTAATTGCAGAAGACAAAAAAAGATCACAAAAGGGAAAGTTGCATTATTTAACTAAAGAAATCATATACMTAGCATATAAAAGATGCACTCTTTAATAAATAAACATATTCCTTTGAATATAGTTTGCTTATCATGAAACAGTAATAGGCTATATTTGTGTTGATACATTATGTCAGCTGGCTGGACAGTGCTTTATAGATGCAAGTGATAAGGTTGGAATTGAACTTACTGATAAAAGAGGTTTCTCCCAGGTAACCTCTCCGTTTAAGAACAACATCAAGATACTTGGAGTCTTCATTTACTAAGTAATATTCCTTTTCTAGGGAGATCCATGCCCAGTTTAGTCGAAAATGTTGATTCKTCAGCTTATTGCCTCCTGCAAAATAAAATTAAAAAGATAYAATTGCAACTTCTCTTTTTYGTAAAGATTACTTTGTCTTTTGAGGTTAATGCAACCTTGTATCCTGGATAAGATATGTATCTATCTGGCCATTACAATCCAAAGGTTTTAAAGATTTAAAACTAAGACATTACAAGTAAAAAACTCAACCATAACACATTTGCTAGACATAGGAGTAAATTTTTTCYAAGAAGCATACAAACATAGTACACTAATTTTGTCTTTCCCAAGAGAAAAAGATCAAAAGTTAATGAAAATGTATTTGGGATGCCTTCTGTATACCATCCTAATGGATGAGCTTTTTATTACTCTAGAAACCTATAAATTCTATAGCAATTATAAAATAAGCTGCTCAGCTCACTGATGGCAGATGCTCACTTGGTAATTGTCTTCTGGGAATGCTGGTCTGTGTGGGAGACTGTAGTCTGATTTCCTTCCCACAAGGTGCTGCTACAGAACAAGGTTTGTTCAGGTAACAAATGTCTTAAGTGTGCAAGAAATTTCCTTTAGAAATTAACACTTCTGTACCCAAGCTGGAGAAAAAAAAGTAATTCCTCTGAACTATGTCTCTCTCAGAGAGACATAGCTAAGTATTTAAATTAATGAATGGCCTAATTACTGGAGGAAGAGACAAATGAAGGTTGCTTTATCCCTTCCAGTTTCTTCCATTCTTGAAAAATGMGGCAGCCACTCCATATGCTTTCACTCTGCTTCAAAGATAAGCCTCTATGTTCCTTTACTGACCTGCCTACTAGAAAAARCCCAGGAACTATAGCTGTGCAATCTCACACAGRGGCAAAGGTGTTGTGTAAATGMAAGGARGGAAATGGTTACTGGGGTATCTCCCTGCACTCCTCACCCTGCTCCTTTCTGCTCTTGTGATCTCTGTTGTTACTGACAAAGGGGAAGGCAGCAAACACACACATCAAAAACTAATGAGCACCACAGAGAMCCAGCAGCTATAGTGTTACAGCAGTAACTACAACAGCACTTGCCTTAGGTGAGCCCTATATCTTCCTATTAGTTTCTGGGGACAAATGTAACAGAATATTTCTTGTTCTCTAGTCCAGTGAGAAAAGCCATTTGTGTGCCACTCCTGAACACACTGCTCAATCTGATCATAATTCAATGGAAGGATAAAAGTTTCTGACMTTTAAAAAGGATGGAAATTTACTGTCTTTTAAAGGAGAGAGAACCTATTTGTACCACTAGAGAGAAGAAMTATTGCTGCATGAACTTACTACAAATGAGAATGTCAGATATTTGAAACTGCCCAGSTAAAGGAAGCTTTTCTAGCAGAGTYTGCATCCTTTTAGGCAAAAGATAATCTAACCTGAGGACAGAAAGCGAAAGAAAATCTGGTATAATTTGTTCTCTTATCCAAAGAACTCAAGATTGTGCTGTGAACAAAGGTACACAATCTAAACCTTACATACAGATATCTTATGAATGAAATTTAGGAAGAAAAAAAAGCCCAAGAAAGGCAATACAAAAGATTTAGTATTGTTTTCATTCCATCTATTTCTTGTTTTCAGCTATTTCTTCCTGTGTTGTTTTTTTTTTTTTCTATAGAACAAAAATCCCAACAACCAAACAAGCAAGTGTATTTCTTAAGGGGGTCACAGCAAGCCTCCATTTTTATAGACCTACTCTGTCCCTGAAATACATAATGTTCACCTTTGAGAATGTGCAATACCAAATCTGTCAGCTTTAAAAAGTTAAGAAAAAATATAGGTATTTTAAACATTTGTGTCTTCACTTTGTGCTTTTTTTTCATGTTCAGAAGACATRTTTTTTAATTTATACAAGCCATTTCACAGTACACTTCCCCATAGAATAAAACTGCTGTTCTTGCTATTAGCTACTACTACTACTGCTACCTATTATTGTTGTTATTTTCTATTATTACTACTACAACAGACCTTTAACAAAACAAAGCAAGAAACATATGATAGATCTTACCTAATTTCAGGTAATTATTTTGGGGTTAGAAATCCTAAACTGTCTTTATAGCCAAACCCAGGAAAGAGGCATTTGTAAGACTGCGACTTAATTTAGACATTTATTTTTGAATGAGATTAGCTTTGCCTTGAAATATGCAAAAAATACATGCATTTTTCCTCAGCAACTTTTAAAAGCTCCTGTAATGACTCTTTACATTGTAGACACTTTTATTTCAGCCATCTAATGCTAGGTAAAATGAATTCCCCCCTGCCTAATCTGGATGAAACTGCTACAAGACTAGTGCCAAGCACCACACAAACACAAAGCCTGTGAAAAATATTGAGAGTATAGCTTTAAGAAATTATAAAATGTCAGAAATAAAACAGCACATGCCACTTTAATTTGGTTCACTATTACAAGAAGTATCTGTCCTACAATAATACTTCAATCAGCAGAGGGACTGTGCATTGCTCACAAACACTGCCCTTGGGCACAGTCAGACATTCAGCTGCTGGGCAAATCATTAAGCTACTACACCCCTGTGACACTTTTGCCTTTATTCCTCTCCAGACAAGTGCTGGCAGTACAAATACATCAGAAATCCAGAGAGGGAAGCCATTACTTTTAAAACTACACAAAAGGAAGGAGGGCAGTGTTAGAGCAAGGTAAATCCGAAGGAACTTTGTGTCAATGAGATGTGGTTGGCTGCTAAAGTGAGGCATGAAAACTKGTTTCCTGAATTTTGAAGCAGTGCTAAATCAGAAGATGACAGACAGGAGGTGATGCAGTGAGATATTCATGAGAAATGAGATGGCAAGACTTGTGAGACACATTTAGAAACTTCCTAAGGAGCYGAAGGTAAGGAACTAGAGTAAGGTGAGTCACAAAGTGACTTCATGACTGAGGCTTTTGAGGACAAAAACCCTCTGAGAAGGTTTGCCTGTATATGATAAGTGAAAGATATAGACAATCTGGAATTGATCTTTACAGAAATCCTGTCAGCAAATTGTCTGCCTGTCAGAAAACAGTGATGTATTATTTTTGCATAGGKCATCAAACAAGAAATTCCTAAAAAGATCAAGTCATCTGGAAAAAACAGTTTCAGTTACATAACATGAATAAAAGAAGAGGTGGAGGAGGACTTGGTCAGTCAACTGCTGGAAGGGAAAATTATTTAAATTAATATTCCCATTCAAGAATTCCTCTTTCCAGCCATGCTGTTTAAATATCTTTGTTATAAATCCTCCATGAAAAAAATACAGATTAGATTGTCAGAATTTTCTATCATGATGCAAAGAGCTCAGAGAAGGAAAGAATCAGTTCCAGTTTTCTCCACAGATCACAGAGCTACTTAAAGACAGAATAAAAAATAATTCTAACACTAAACTGTGTACCTTAAGCACTGATTACCTGAGGGGCCATAAAAAATGGCCACTCTGTAAGGAAAGTCTGATTGTAGTTTTGCTGTCCCTAGGAGCTATCCCAGACCCTAATTCATAAATAAAAGCACATAACTGCACCTCAGTACTCACTTATTGACACAACAGAAATTGGTGCATCTTGATGCAGATATTGACTTCCCTAGCATAAATCAGAGATCACAGACTCACTGTGTGCACAAGATATGTCTGTACAAACACAGTTATCTGAGACCTGCAGAGCTTCAAAGTACAACTTAGCTGCTCTCTTTAGTCACTAGCTAAGGTTACTTAATGGGGGAAAAAACCAACCTACAAATTCCTCCAGGACAGAGAACATATATCAAAAACAAGAAAGAGTGGGGAAAAAAGACAACTAGTAAATAAAACACTAAGAAAAATTTCTTCCAAAATTTTACTACTGGTCTTTTCTCCTTCCTCTTCTTACTTTGCTTTCTAAACAGACCGCAAAAGGATGCTAATAAGGAGAATCAAAACAACTGTGATGCATTAACAGTCTTCCTACAGTTCAGGAATCACTGTACAGTAATGCAATACTTGTTGACTTGTTTGCATGTCCACATGTGTGCTGCACTCTTTCYTCCTTGGTTCTAAATATCTGACCCTATTTGGTACCTTATTCAGACAGGATTACTTAAGCTGGCACTACACTACCCTTCCCTTTGCAGTAGGGACATGAAGCATCTGAAAACAGGAACCCACTTCTGAACTTGAATTCAAAGATACAGACAGAGGAAAGAACAGGGAATTGTCCATTTTGAGACATCTCCATTTTTCAATCTTTTATTAGCCTCTTTTGTGTCAAGTCAGTTAATATATACCAGGATAAAGTTATATCAAGAGTTTTAGTAGAAGCAAAATCTGACGTGAAACGCAGAAATTTTAGTCCCCAGCATCATGATTGCCCATTTAGCCATGAAGCTTCCTGTGAACCTCATTTTCCATTTTCCCACACTATTTTCACTATTAGTCATTCTTGAAAAATAAAACCTATTTTTACCTGAYTACAGGAGAAACATATAAATCCTAGGTGATGCTGCCAGTCAGAATAGATATAKAGATGTTATATGCCCAGTTCAAGGCACATAGTTTCAACAATTCTGATTTGCCASAGTGTGTTATGGTCTTGGGACATTTTAGCTTCAGGTTGAAAAGCTAAAGGTCTCAAGTAAATATTCATTTTCTGCCAAACTATTAACCATCCCCACCTGCCCTGCTGCCCCAAGCAATAAAATAGACAATAAATAAATCTTCTGCTCTCAATGCATTGGGGCAATACATCATTGGACTATATGGTCTGAAAATGTTCCTTCCAATCCAAACTAATCTATGATTCTACAGTCAAATGCTATTCCCCCTGCTGTGACCATCAGAAAGGGTATATCCTTGTAAAACTGCCTTWATTTCATATGGAAATTGCAGAAGTGAAATGCCTAAGTAAACCCAGACATAACACATGYCCCGAGAAAGTTCTGAATTTACTTAAAAAATGCATAAGGTAACCTAATTATATTACCTGATTAGAAAAGCYTTAAAATGCTTCACTTTTATAACTGTCTTATAAGTATATTGAAATAGACCCCAATCACTAAAACAGCTTGCTGAACTCTGCACCCTCCTGCACTCTATCTGCCACTGTAACTCAATACATTTGCAGAACAGCCAAAACCACCCCCCCTAAACCATCCCCTAGTGATTAGGGACTAAAACAATGCTTTCTCTGAGCTTCCCATGAGAAAACACACACTTCCCAGCATTATGGACTTAGCTTGCCTGGAGTACAATTGCTGGTATCCARTGAACTGCAGACAGTTTCCCTCTTTCAGTAGTTTTCGTAACTCTTTTTTCTGTTTTATGTCTACCCCCAAGAAGGTAGACCTGGCCTTGGTCTACCAAGAACCTTGGCCTTTCCAAGTTGGAAGGGCCAAATTTGCCACGGCTCAGAATAAGCAAATGCCTTAAGTCATGTAGCAGAAGAAATACCTGAAGAATATGATGTAGCTGCTTTGTTACAAAAAGGAAGGGGAAGTGAGGGACAGGACCYGAATGCCAAGGTTACCTAATGCACATTAAATTTGGATCCTTGTAMAATTCAACTAAGCGTCACTAAGGATGTCTCCAAGTGCAGTCTRGAGAGTCACGCTGGGTTAATTTAAGGAATTCCCAATTCAAATCTGTGTCCAGTTCTTCTGCAGGAGATTAACTGCATTCTGATTGAGAGATTACCCTGATTTTAATTAACAAAATCTGTGCACTGGCTCTTCAGCCAAATACTTTCATATTAATTAATTTAAATTAATTTCAGTATAAATCAGCTCTGTAGAAATTAGTTCACTGAGAGTCAGGATACTGTCACTCTATTGGCTGCACCAAGAGATTGTGAATTTTCAAAGGAAAGATCAAAGTGGATAAAGAGCAACCCAATCTGAATAATCAAAAAAGACGCTGGAGCACTGTGTGTGTTTGAAAGCTTTTATGTATATTAAGTACTTACTTTGCAACTGATTTCTCAGCAATCCAAAATATTCACTTGCTGGCTTTGGATTCTTTGCTGTAAGCAAGAGACTAGCTCTGCAGGATGATCACTGCTTCTGAGCAGAAAAGAACTCAGAGCAAATAAATTCAATATCTCCAGTGAATAACCACTTCTGGCAAAACACAGTAGGTTTTTGCTCAGGTTCCAGAGCATAGGAACATAATCAACTGGCTCCTGATCCACAAAAGGTGAAGACAAGAGATCTGCCTTAGAGATCCTTACCAGACATCTTTCCTAGATGTAGGATTCATGTCATCTAATGTTATCTATAAAATATATRTGTTTAATTAAAGCTAGCTGTCTAGTCACAAGGAATGGAAAGAACTACACTTCAGGAACTGCAGGCACATCTTATATGTACAGCTGGATCRTCTTCTGGAAAGATTTGACCCACTCCATTGAATGTGATGGGAGTGTGTTCAAGCCACCTAAAACCAGTTAAGTCATATTCTTGACAAACAAGGGTCCTGAGAAAACTCAAAGACACAACTGGTCCTGAACTGTAATATGGCAACCTTGTAAATTTAAACACTTTAAAAGTAATATTCACAATGGCAACAAAACAAATCTATTTGGTTTAAAAGAACTGTTCTGTTACTATAAAGTTATTTCTGTGTTGTCATTAAACTAATGAGCATTGTGTGTAGTCACCAACTGACTTTGCATGAGAAAATTAATTTAAATTGCCTTGTGAGTATTAACAGAGAAAACCCAAAYATACCACTCAAGCTGTCACGTCTATCAATGCCTATCATCTAAACAATGCCCAGATTACCTAAAGCACAGTGTCTTTTTCCTGAAGATCCACACCCTGTACCTCCCTCTGAAGGAAAAATACACCACCTGGATTAGTTAAGGCTTCAYATATGCATGGCCTGCAGCAACAAGTAAATTTATTAGGTCTCTGACAACACATTCTTAAAATAAACTTAATAGTTTTCAGTCTCTGCTTACTAACTTGTTTTGTGGCGCCAGACAACTCCTCCCAAGAGGCTCCGCCTGAATTGAAGCAAGGTTCATTTTACTCAGCTCACAGAATAACGGGTTCAGCTCAACCATCTTAGTTACTGTCACACAGGGCAYTTTTCTTTTGGTTAATAACTTTAAAGTACACTTGTATTAGCCCAWAGGAAAACTACTCTCATTTAAAGCCCGCTCAGACAAAGTGTTAAATTTGAGGACCATGGCACATCCTAAGCCCCAGTCAATTTCTGAGTAATAACAGGAAACTTTACTGCAACCTCACAAATGCAAGACATTAAAATAGAACAGGAATCAGGAGAAATATAATTACAAACAAAATATTATCTCACTTCATATTTTACTCTTTTAAGAAACTCCTCTAMTCTGGGAAAAGACCAATTTCCCTTTCATTAGATTACATTTTCATTTAGAACCCACTGCTGCAAACTCCTACATASAGTGCCTAATATTTCAATTGCAAAATATTGCAATATCGCAAAATCATTCTCATGCATAAAATCATGGTCCATGAGGGGGTATAATCTGAAACTGAAGCTTCTAATTTTTCACAAAGAATTTAAATTGTTTTTGTGTCAAATTGGCAAATTTCCCTTGAAGAAGTAACTGAACTTTTCAACTTTATTTTTTCTCTAGCTGTTGAACACTGTCTTTGCAGAAAATTCCCTTCCATTTCAGATCACAATCCAAACTCATAAATCTCAAATTTTACAGACTTACGAGGAAAATGTATGCAAGAGGAATTAAAGAGGTTGTTGTTATTTGGRAGCCTACTCTAAATAAGTTGGAATWGTGTTTCCATTTTATCAACTGGACTTGCTATAACTCACTGAGCATTGACACAAAAAACATTTTTTTAACTCTGTGTCAAAGTGATTGAACTGTTTTCTGTTATTAAGAATTTACTTCCAGAGACTTGAATTTTGGTTCCTTCTTTGTTCTGGCAGTACAACAAATAAAATGCCCAACTGATTGGACAAGAACAAATGTCAGGCAGGTTCATTTAACATTTATTTTTAATTCATTTCAGAGTAATTGTACCAGGTAATCTCAAATATTTAACTTTTACTATTACTTGACCAGAGAAACTCCTTTGTAGTGCCTTTCATCCTTTTTAAGCTATGTAAAACYTATAACCTTTTGCAAGTGATTTAGYCCTGCTCAGCTAGGGYAGATTAAAAAACAGTAAACATATAAAATTGTTGATATAAACAAGAAAAGGATTCCTTTTGAAGTCACKAACTTTGACTTGAGATGAGCCTTGCAGAATAGTCAAAGATATTASTTCTGCTGAGGAAAGAAATATTTTTTGTAATAATGTCTTATTTTTTTAATATCATGAAAAAAATTTTAGTGTTACTTGAAGTCTATCCTAAGGGCCAGAGCTGTATATCCTATGGCAGTAATTATGATACATTCTTGTATTATTTTATCTGAAATTCCTATGTTGTAGTAGTCACAATGTATATTGAAAGAAGGGGAAAAAACGGAAGAAGCCAAAGATTCCTTAAAAGTTTCAGCCAAGATGCCAGTAAGCTGTTTAAATATTAAAAATAAGTACACAAAAGTATTTCAGAAGTGAAGAGTAAAGAGTCCAGAATAATATGAGCACTGTTAATTTTCCAAGAGAGAAGCTCAACATAAAGCAGAAGGACMAGGGACAGAAGTGACTGTGACATTATGACAACTCAATCTTGATAGTATGATGCGTATGACGCTTCCAACACATCGTTTCTTTCTCTCTCTTCTCCACATGAAATCTTCATTTACACTTCGAGATAAGTAGCAATTAAATTAAAATCAGCAGTAGAAAAATTGCATCTTTACAATMAAATTTGTTTTTATTACACAACAGATTTTAACAACTTATCTATGTACGTTTCACATTTTATTCAGCTTGAAAAGAGATTACTATTTTAGCTATTTAAGTTGATTTGGCATCCCTCAAGCTTCTGAAAAATCCTTGATGAACCTTTCCACTACTGCTCTCCCTCATGTATAGAGAAAATGAAATCCTTCAGCTTTTTGCCAAGGGTCAGGGAGGCAATGTTTTTCTCAAGTCAAGTCTGGCTCCCACCAAATCTGCTGGCAATCGCATACAGGCAGGTGAAGGCCTGGGTATCCCTGGCCTCAAGTTTACATTTTYTGCCTTAGAGTTGGTACAGAAACGTGCAGAGGTGCAATCACATCAGTTTGAACTTGCCAGCCAGCACAAATGTTTATCTCTTTTAAGGAAAGCTGTCTCCCAGCCTTTCATGAAAGGGAGCTGCAWAGCACTCATCTGTTTGGACATGACCTCAGCCTCCCACATGTCACCTGCTGTAGCTGCTGAGGTTGCTGAGACACAAACCAGGGCAGTTCCTGGGGCTGCAGCACCATGGGGGGCACTTGRGAAGTCTCTGGGAAAACTCTTGCCTGCAGCAGTCTGAACAARGTTGATGACACAGTGCTGAGCTGTCATCACCTACCTCCTCCTTTTGGCTGGGGCTGGTAAACTTGTTATTTTAAACTGATTTCATGGGTGTTCAAAATATTTATTTTCTTTCCCCCACCAAATGTGACAGTGCCCTTGCTACCTGTTAGTATTTCTGCCTGTAGGATGCAGCAGCATGCTAGTGACTGAGGCCCATGGAAGCCCATTCCAGGAATGCCTCAGAAGCTCCATAGGGCATAGGGCCATGAAGAATAGAGGATACAGCAGAGGGTGGAGAACAGGACAGGAGTGAGAAGATGACAAAGCTCAGTGAGATTAACAGGACATCTCAGATGGAATCAGCCTGGGCAGCTCTTCGACTGCATAAGTATAGATGGTTACAGAAACCCTTCCAGCCACTGAYTGCCATAGAGTTACCTGTGAAAACCTCTCCCTTGGATATCTTTTTAGAATACTTCTTTCTCTTCCTACCCTAATTCTAGAACAAAATGGATGTCTTAATTAGCAGGATCAATTAATGAGAGGTACATGAGAGGTACGTAGAAGGTGCATAACTTACACTCATAGGATTGTTTTCTCTGTTCTATAGGATCAAACAGGTGTGGATATGAATAAACAGCAGAAAATGAGATGGCAAAGGTATTAATCTTCAAACAGAMAACTGTGCAATATAGGAAATGTCACTGATTGCTGGTCCTGTTTGACACCTCTGGAAAGATGCACATTTCAGCCCATCTATGAAAGCTGAGGGACTAGTTGGTCAGTTTGAGAGCAATAMACTGCTGATCCTCCTGTGCAAAACAATCTATGCCACACATTCTAAATAAAAATATAGCAGTGGGTCCTTATTTAGGGATAGATCTAAAAAGTTATGCAGTCCCTAATAAAGATTCAATCACTTTAACATTTGCACATGTAACTTTATTCATGCCCACACCCTTGCTAAATCAGATCCTTGACTGGTTTGTCTGTGTTAGAGAAATTTTTGTGAACTCTACTGATCAGTCCTATCTCGCCACTTGGAAGGGTGGGCTCTACCCTTAATCTTTCCAATGAAGTACCTGCTACATTGCCTATTTATAGAAATTACTTGTCTACCTAGGTCTCTTTCTCCTTCCTTTTCAAAGAGGGAAAATATTACTAATGTTATTTATAAGGTTGCATTGGGTATGCTGAGATGGAGTTCATTTTCCCAACAGCAGCCCTCACAGTGGTGTACTTTGCACTGGTGTTGATAACCAGTGTTTGTGGCTGCTGCTGAACAGCACTGGCACAGCATCAGAACAGTCTCTCCAACTTTCCACCACCCTTCAGAAGGCTGGGGATGGCAAGATCTTGGCAGGGGCCACAAATAGGACAGGTAATCCAAACTGACCAAAGGCATATTCTCACTTGTCTCCAGCTGCAAAAGCAGGGGTTTCTTGCCCWTGTCTCCACCTACTACAGTGGAGCACTCCAAAAGTTGTTGAACAGAYGAAACCAGATGTTTTTTGGTTAAATGGAACAAAATGTTTGAAAATAGATGAACTTTAGGGTCCTTTCAAATCCAAAATCATTCTATGATTCTARAACTAAGTTGTTTTTTTACAYACTTCAACTCAAATATCTCAGAACATATTGTGACCTTGAAACATCTTTKTCCAAAYATATTTCCAATCCTCTGGACATGATTTTTACCTCATGTTCATAAAACAATATATCTTTTAGATCTCTTAGCTGCTGAGACACAAGCCATACCTCTGTTCTTCACCTTTTCACATACTCCCTGAGTAAGTTCTTGAGAGGATAATGAGAGTAAAACAGTCTAACATAACCATGGGAAAGCACTTTCTTTTCACTTTGTAGTTAATGAGCAACTTTGAGGATAAGTTTGATAAAGGYCCTTATGTTTAAGAATGTTGGAGGGAAAAGTGAAATGTGTGTGTACTGTCTCAAAAATTACTTGTTAATGCAGACTCTAGTATGTGCTTACATTAAGAGCCCGAGGTTGCAGTTCTTTTATTRAACATGCATTTCAATCTACACAGCCACCAAGAYACCTTAACATGCTTTTGCACATGAACATGGGGGCGAGACACAGTGTGTGCATCCTGTTAGAGCAACACAAACAGGCTCCAGTTGAGCACGTACCTCTTCATGGCACAAAGGATAGTGCCACATGACTCAACCCTGCCAGAGGCAAAGCTTTACCAGATGGATGCTCTGCTGAGCCTCCTCAACCCTGCTGATTCCTGAGACAGCTCATTAAGCTCTGTCTTGAGTAGCTCACTWAGGGACAATGCTGCTCCATAGAAAGAAAAGGTTCAGTTTTGCCTAGAGTGAAGTAAATGAGGGTAGATTTGATCTTGGTTCACTTTTGACAGTGCACTCTACAGGTTGTTGGACACAGTTGTCTCTCTCTTCCCTATTCATGTGTGGCCACAGAAACCATTTCCTCCCAGTCTGCCATCACATGCCCTTGCCAGGGTAAATAAAGTAGCTGCTTACACAGACATAGAATACTGGCCAAGCCTKCCAACCTTTTTTCTTACACTTTCCTTTGACATTATTCAACAACTAAAGATGTGCCAGCCATATGTGTCAGACAAATTTCACAGCCAGTTTTCACACCAGTGTCCTCAAAGGGCACTGCTTTCTTTGAGTCACATTCTGATAAGCAGAATAGTTATTTAAATCTACTGGAGAACAGGCTGGCAAAACTCACAGTATGGAAGTGGGCCTGGACTTTAATTCAGATTATGGTTAAACTTTTTCTTCCTAAGAGATCTTGAGAATGAGATTTGGACAGTACCTTCTACAGGAAAGCTATAACCTTTTAGGTTAACTCTTTACTCCCTTACCAAGTATGAAACACAATCTGAATAAAATAAATGTCATGCAGAAGAGCATGGAAAATTGAAATAAAAGCATATTGATTTGTACTACACATAAGTATACTTACTCACACACACACACACACATATATATATATAATGATGAAAATATTCCAGATTAACAGTTGAAATTTGAGAACATCCCAGTATGGCTATACTCTATTTCAACCTTAAAGTAAATATGTGTTCTCTTCTTATATCATGCAGTGMTGAATAAAGCTGGTTTTATAATATCTAAATTTCTGCTTACACCAAATCAAATTTGATGATAAAATATGCCCTATCATTCAGTGTTCTTGTACACCCACTGGTTGCAAAATTAAAAAAAAAACATCAAAACCACAAATAGTGCAAAACTTACTGCAAATTATTCCTGTGAATTCCTGAATGCTTTCTGAATCTACTATTTAATATTTTGTAAAATTTTTTTGTCTATGGTTGACACACAAGTGAACCCAAATAAAATAAAGTCAGCAATAACCAAGTATTCTGTGGAATTTTGTAAAATGTTTCAAAGAATCATAATTTAGCATGATGAAAAGACAAMAAAGTCTGATATGATGCAGCAGATTGCTGCAAATCTGCTTGAGGCAGGAAGGCTCTGCAGAGGGATTTGGCCAGGTTGAATCGATGCACTGAGGCCAACTGTGTGAGATGGAACAAGGTCAAGTTCCAGGTCCTGCACTTGGGTCACAACAGCCCCACGTAGCACTACAGGCTGGGGGCAGAGTAACTGGAAAGTGGCCCAGCAGAAAAGGACCTGGGGTTGCTGAAAAACAGGAGGCTCAGGGGTGACCTTATCACTTACAACTGCTTGAAARGAGGCTGTAGCAAGGTGGGGGTCAGTTTCTTCTTTCAAGCAGCAGTGACAGGACAAGAGGAAATGGCCTCAAACTGTAGCAAGAGAGGTTCAGGTATGACAATAGGAAAAAAATTTTTCAATGGCAGGGTGATCAGGTATAGGTTGCCTGAGGTGCTGGCAGAGTCATCATCCCGGGAGGTGTTCAAGAAATGACTGGACATGGCATTTAGTTRACATGGTGATTTTCAGTCAAAAGTTGGATTCTATAATCTTGGGGGGGTCTCTTCCAACCTTAATGATTCTGTGATTTTTAAGTTCTATATTTGAGTCAATACACAAAATTTTCTGACCCTTTGTAGCCAAGAAATTGGCATTATTTGGGTCAATAATAGAACAGTGAAAACTTTAGTTACTTTCCTACAAAAACTAAACAGTGTGTCAAGCAAATAGCTTAGAGTGCTTAAAGTTCTTTCAGACACATACTCAACAAGGTATAAATCTCTTGACAGTRGTAAGTATAATATTTATATGTTCCAACCTATGCCAGAATATTATTATTAACACTGAAGAAGAAAGATTATAAACATGCATGTTTTAGAGAATATTATTTCTACAATTCCCTCCATTCCTAACATTTCAGCACTATACTGCAAACACCAGCAGTGAACTCAAGGCCAGCATTCATTTCTATGGGTTGAATCTGCCCAACAGACAGTGTGAAGTGCAATCATCATCAAACAATGCAGTGTGAATATTAATTTATAAGATAACATGAGTTAACAGTATGAACTAACACCAGTGTATTAAGGGTAATTTGCGTGGAATATGGAAAACATAATTAATATTAAAGAATTTTACACTTGATATGCTCAAATGATTGGCACCACATTTTTCAACCATGGACATTTACACTTTGCATATAAGTTTTGGGAAGAATCCAAATTTCTTCCCAGCAACTATGTATCTTATATTTTAAGAAACCATATGCATTTCAACTTATGAACTTAAGCCAGYTTTCTTTGTACACAGATTAATAAAGAAAATTGAGATGCTCTTGAATATGTTCTTACACTACAAGTTTCTTCCTCTCTGAATAGATATCAATCCAAAATAATTATATATGTACACATAAGTTCCTATAGATACATACACACAGACTTATGTAAGAATGAACTCAGTTAAACTTCACTGAGTACAGTGCTTTCACTCTGTATTCCAAATCAGCCTCATTCTGCAGTTCAGTTGAAGCAAACAAAACAGTAACTGATCATTCAGATAAAAACCTGGTCTGTTGCATTTCTATGGGAAATGGCTTCTCCCCCTCTCAGAGACCCCTGGAATTTGTGAACGTATATCTTGACCCTTCACTTCTTCCCCAACCCTATTGCACAGTTTTTGTGCTTCTCTGCCATCACAGAATCCATAGTAGCTGCTTACCAGTGAYATTCACTTCATATCACCAACATAAATGGGAATAAATGTGCTCACAGCACCATATCCACACAAATTTACCATTTTTTAAATGTTGAATTTATGCATTGGGATTTATTTTTCATCTTACAGGGAATTCGAGACTTCATTCAGGGCTGGAAGAACCTATGTAACAGGCTGAGGATTAATCCTCTTTGGCTGTTTAAAATAAATCAGTAACAGAGATAATAATATTACTGTTATGGATAGTAATAGTATTTTGCTGGATGAAGCAAAGTAAAATATCCTGCAGATCTCCAGAGAATTTTTTTTATGTATTAATGGTTCCATTCTACCTGACTCACACTTCAATCCCTGTAAAAAGCAATTCCAAGAGCAATTCTTCATGAACCTAGTCCAGGACTGCAGCAGGCTCCCACAGCACACACAAAGAAATCTTATTCATACATTTTCCCAAGACACATAACTAAAACTTCACATTCTCTCAGCAAACCAAGACTAAGCAGCCTGTTCTGAAGGGAAAAATTCATACTGTGAAAACAACACAGTAATGTCAGGCATTCTCTCCTACCTTCAATACTGCAGTTTAACAAACAAACAAACAAAACAAAACAACCCAAAAAAAAAAGTGATGGCTATCCTGAGCAGAAATCTTTTTGATGTCTGTGGAATTCTTTTCTCTGTTTTCTCYACTGAACTTCTATACTTACGCTATCCTTTACTGGAATAAGGACACTTACACCTCACTAAGTGTGATTATAACTGTGAGCTACATATAGCTCACAGTTATAATCACAGCCCAAATCCTTGCCCTTTTAGGCTGTAGACTGGCTGGTTCTAGTAACTTCAGTTCTGTCACTCTTCTTGCCAGCAGCAGCTGGAAGCCTTTGTCCACTTTCTCTCCAGAACTCTCTATGCAGGGTCACATTTCTTCAYTGAATTGCACTCATGCTATGTTAGACAGGCTTTTATGAAAAGCATTTACTGAGATTTGTTTCACCTAACTTTGTATGASGTAGATGTCTGCATCCTAAGATAGCTATCCTAAGCATCCATTATATCCAGGGAAGACTAGTCAGTGGATTTGTATCCTACTGTTTAAAGATAGGTATTCAGGGTCATTTGAGACCCTTTAAGGTATCTGAGACATCTGCAGACAGCTGGCAAATATAACACATGAATAACAGGAACCCTTTGGCAGGGTTGGACAGAGGTCAGGCAGGTTGGCTGGAGCCCTCACAGTCTGCTTGGTCCTATGCTGAGGGAATAGAAACATGCCCAGCAGTGTCTGGAGAGCTATTGAGCTCATCACAGAGAAGGCACTTGCATCGGCTGAATATTTTTGTAATTCCAAACTGTAGCATCTAGTKTTACATGGACCACAATTTCACAACTAGACACGTTCAGAAACCTGCATTTAGTCATCTAACTTCAACTGTCTTCAATCTAGCACAAGCTACACATAAGTTTCCTCAGAGAGGAGAGTATTCAGACTGAAAAACAAACATGTTACCTGGCATCTGACTCTACTACTAAAAGAGAAATTTGCAAGCCCTACCTCTTGTCACCATATCTTTGAGGTGAATGTGTGCATGTTTGCCTGTATCAAACAGGCAGCCTGAACACAGGCAAACAGGGTGGGACACGTCTCAGAGCAGGACAGGTTCTGAGGGAGGCAGTATCCATTTCAGTGTTGGTTTCAGATTGGATTAAATTGACTGAAAATGAGCCACAGCTTCCTGTCTGCATCCAGCAAGTGCAGCCTAAGCACTGCCTAGGAAATCAAGGACTCCTTGTTCCCCCACAGGTTCTCAGCCCCAGCTCCTGCTCCGTCCCCTCCCTGGAGCTGGCACAAGTGGTGGTACAGCCATCTAAGGAACTGCTCTAGGGAAATGATCCCTAGGAGAACTAAACGCGGAAAGAAACAGTTTAATTTTAATCTGGGTGTTTTCCCTGACCCAGAGTTCATGGCACAACAGTAACAGTGCTTGTGCCAGGSTAAAGGGAGACATCAGTGCAGTGATAAATGCCAGGGGTGGAGAGAAAGTGAGACTGCTATGCTTGGCAGTAGTGCTGTCTCTTGATGCTGGAAGCAAGCCCTCATGTGGCATTCCTTGCTGGTATAAATCAGTGTGTTAGAAATGTAAATCTGGCCCTTAACCTGAAAAGCCAGTTTTCCATGTTGTTTCYACAATGAAACAACTTCATCCCTATGTCTGTTTCCTAATAGAGAGTGAAACCAAGCAACACATGCTTTGATGGTGAAACAAATCACATCACTTTKAACAACATGAAAATGATTCCTGATAGAAGGCAGGAGTTGTTGTGGCAACCATTCAAAGAAGTCATAAAGGTTCCTGCCTTACAATGCTTCYCAAGGTTATTCCTTTGATAACCAGGCTCTCTGTTAAAGCTCATATCCATCAGACCACAGGGCAGGACACTAATGTGACTGAAGGACATAGCTTTCTGAAATATTGCAATTTGCTCTTTTGATCATTTCTGAGGCACTACCTTGCATCTAACTGACCACCAGCCCCCACCCTGCCTTTAAAGTCACTCCACAAAAAAAAAAAATAAAAAAATAAAAAAACACACATAAAAAAAAATCTAACCCCCTATAAAAATTAATCCTCCTAAACTCCTGCTTTGTGTACACACTGACAGATACCTACCTAAAAACACCCAAACATGTAGTTTAAAGCACACACCAGAATAAATTCTGTGTGTATGTAAGTGAATGTATAATTTAAAAAAGAAACTAAACCAGGACAGAAGCCTGGTTTGTTTGACTCACTTGTTAAACATGCTAAATATGAAAATCTAAATGAATATTAGGAAATMAAAAATATACTTTGCTTTCACAGACTTCATTATATTGAGAAATATATTAAGGGAGTAACTTCTGAATGTATCCATAATTTTATCCTATTTACTAAACCRTTTAACATCTTGAGCTCACAACAGAATAAAGGATGAGGAATACAGGTCTCATCTGAAAATCAAGATCTGTGTATTATTTCCCCTTTCAGCAATGCTTCAGTTGAGTGTCCCTTCCATATGTACTATGTATACATGAAAACKGGAGAGGGAGTTTTTACAAGGGCATGGAGTGATAGACAAGGGGGAATGGCTTTAAACTATAAAGCATTGAGCTTAGATTTGACATCAGGAGGAAATTCTTTACTGTGAGGGTGGTGAGACTGGCACAGGTTGGCCAGAACTGAAACTAAATTTCATTGTGTTCAAGATACTAACTTTGAAAAATGAGTATGTACTTGGCCTATTTCTGATTTTGATGATGCTAACTTAGGCTTAATTTTGGTGGTAATAATGTATCATGAATAGGTTTCTTCAGAAGCAATTGGATTGTTCTATGTTTGATGCCAAAAAGAAGGATTATGTCACGGGGCAAGRCTTTCCTTTTATCATTAATTACAGRAAAAAAAGGCTATACYTGTTTTTATCACTCTCTCATGGTCACAGTGATGTATCTTTACCATGTGTCCTTTAGTCAACAGAGAATGCTAAATGATAAACAAACACTCCCATTCATCCGAACAACAGAGACTTTAAAGGATGTGTCCAGACTTTTTGTTAAACAGTTTTTGATGACTTCACAGTGAACTTTGACTTATGCTTAAACCAAAAAAACATTCTTTCAAGGGGCTCAGTATTCTGGGTTGACCATATTTAAAACACTGCTTAAAACTCCAGTTCAACTGGCTAGTCAATACTCCTCAGGTATAATAGATTTTGTTTTTCTCCTGAAGGTAAATAAAGCCTGTCTGTGCAGGAAACACAGCTTGTTTGGGAGCTGGTCTGAGTTTGTGAAATGAAATCYCTCAGGAATAAAGCACAAATCTTCTAATTTGAGTCAGAGTAGACACCTTTGATTTCTTTTTAACAAATATAATAATAATGTAACAAATACATTAAAAAAAATAAGTGCTAGGTTACACTGCACACACAATTCTGCCCCAAGGAAAGGATGAAAGAAAGAACATTTTGTGACAGATGCTAATCATGTTTGCTCATGTACTACTGAAAGGTGTTTGGATACCATGGGAAGGGGTGGGGGGGAATGCAGTAAGAACCCACACACAAGAGAACAGCCACACCATCAGTCATGTCCCAACATGCTCTGAAAGGCTGCGTCCCTCTCCCAGTGCAATGCTCTGTGCTTTATCAGGAACACATTCTCTTTGCCATCTCCACAGGCTCACATCTTAAATGAACCTGACAGTTTATCCATCAAGCCAGATTCCTAAACCTAAAAACATTACAATGAATCCTGTAAATGTTAGCTATGATTACCAACAAACAAAAAAACTGGAATGTAAAGTAATACTGACAGTACAGGTAGCTATAAGCTCAGTCAATAACATGAAGTTCTGCAAATTTCTACATATGCTATTAAGCAAATATGGTTTTCAAGCTCTATTTCCCAGTTCCCAAAACTTTTCTGAAGTTTTTTAGTTTATCCATTCTTATTTCAAGACAGCTGAATACCGTATTGAACATCTGTTCAGATGTAAATCTTTCTAATGTCCTTTTAATGGGTTTTCAAAACCATGCAATTTGCAAAACTTTCAGATATCAATTTCTATTTAATAGTAGATTATTAATCCTGTGCCAGAAAACTGCTGCTAAAATGCAGTTTCCAGTCTCCACTCCAACTGATCTTGTTCTGACAGTTGCATGATTTTACCACAAGCAACATTTGTGTACTCCTTATCCAACTGCAGGCATAACACAGGGGAAGGAAAAAGACCAGCTGACTTTATTTGATTGATAAGTGAACTAAAGACAGCATGGAAATACTGTGTATCTTGCAAAATGGTCCTGAAGCAGTTTTACAAATTGAACAAACTGACAATAAAACATTATGCTGGATGCTTTATTGTGTCACACATGTTTTCATTTAACAAAGCYTCTACCACGATTGGCCTTGCAATCTTACCCTATTTCTCGAACTGACAGTTTCAATACCAATAACCTGCATTTTAAAGATATTTSTTAGAGTTATTTGTACATTTAGGACTAAAATCTTTACCAAACAATCAATTCAGGCACKGAAATCAATGTGAAATCTGCAAAATTTCAAAATGTCAAAATTGGTCTCTAGTAATAAAAATGAAGTTCCTGCAAAAACTAATGGAGAGACTATGACACAAGACATTTCATTTTATACAAGAATTATCATGAGTAGGTTATTATCAGGCAGCCGAAAAGATTTGGAAGAAAGAGCACCATGAAACCAATGTATGGCAAGTGACCAGTAAGTTTGTAGCATTTACAAGCAGTACTTTCTACTACTATAAGGAGTTCCTCTTCGGAGCTGAAACTTTCCTCCTGCCAGGATACTTTGCTTCCTTTTGCTAAATTTGCCTTAGCGCAACACCAGTCTCAGCCTGCTCTCAGATTGCCTCAGATAACAAAAGGAGCACACAATCAGTCATCTCTCTGCTGTGGACTGGACACCCTTAAAGACCTTGTCCCCTCACAAAGGGAAGGACTGGCCCTATGGAATAGAGGAGTACAAAATGAAGATGGAGAGATGTGCTGCCCAGTAGTGGCAAAGCTGGCCACACAAGCATACATGCCAGAAAACTCTCAGAGGGGCTTCTCCCTTTCTCYGAGCCAATATCTCCCTGGCAGCTCTCAATGGGCCCTGCTGCTTTCTGCAGGACTTGTCATGGACAAATTGCAACAAACAAAATGCTGCACACTCCAAGGAAAACTGAACTTWGATGCTATAGGCAGATTAAGAATTACTTCAGACAGGTGGAAGTTCCATAGCAGATGCAGCTACGTGTGTAAAGGATTCTTGAGTTCAAGTAAACTCTTGCAAGAATCAATACAATTCCAGTTTTATAAGGCTATGATGTAAAATGCAGAGCATTTAATGTTGTGTCTTCATTTCTGGTTTAGGGCACTAAAGTCACGCTCCAGTATACATGTATTTATTGGACAGGAGCAGCTGGGAATCCTGAGAGATGAGCAAATGGCAAGCCAGAGATTTTGGTGTCCAGTTAGTCTTGGATAGGGGCAATACTGTAAAACACTGCAGTGAGTGAGGATATGAAGAAGATTAGCTATACCACTGCAGCTGTTTAARTTGATATATTTAGTTTTAGGCTGCAGCCAGACATTCATTAAAGAAATAAATGAGATGGTATTAGAAGCTAATATACCTTAGTTACTTGTTTCTGCCCCTTTGCTGAAGGCTTCCTCCAGCAATATAAATCAACAGATTTGTAAACACAAATTACCAGCTTAACTTAAAACCTCTTTACCAACAAATTAAGATAACTGAGGTAACTATTATGCTGAACCAGAGAAAGRCAGAGTTCTGTAGTCTCCCCTCATCCTGAGTGGGATGCAGCCTCTAGCAGTGGTGTAGTACTGAACAGCTGAAGGACAAGGACATCCTAAACCAGCACAGCTGCCTCTGTGATGATTGTCTGAGAGGGCCTCAGTGTTAACTTACTGAGATTCATCCACAGGGCAGGTCATACATATGCTACCACAAAACAACATGCTCACAGATTTCAGAAGAAAARGAATACTGTAATGATGTGATTTAGATGCCAAAGTGCTGACAACTAGTACAATTTAAGGTTATGGAAACCAGACATCAATGCAGGCTGGCTTTCGGGCCTTTGAAAAACCTGGATTGTTGTGAAGGGACAGCTAGAGTCCAGAAGGCTATCTCTTGGTTCTGCTGTACTTGGATTATTGCAAGATAGGCATATTTAGGCAATTCATTCTTAAAACAATTAGCTCGATTATGAGGACTGGGAATGCATTTTTAAAATTAAAATTCAGTAAAGGTTTGGGGTTTTTTTTTTCACCCTCCTTTTCCTCTCATAAAATCAATCATAAATTTCCTATTTTTACTCAGGAAGGACAGAATAAGATTAACATTGGATGCTTTTTCAGATCATACCCTTCCATTCTGGAACACAGCATATAGGTGAGATTCTGCAGCTGTAGGTGTAAATATATCTGTGATCTTATCTATAAGACACTTGTGAGCCCTTATGTTAGGGAGTTTACTGCCAGTGCTATTTCCTAATTCCCACAGGCATCACTGTTACCTTCCTCTACTGAAAAAAAGCCTTTTAAAATTCTCACACACTACCAGCAGAGCTGAAGGAGAGTAAGTTTGTTGGAAAGGTGTTTCAGCTAGCAGCACTTCTTCTGTASATGACTTATACTTGGAACCCCTTTGTTAGCCCACACCAGCTGCCAGCCAAAAAATAAACACTCAAGTGCTGCAGTGAGGTTTCTGCCTGTCATGAGCTGGCAAGTGTGTGCAGGATTAGGGAAGGGAGCTGCACAGCTCCTGGACATAGACACTCAGTCTTGTGATGACATCTACTGGCTAGCCTCAAAGGCACTAAACCACCTGTAGGGAAGTTATTTTCAACATTTTCCATTCTTGAACACTTTAGGTATATGATCTATCCTCAGAAAGGACAGGTTAAAATCAAAAGGAAAATAAAGACTCATCAAGAAACTCTTATTTCTGCTGTTGAATCCTATTGTGACTGTGCATTTTACCTTCTCCCATAGAAGAGAAATGCAAAACAGACATGTGACATGTGATTATATTTATTTGGAATGTTTTATTGGTACAAATTTTCCCTTACCATAGCAGTTTTCCAGCTTTGCTGTTTTTCAGTCCTACCTTTTTCTCTTCAGTGGTTTGCCCCTTTTTTAGGGGCAAAAAGGACTGTTGTGGTTTAACCCCAGCCAGCAGCCAAGCCCCACTCAGCTGTTCCCTCACKCCCCCACCAGTGGGATCAGGGAGAAAATCAGAAAGGTACAATGTGGAAAACTCATGGGTTGAGATCAAGACTGTGTCATAGGGAAAGCAAAAGTCATGCACATAAGCAAAACAAGGAATTAACTGACTACTTCTAATGGGCAGGCAAGTGTTCAGCCATCTCCAGGAGAGCAGGGCTCTATCATGTGCAATGGTGACTTGGGAAGACCAATACCATAATTYCAAATGGCCCCTCCCTCCTCCTTCCTCCCTCTCTTCATATACTGAGCATGATGTCACCTGGTCTGGAATATTCCTTTGGTCAGTTTGGGTCACCTGTCCTGTCTGWGTCTCCTCYCAAACCTCAACTTCCTTGCCAGTGTGGCAGTCCAAAAGGCAGAAAAGCCTTGGCTCTGTGTAAGCCCTGCTCAGCACTAACAAAAACAACTCTATATTATCAACCCCGTGTTCAGCACAAAACATGGTCCTGTACCAGCCACTGTGAATAAATCCAGCACACCAGCCAAATCCAGCACACCAAGTGTGCAAAGTGTAAAATGCAATCAAATTACATGAAAGAAAAAAGCCAGATTTTTCAAATGCTCTCATTTYTACTGATCCTAGAGTTAATTAACTTCAGAAGAGCAGAAGAAAAATATCAAAGACTCAATCAAACTTCCTTTTTAAAGTACAMATACTAAACCCTCCAAAAAGAGTCATTCCTCCAGAGAAGATTATTTTCTCCTCTGACACAGCATTCACATTATAATTGAATTCACTCCATCCAAGTCAGTTTAGGCTAAGTGAAAATCAACAAAACTGAAGGCACTCCAGAATGATTCTCCAGACAAAGGCATTGTGCAAGTAGTTGAGGAGCTACACTAAAGAGAGTTAGAATGGAATGCCTGGCAATGGCAGCCAGCTCAAGGCAAAAGCATTAACCTGACAGCTTAAGCAGATTTTGTACATATTCATGGCACAATCTAAAGATAACTCTAAAGTCCTGACTTGCAGAAAAAATACTTAAATAATTTATCTAAAGAGCAAAGTTTTCTATTAGTAATCTGATACACCTGCAGATAATGAAGTTCAGAAAATAAAGTCTCATGCACACGCACACACATTTTCACTTATTGAAAAGCCTTTTAACATTTTTTGATCACAACATGAACACTAAGATTAAAAATTCAGCCCACTAACTAATCAATATTCCTGCTTTYAAACAATGACCTTTTAAAAGATTAAGGTAGAAGATACCCCTGGGTAACAAGAAAGGTATTTCAAACTATGTCACATGAACAGGAGCATTGCCAGAAGCCAGCTATTACTCTGGAAGCACCCTTCAGTGGTCATTCAGTCAGTTTGTGTAGTTTCTTTTTTCTTTTCTTCCCCCTRGGTAGGACCAATTATTGGACAGAGATCTGAGAGCACACAGGCAGCTCTCTCCGAGGTCAGGAAACAACTACTTAATGTATCCTGCTTTCAACTCTGCTAATGAATGGGTAACTCCTAGGTTAAAAATTATCTTCCAAGGTTTATGTACTTTATGCTAGAAAGGGCAGGGGGAAAAAGGAAGGGTGAATTGAACCCCCTGCTTGTTGTATGTTTAACCTATGTGTGTGAAATGAAATGGCAGTAATCACAAAATATCTGTCAGTTTGCTAGCAAATGTTTTTTATGTGCATGCTAATGCCACCACCTAGGAAAAAAAGAGTATTAACGTTAATGCAGCTCATAAGAGGATTTAAGCATAACTTTTTWAAAAAAGACAAAAGCTTTCATGTATTTTCTGTTCCAATACTTTGCAAGATTTATTCCACATTTCCAACTTTGAGAGATAAAAATGGTGGCAATGGTCAGGGCTTTTTTTAAATCAGGTGATAATCTCATTAYTTTACAAGGTTGCCTAAAAATCTGTCCCAAATATAGCAAACATCCCATACTTGATCCTGAAGAAAGCACAGTGCCACAAGCAGTGGCCACAGATAAACGCACCAAACAAAATAAAGTATGGGGAGAGGGAGAGAGAATAAAGAAGTGCMTTGTTAATGTTCCAGATGTGGGGCAAAACCAACATAATGTCTCACACTGCAGCTTCACTTCAGGAGGCTGTTAGGAGCTGCTTAGCTATTTACGGAGGGGTTGGTTAATTGTGAGCACAGAACTCATCAGGTGAGCAGGAAATACAATACAGACACATCCCATTCCACGATGCCCATGGCTGAGCCTGTACCTTGAACACCTGCAGAACCATACAGGCTCTTTTTCTGCTTCACAACACCCATGTCCCAGGGTTATTTTGGCAGAGAAAGAGGGAGGTTGTTATGTTACATAGCTACAAGGATGAAATGTACAAGTGATCCATGATTAACAGAGTCCTGCTAAAATATATGTTCTCCATCAATAGTTCAGTGCCACAGCCCAGCTTTTATCATAGGACTTGGCATSTCCCATCAAGTGACATGACACAGCCATTTGCAAACAGGTTGTGACCAGGCACCTTGAGCACTTCACAGACCTTGGAGCTTTGCAGATACTAACCCTCTGCAAGTTGCCCAAACCACTCCTGGATTCCAAATAAAATGAAAATTCCTTTGCAAGGCCTGCCAATCATAAACAGCACAAACATGTGTGCTCATCACGGCCCTTGAGAGTTCCACTAAACACATCAAACGCGTATTTCCGACACGTTTCCTTGGGGCAGTCCTCCGCGGGAGTACAAAGGTGAGGTTTCCCTGCCTCTCTACCACGTGTGCTCCAGTAAAACCACTGTTCTGCAGATTTCATTCACACTGCTCACCACCCCATCTTGGCCATCCTCTCTGAACCCCTCTGTGTAGCTCAYCTCTTTGCAGTGTTTGCTGTTTCTCCTGCTAGCAAACAAATTGAGACTTTGCAGCCTGCAGCCCATCATACCAGACCTAATTTAACTCTATAGCCCATACCTGTATTTGCAACTCCATGTTTTTTATGTGTACAAATTTTTAATAAAATTCCAGGACGTTGAAAACATAGTACAGCAGTCCAGTCAGTATAAGCATCACGCTTCAGTTCCTTCWCGGTGTGTCTTTTGTCAACAGAGGGAAAAGGTGGGATTCATCTCATCTCAAAACATATATCTAAACTAAGTTAGGTGAAATTAATCCCTTCCTTGAAAGACAGTTTAAAGATGCTGTAGGCTAAATAAGGACAACGAAAAGGAGATTTCCTACCAATGGGGACTGCAATGGAGGGACTAAGGGTACTACCCAAGATTACCAGCCATGACTGAAAAACTGAACAGAGATTTCAATCTCAGCCTAGTCTAGWGCCTTTCTCCAACCCCCTATTTTCTCCTCAAGCACAATAGATAAAGATCTTCTGAAGTGAAGACAGAAGGGAGATGGGAAGGTAGGTTTAGAAAAAAAATATTTTTAAWTGTGTCTCTGTGATCACACTGAAGGGAATCAGTTTAAGTTATTTTTGTTTCAATTATTTAAAGTAGGATCAGTTTTCTATTAAAATGAAAAATGCATTTTTAAAAGCCTCCTTAATCAAGTCTCTGAAAAAAATCCTATCACACAAAGGACACATGTAACTGTATACACTCTTGTGAGAAAAAAACAGCCTGCTGACATTTCTCTCACCACAAGAAAAATCAGATGGCATAACGTTTTAAGACTTAGGAGTTGGTATAAGCAACATYCTATTCTTTCTTGTAAATTTTGAAGGGCTGTTCCAGTAATACAGAGTTACACTTAACTCTGTATTATTCAAGGTTAAGGTTAAGGGGCCTGGGAAAACCCAGAAAATGGAAAAATAATAACAAGGGAATTATGAGACATGCTGGGGAGGATGATGTGCAGAAAGACAAGCAACTCTGTAGGGCATCAGGTCAAGTTTAGCCCAGGGTGGAAGCAATTAGTAGAGCTCACAAAAACTGTGAGTTTGCTTATATAATTAATCCTGAATTCCTCTCTGAAGTTCTTCCTTACCAGATAAAATTTTCWAAAACATCTAAGTGACTCAGAAGCCACTAACATTTGGTGAAACTTCACGCTCATCTCCAGTACAAAGGGACAAGTAAAACAGCACCARGATCTCCAGTTACACAGCAAGGCGTCAGTTCCACTTCTCGAGGCTCAGAGGTGACAAGCCCAGCAAATTTGACTGCTTGTGTTGCAAAATTCAATCATCATGTAGACAATAAAATCATTTMTATTTCTAGGATAATGAAGAACTCAATCTGTCTTGCAAGGGGTTGCACTATTTCCAGGCTTTAGGTCTGCTTTCACTTTTTTTTTTTTCACACTTAACTTTCGCCCTGTTTGATTTAATAATTTCTGATTTTTACACTTTATTTGTGGGCAAACCTTGCTGAGAGACTTCTTCCCTTGAATTGCTCCCCATAAGAACATGGGAAAGAAAACAAAAAGATTTCATTCTAAATTTTAAGGAACTATCATAATTTTTCTCATAAAACCAAAAGCACTCCATTGGACAAGTGTTTAATAGCATCACAAATTTCCATTGAGATGGCATGCCATCCTCCTGTCATGCAGGGATGTGAAAGCACAAAGCATTCCTTATGTTGGTTGCTTCCTTGGAAGCAGCCTACATGATGACAAGAGTACTTTCCTAACCCTCTGTAATGGCCATAGAAAACAGTGTGAAATTGCCTTGCAAGTGCCTAACAAAAGCTCTAGGTCTCATGCTCAGTGCCTGCAGCATATGCCAAAGAATATGGCAGCCAAAAGAGAAAACACCTATAAYTCCACACAGAACATCTCTGTTTTAATTGATGATAACAATCTGATCAGCCACAGCTCTTGGCAGCCTAATGCAAACTAGCATTCATGGCAGATTATCAAAAAGCTTCAGYGAGCTCTACATCCATATGTACAATTTCTAATTATCAYGCTTCATTTGTTCCAGGGATGCCTAAAACTGTAATCACTTGGTAGAACACAAACAAAAAGACAGTCTGGGGGAACTACTCTGGTTAAGTAGTCATCCATCTGATTACTTATAAAGTTCAAATCTCTTGAAAARGAGGCATGTGACTGAACAAGAAYAGTCATGAACAGATGCAGTGTGAGATTGGTCAGAATTTAATATTGCAATTTGCACTAGAAGCTCAGCTCCTCCTCTAGAGAACCTGCAGTCATTGCTTCATCCAGTGTCTGTCTCCACTTTGCCACATCTGCACCCAAAYTATGCCATCATCTTGCTAAAACTTATCCCACCTTCTGAGGCTCCTGTATCACTGAATTTCCAGATCAATCTGGCTAAAGCAGTCACTGGAGTGCTCTGGATACTGGAATGGATGGAATGGACAAAGAGAACAGGACACTTCYGTGTAAGCTAAGAACACCACTTCAACACCAGTGTGTCCAGAGACTCTCACAACTTGGGAAAACAAACATCCCAGAGCAGCTCRGTGCAGTGAGGCCACAAGAACTCATTTTTGTGCTTCAACAAGCTCAGCACTTGAAGTCTTGGCAGGGATGACTACTGTGCTGTGACTTGATGGCTACTGGCTGATGCTRTGGATGGACTCCAGCCCTGCAGCATGAACACTCACAAGCAGACCTGGATCACTTGCAGGCCCAAATCTCCTCTAGGACCCAGGTCACAGTGCAGAGAAACACACCTCCAGGGAGTTCTAATGGCCAGTCTTGCACGCAGGTAGATCTTCCAAAATACTTCTTGGAAACCCCACCAGTTTCATCTAATAAAGGACCTGATGATTAAACATGCACATGATTCTAGGTTCTTGTAATATGTCTTATGAAGTGTGACATATTTCTGATGATGAAAGTAGAAGGCAAAGAATGTTCTCAGTCACACATTAAAAAAATCTGCTWCAAAGATCCTAAAGAAAGACCTTTTCCCTTTTAAAGTAAAACTGTCAGGAAYGTATTTCTGCCTGGGATGATAGGTCTCTCATTAAAACACATAAGGAGAAACAAAAGACATACAAAAAATGACCAAATTTTAAAGACATTTAAACTTGGTATTCCAAACTAAGTCCATATTTAAAAAAAAAAAAAAAAGATTCTCAGTTTAGCTTACATTGTAAGTTATGGAAGATACATGTGTATGTATAGCTTAAAGCTGCAGCTGGCAAAGAAATGGCCGCACAGAAAGAAAAATTACATAGAAATCACATTCTGATTACTGTAATTCTGTAGGCYCCATAAATCATTACCTTTTTCTCCTGCAGTACCACAGAAAGCACCATAATTTCATATTACTCAAGGGAAAATTCCTTCTCTTATTTAAATTAATTTCGTAACAAATTAACTCCCTATTTTTTTCAAGTTGTTGCTGGATGTAAAGCACTTGTTTTCAGTTTCTGCTAATAACCTCCTCTTTGTTCAAATCTAAAAGTCAAGCTTTTTCTCATGGAGTTGCATCTGCACCAACACATCTGCCCATTTCTTCCAAACCATAATTTTCTTGTTTTTATTCTTATTTTTCTTATTTTACRCTGCATGTTACTCCCTATTGTACTTGATATTCATATTCACAATTCTATTTGGCAATCACTATGTCCAAAGTTCAATTCCCTCCCAACAAAGCATTCCACCATTAATTACATGTTAACATATGAAATATAAATATGTTTTAATATATCCTTCATTTGATATGACAGATAAAGGAAATACATATATTTCTGTAGTAAAAAGAATTGCTGGCACTTTAATGCTCATGATATTGTCCTATTTAAATATGAAGCACTATTTATAAGAACTATTTATTTRAAGTGCAGAAGTCTGACTGCATCTGTGTCACACCCAGAGACCAAAGAYCGCTGACTTGAGAGCAACCCCTTCATAAGTGAACCTGAACGTATTTTATGTTGCTAAAACGACATATTTTTAAAATCAAATTTTAAAATTGTATTTGTCTGTCTATGCTCATTAAAAAACAGGATTGCTTTTCATAACATGTTTTTTATGTCCTGTATCATACCAACATGAAAATGTCCATAACTGCAATTAAAAATAYAGAAACAGTATAACTAAGGGGGTGGTGGATTCAATGATAATTAGACTGTGCTGTTTTTYCAGATCTGTGTGCAGTCAGGATAGGTTTCTAGGCAGCTTATCCTAACTTGGACAAGCCAGACAAACCAACATATACTTCAAATGAGTGGTGAATAAAAGCACTTAAATGAAATTAGTTGATACTGTACATTCTGTTGCAAATCTTGATCTCATGACCATATCAGACGGGAAATCCCTGGCAAATTTTGCCATAGCATCTCTAAGACATTACCCATTACCCTCCACAGCTGTTCACCGCCTCCTACATTACTGGCAGACCTCTGGCAGCATTTGTGAAACAGAGAGTGTGTCCCTGTCCTAAAACACCCAGAGTTCATCATCTTAATCTTGCACTGCTACAGAGCTGGACTAACTCTGGACTTACTAACATATGCATACCACTCTGCTGACTCTGTAAAGAGGCAGCTACCTCTGGCAAAAGGGGATTTAGTAACATATTAAACCACCACACCTGTTTCCTCAGTAAATGGCAATCAGAACTTTTTTTTTCAAATGTGGTCATTACTACATTGCTACTACCTTCAAGAAGAGCTTAGGGACAAAACTTGTGACAAGCAGGGTCAGCAAGCTTAGATACATTTGTTTAAAGGAAAAAATGTCATGCTTTTTCACCAGGAAAGAGTATGATCAGACCCTTGTCCTCACACGGGCTCCTTTGCTTTGCCAATGTGAGTACACTGGAGCAGAACGCTCCCACGCTCTGGAGGAACAGCAGTTTCTACATCATACCCAACCCTCAGCACAGAGAAAGGGAGTTCTAACCATCCACAGCTCCCAGTTTTTGGTACCACACATTGCCACTGCACATACAAATAATCAACTGCAGCATATACAGATACATACAAGCACYTAGCTTCAAACTAGTTAGTTAAAAAACTTATCTGGTAGTGGCAATGCAGAATTCAGCACAGACACCTGCAGAGTGTTTTTGCAAATCAATCTGAATCCCAAGCTGTTGTGGCTACAGTCTTATTGATACCTSGTCCAGATGATAAATTCAGCTCAGGTACAGTCATTATTCCACCTAAGAATAAGTTTGCTGTGATTGACACACAAAATCCATCAAGAGCAGAGGATTTTTGTGTGCTCTGATGCAGACCAGAATAATTATGAATACTCAAAATAGCTTTATGCAAAACCAACCTGGTTACCTGCAACACTAATATAGTATTTTCAGATACTCTGTTCAAACCAAATTATGCCTGTTAAGCTGTAAAATAGCTTCTTATTACATTGTATGGAAAATTCATCAGACCTCATCTCAGCTGCATATGAAAATATAAAGTACAGTGATTAGATGTACAGTATGACATTATGTTAGATTTTAAAAAAAATTGCAACCAAGTACAAACACAAAAAGGAAATATGGCATGCATGTGCATGCAGTGTCTCTAAACAGAGATACCTTCAGAAAGAAATCTCCGGAGGCAACACTGCCTTTGTTACGCAAAGGGGATAGCTGGCACCTCTACAGACACTGCATGYCTGAACAGACAGGCTGCAATTTCTTGTTTTATTATAGCAGTATCTCTGGCTATTGTCTGGACCTGTCTCCACAGCTCGCCCTGAAATCCTTGCAAGGAGAGAAAAGCTTCTTCAGTGCAAACTCAATGCAAAAGCTGAGTACCCTCAGCTGATTTCTGATTTCAGCCCTTCTCTCCTGGTTATAGGCTCCTGCCTTCATGCCCAGCACTGCACAGCCACTGACTCAGTACCAGGTGGGAGATCCCCTTGTCTTGACATGCACACCACCAGTARCTACTTACACAAAGCAATAGAGAACATGTATGAATTCTGGAAAYCACATGGCCTTTTCACTTAAAATTAAGAGGATGCACTTGTGGGGGTTTTGGTTGTTTGATAGATTTCTTTTTTTTTAAAAAGAAACAAAAACAATCTAMTTTTGAAAAATCCTGTGATGCTGTGGTTCTCCATTAGCCTTTACTCAATTATGGGTGATAGGTTAGTGGTTTCAGCAGTACTGTTGGGTTGWTAGGTGGACTTCATGATCTTAAAATTTTGTTCCAACCTTGATGGTTCTGTGATTCCAYGARACACTAAAGCATTTGCCTAATGACATGGTTCACCACACCTTGCATGCTTTGCAATCTCAAAAGAAGACTGTTTTGATGATGTACYCATCACACAAATGCCATATTTAACATGTTAATCAAATATTTGATGTAAAGGATGCCATTTATTATGGCAGAACATGAGATGTAGCCAGCTGGATCTCTCTACTGTATGAGTTTTATAGGACTGTAATCCCAATACATATAGATGCACAACCCATGATTTCAATGATCTAACTACAAATCTCCTGCCACACAAAACCCACCATCTTGTGTAAAGTACTTAAAATGTTTAACCCACTTTTGATCTAGTGACAATCAATTTGCAGTACAATGTTCCTTCCACAGGGCAATTAAGTTACGTTTTTGTCACTTGTTATCTCATTTCCAAGMTAAATCAATAACCAACACTAGTGYAACATTCTAAATGAAATGGGAGAGCTTCCCTTATTAAGCAAGTAAAATTTTTAAACATTTAATAAAAATTGTTAGAATATTGCTAGAAAATATAAAACTTTCTCTATTTTATAATGTGCATAATGTTATACCTATGATTTTTTCTCATGTACAGATTTAGATATTTTTCTCCTAAATAGTACAGATATGTTTATAAATTTTAATCTTATTTTTTTTTCTTCTCTTTATTGTTTAGATTATTTTTACAAAATCTACAGACTCATTCAGCATATTCAAACCTCCAAGAAAAGTTTGCCTAAGTGCTAATGGGGATGTCACACTGGAATATCATTGTACAAATTAAAGACTCATTTTATAGACTATCTTTTCTCTGTTGCTAAGCCACTAGTCAGACAAATATGTGTTATTATTATTTTTAAAACAGTAGTTGAAAAGCTGTTCATCCATCAATCAAATCTTCTTAGCCTGAGGAGCCCAAGAATGTAGTTCTAAAATGGTTTTAGGGTGATTAATTATGGGATGCTGTAGATAGGGGGAATCCAGACTTTTGCATGTGGCTGCACTATCACTTGTGCTCGCACAGAGAGAATGGGTACAGCCAGATGAAAACATGGAGGTAGAATGTCCCCTGTGGYAGGCAGCAGTTTCCTGTTGCCTCAAGCAGCTAGAGAAGGCCCATCTGAACTGAGGGGGAAGCAGCACAGCTGGACAACTGAACTGAACCAATTCAGCACCTCAAGCCCCCAACTGGGGAGACTCCATTTCTCTCCCACCTCCTCCAGTCTCCGCATTCCCTAATGTGTGGTCTCCCTRGTGCTTATCCCTGCCTGCCTGGTAAACCAGTTCAGCACCCTACCATTCACTTAGCCCAGAACCCCACTGGCTTTCTGCCAGAACAGTTAGTTGAATCAACCTAGCATGCTATAAACTCGTGTGAGATGAGGTAGGGAGATGGGGATCTTGCTTGCTTGGCAGCAGTAAGTTATCAAGTCAAATTTGACTGCATCATTGAACTGCATTTTAACCACATCCAACCACYGTAAACTCTAAACAGATGATAGAGAGAATTAACAAACTCCAGAAGGATATTTGGCTGGCATAAGACCTCAAATGTCCTCTAGAGATACCTACATTTCCTCAGTAAAACTCTGGAGGCATCTCKTTCAGTGTTAAGAACCAGGTGGCAAAGATTTTGGATTCCCTCTCCCCCTCCTGCTCCTCTCACCTAMACAGCATCTCACTCATTAATCTAAATTAAAAGTTAGGGAAAAGAATTAGTTCCAACGATAAAGCAGTACACTTTTTTCATAGTTCAGGCACTTTCATACCTCTGTCTTATATTGTTCTTTTAAAGTCCCCCAATTTTAGATAGTTAAATTGAAAGAAAAATAAGCACTTTTGAGTTTGCCTCTTAACTAAGATTCTTCTAATTGTATCAGCCATTATGGATATGAATCTCTATGTTCCAGCCTATAATATTCATACGGAGAAGGAAGAGAGAAAACAACAACTTGCAGCTCTTTTGCCATGAACCAAAGTAATAAATGGTAATAGATCTTGTAAGCAGCTGACAAAGCCTTTTATGTGATTTCCCCAAAAGTCTACTAAGAGATGGACTTACAGTTCTACTGTAATGGTTTCTAATGCTCCATTTCCATGTGGAAGATGGAAAATGGTCTCTAGCCCTATCTCAGCTATCAGTGATTGACACTAATCTGGAAATGCTCCTTGCATATAAAATTTGTAAGCCACTCACATTTGTGGTAGTTTGTACACTTGAACACTAGACTTTTGCTTCTCCACAGATGAATGAAGTAATGGAAAATAGATTTTTTTTTTCTTACTGCCACAATATGAGCCCTGGACTTATCTAGTTTAATCCATGATAGTATGAACATAATCAGCATCCTCAGTTGCATGAGAGTGACTTGCCAGCAGGTTGAAGTACGTGATCCTTCCTTTCTACTCATCAAGAGACAAAATGCAATGTTGGGCCCAGCACTGAGAACAACACACGAGGGACTGGAGCAAGAAAGGCCACATTCTGAGGAGGAAGAGTTGTTACTGTTCAGCCTGGGGAAGAGAAGGCTCAGGTGGGAACTTAACAACGCATGGAAGTACATGATGGGTAGGTATAATGGGGGGGAGTCAGGCTCTTCTTGGAGATGCCCAGAGATAGGACAAGAAACAATGGGGACAAATC
>CADDXX010000562.1:222436-269422 GCA_902810485.1 Alauda arvensis | reverse complement strand
CTTTCTCCTTAGAGACAAACAGAACTGGRAAGTAACAGATTATTTTCTATTAATATTATTTATTATGCTCCTAAAAGCTGAGTATAGTATGTCTTTCTTTAACTTCACAGCTAATAYTTTCATTGCATTTTTGGAATGTACCTGCATATAAACATACATGATCAGGACACTCTATACTCAGAAAAGTATTTAGAAAAATGTAGATAAAGGTTCATAAATAAGTGTTTGCAGTATTTTGCTCTCAAATTTGTAGTCCAGTGCTCAACTCCCTATTTGCTCTAATCACGTAATGTATTATAGGATTATACATATAAGATAAAAATTTTCCTTGCACTTCTAAGCATTTTTTTATCTGAATCACAACTTCTTGGTATTTCAGTTAATCAAAAATTATCTCTGTATTCTTTCCCAACTATTCAGATAAAAGGAATGGCCACTGAAACTGAAAGGAGCTTGCCAAATTTACGGTGAAGAAAAAGATAACACAATCTTACTTTTATAAATTTCCTTAACTCATTAAAACTGTTCTCAGTATCTACTGCATATTTTGCAGTAATTAGGTTTATAAAGAAATAAAGTAAAGCTATGAACCATCTTCAAGTTCCAGGAAAGGTAAAATACAGAACTTGAATTTCAGTTTTCTGAGCAATACATAGGTAAACATTAAACAAATGCACTGAAATTACTGCATAAACATTTTTAATATGATTCATAACTACATTTTCCCACAACATTAACTTCAAATAAAACAACATGTGGGAGTTACRCAACTAGGTATGTAGATGCAATATTTTTTTTCTTGTTTCCACAAATCCAGATGCACCATGACATAAATGGAGAAATGAGCACCTCGGGAGAGTAATTCAACTAATTGTTTAGCTTGTTTCTTAGACTAAGATGAATCACCCTTATTTAATCAGCTTAACAATTCCAGTAACTGTAAAGAGATCCTAAAATTACCATTAAATTTGCAACCAKACATTTTGACATTTTTGTTAAAACATATGACTCCCATCCTTTTTATTTTCCTTCTGAATTTGAAAGAGCAACATTTGTCTGTACACTGGGAATACTTTTTGTTAAAATGCAATAAATGAGCAGACTACAAAAACATATGGCTCTTCACATTTTGCATTTAAAAACCCAAAAACTAGAAGTGTCCAGGRAAGTATGTTACAAGCTCCCTCCAAACTTGGTTAAATCTTGAGAAAAATTAAGAAACTAGTAAGAGTACAGGACAGTGTACCTGTGCTAGCTTGAYCTAGCTAGCACCCAAATAAGCAATTAAGGGATTGAAATGTGGGTTTTAGCAATGCTTTATTACTAATTTATTTAGGGTGTATAAACACAATGCACAGAAAGTTTGTGCCTGGATGAACACATGTTAGAATTCATGCCATGGCTTCTGCTAGTCTAAGATATGCAGCTAGCTTGAAGTAAAACAAATATGCTAGCACAAGCAATTAATCATGCCTTTGTTCCTCCTGTGTATCCTATTCTATGTCATTTACCACATGACCTTGTATTTTGGAATGAAGCTGAACAACACTACCCAAAGGGGAATTCTCGGAGGTAATGTATTTCTGGAAGGAAAAAGAATTTTTTTTTTAATCTTAACAAGAAATAAGGCAAGGTCTACTAAACTGTGTATTTAAGTATTTAAGAGAAGGATTTTAAAAGAAGCCTGGAGAAAGAGATATTTAAAAAAAAAAAAAAAAGGAAGAAAATCTTTATTTACTCCTGGACACCACTTAGTACTGAAAGCCCACCCCATATACTTTATTTTACCCTTAATCCTTAAGCTTGTGTTTATCAGCTTCTTGACAATCTCTTATCAGTTGTACACTGGAAAGGTGGGTTGGGCCTGAAAGCTGTAGTTTCAGGTACTGTGATCAGTGAGAACTAAAAGTTGACCTAAAAAGCATTCTGTAGAAGTGTGAAAATACCTCTTGRCCATTTTTCCTCCCCAAATAAATAACTATTTTTCATAAAAATTTGGAGTCTTCCTGATGCAGAAGAAATTTATCTTTTTTATATATTTTAAAACTGACTGCTGCTTGAAACARTATGCTCTCAGTCTCCCCTCAGTGTAGCCTACTGGATAACAATATCTATAAGCACTGGTCAGGGTAAGGAMCTATTTATGCAAAGCTAAGCACTGAAGGAGGAATACCTGCTTTTTGTCAGGTGGAAAGCCAGTTCAGGCATGTCAAGAATCCAAAAGTCAAGACTTAACCATGAGCCATGCTACTCATCAAACCAACCTCAGTGTTACATGGAGGGGAGGACACAGGAGTGAAGCAGGAAAGGAAGACACTCCATAATCAGAGCAAGAAAGTCATCCACAACCCCACATTTGATATCATGTGACAGCACAKCCACAGAGAAGCCAGCAGTGTGATRAACATGAYAYCCCTGATCTGCTGAACTCTTCCAAGCAAGGCACTAATCAGGCAGGGCACATGTTGGACTACCTCTGTGGGAAAAATTTTGTTGAGAAGGGTGTAGAAATCTGGCTACTTTGGTTCTATGTTCGTTTATATAAGGACAGAGTTGTTTCACTTGATTATGTCAGAATAATCCTGATCTAGCTAACAACAACAGGATAAACAATGGAATTCTATAAAAATATTGTCACCAACATTTATATAAAATATTATTTTAAGAGTTCTGGGGTATTTCTGGACTATCTGGGGTTCTGAACAKAAAAAATAATTTAAATTTAGCAAAYGTAAGGGATTTTTAACTKTTAAATACAAAAGATTTTAAAAATCAATTTGGTCAAATTTGTTAGGTTTCTGTGCTCTTTTTGGCTGTTTTTTTTCCAAGTACTGCTTACTTATAGAATTCTTTGTAAAAACTTCCCTGAGGTGAAAAATGTTAAGATAACATTAAGATTAGAAAGATATACTTTACAAGAATGTGTGTAGGTGGGAGAGGGATAAGATTGTATGCTGAAATACTAAACAAATAATAACTACTGACTATATGAAAAGCTGTAACAATCCACAGGTTCTGAGTTCTGTACCATTCAGGTTTCATTTTATGTTCTTTGAATTCTTGGCTTCTTAGCTACATGATTTAAAGCTACTTCTATGACGTTCACAATAGCACTTCTTAATTTCCTTAAGGAGCTTGAAGGAGGGTCAAGGAGGAGAAAGGATTGTTTCTTAAATATACAGTTTGGAAGAACAGAACTGATAAGAATTTTCTGCAAATGATATATTSTCTTTTCAGTTTTTTCTCACTAAGTTTCCAGGAGAGATTTGCTGCTGTCTCTAGATGCAGACAAAATCAGTAACAGTTGAGAGTTTCTACAAATTACTGTTTTATTGATTTCAAGGCCAAAAGGGGCATTTGTAATGATTTAGCTTGATCTTCTGTACTGAGAGAGCATAGGAGTCCCTTCAAGAACCTTGTGTTGAATGTAGTTTCACAGGTGGGGTTTTTCTGTGTAAAACATCTGTTCTTGAAGACATCAGAATTCACCACTTGCCTTGGAAATCTGTTACCAGTTAAGATCACCGGCTCTTAAAAACTACATTCACATCTCTAAGCTGAATTGTTCTGCATTCAAATTCCAACCACTGATCCCTGTGATGCCCCTTCCTAACRTGGGTGAAACACAGAAATCAAGCATCCAAAAATTGCCAGCAGACCAGAAGCAGCTCAAGACTCTTTGTTTAGCAAAATCACAATTACTGTTAAGTTTCATGAAACAAGGCTTCTCAGGAAATTGCACTACCCAGCTTTTGTGAAACTTGACAAGTTCCACAATCCTTCAAGGATTGTTATAAACTGTCTAAACTGTCAATTTTATGAAACTCTGTGTTTGCTAAATGCTTAAGGTAATTTTTTAATGCATTGCTATGTCAAATCCTGTGGAAAAAAAAGSCAATATTAACTCTTTATAGTTATCTGCATACCTAATGCTCAGTCTTATCATATCGATCCTCTTTCTGGAGTCATCAAACATGACCAAAAAAAAACACCCCAAAAAACCCCCCAAAACAGAAACAAAAAACCCACACCAAAAATAAAAACAAAGCAAACAAACAAACTCCCCAAAAAACTCCTCACAAGTCAAAATTAATACTTGAAAGAAAAAAACTACACTAAAGTTACTGTGTTTCAAAAGTACTCACAAGGTATGAAAACCACAAGATTTAAACAAAGAATATTATAGACGTCTTACAACATATTTTTGCTGTCATGTCCATATATTCCATGCAAAGCACAAAATTGAAAAATTCCAGGAAAAACAGAATAGAAGCTATTTTTTTACCTAAATAATACATTGCCTGTTGATGAAGGGCTAATCAAGCAAAGCCATGCATGGTCAAATCAGGTTCCATCTGCATTTGCAAWAGTATGTCCCAGCTAGGAAAAGCAGCTCCATCCCAAAGACTTTGCAGACAGTCTCACYAAAAATTTAAGTCAAGTCCACAGAAGATTTAGATTTATTCTCTTTTAGCTGTGGAAGCCAAGGGAAGTTTATTAAACTGATTCATCACACATATGAGCAATCTCTGAGTTTCCCTAGAAATGAAAGTTTCCCTAGTAAATGAAGTTTCCCTAGAAAGTAGACATCATCAGAAAGTAAGGCACCTGAGACCTCAGTAATTCAGTAACCAGATATTGATGTAGGGCTGTCTCCTCCTCATGGGTTTAGATCCTCAAAAGAACGAATAAGGCTTGGTTTATGTGTGTAGTTAAGGGAAGTGTAAAGAACCATGAAAACTCAGGAGCTGCATACTTAAGAGTTATTTGCTTTAGTAAGTGGTTACAGTAGCAATCGAGGGAAGGAAATAATTTTATGATATGATTTCAAGCAGAGTTCCTATGACTGATGATTATCAAACTACCTTAAATAATGGCAGTAACTAACCACATAGAGACAGTCTAAAATGACATTTGTTTATTACTCAATGTGTTGAAATTTTTACAACTTTAAGACTAAAATCATTCAATGGGTTTGCATTTCTCAGCTGTAGATTCTTTTGAGGTTTCTTTCAATTTTCAAGCACACTAAGAATTGTAAAATGMATTTTCTCAGAAACAGCTCTCTTGAATGACAGAAAAAAGGAATAATTTAAAGGCTATTTTGGGGRATGCAGTGAGGAAACCCAATAAAGAGAAAAAAAGACCGACCTCACAAAAAATATTTATCTTTTTTGTCTCATCCCCTTTCCTGAAGATTTAGTAAACACTTGCAAGTCATTAACTGGAATATGACGCAAACRTATTTTCATGAGCTGATCAAAATAAATCATATCATCTTGAATTTACTTGTGCTATGAACCTAACATTCAGAAAGAGAGTGTAATGGCAACATAAATTGGGTTGGTGGAGACATGACACAGGAACCACTGCAAGCTCACCATCTTGGTGTGTGGGAGAGATGGGGGTTGTTGGGTTGTGTGTGTTGAACGGGGAATAGGAACAAAAAAGAATAAGATACTTTACATGTTAGAAGTGCATTAGTGCTTCTTCTTTTAAAGAGTTATTTTCCCTTAAATAAACAAGTGACTGAATAAGACATTTTTCTATTGTGATCTGTTCCTCCATTCTTCATAACCTGAAACTCAATAATTATGCATTATATGATTCAGGGCAGAACAATGCTGGTGGAAATTGTCCTGCTTAYTTAAATCTAGCCCAGTKGTGATCCTTCAACAAGTCTGAAGTAGTACACTTAAAAATAAGAGCCAAGCATATAGTAACTGTGCAGCTAAAAAAGGTATGCAGGACTCTGCTATGCAATTGCTACAATACCTGCAGGACATACTACTAAACAAACTYCTGCCTATCTTTAGGTGGGGGCGGKGRGGGAAGGGGAAATGAGASCTCTGTGAAAGCATTTGAGCTCATGGGCTGGCAGATGAATCCCAGTGCAATTGCTCATTTTTAGGCCCCTTCAACCACTGCAGTCATAAAACTTCAGTTTAATGCATMAAGTCTGCCTGTTCCAGCTACTCTTTCCTCTTCCTGCCTGTGTTTTTTCAGTGGTCGCAAAACAGTAACAAAAGCAATACTTTGCTTTGTCTCATTCCCACTTGCCACCGGTGTACAAACAAAAGGATTCTGCAGGAGCACAGGGCAACTCACACTTCCTATAGCCTAAAGGTAACAGCAGTTTTGTAGGAAATATCTCTTTAAAATTCCTCAGGAAGCACCAAAAATTGAGCACAGGCATCAAATATCTGCAACAAATACAGTGACTTAATATGCAATTATTTAATAAGTAAAAGCAAGATGCTGGCAATCTCATRTCCTTTCCTACATTTAATGTAATGCCCAAATCAGCCAACAAGCTTGAAAAATATCCACTTAGCAACTAAAGTGTACACCTTGCCAGTGCAGAACACTGTTCTGTTTAATACTTACACAATTAATGCAATTCTAAGTACACATCAAAAGGAAACTAAAGGCAAAATTAGAKTAGAATTCAGAGCAATTGTTACTATGCCACATCTAAATCTACTCAAGCCTCAAGGTTATGAACAAAACCTAAATTTATTATGGCCATTAATTCAGCACTTTAAGGACCTCCATTTGATTAGGATGAATCCGGGACAAAATCCTGGATAGATGCCCACTAGAGAAGTTCTGTCATTTGGATCTTAAATRTACAACACTGCATCATCTACCCCTAAAGAAGAAGCAGAGTATAATACACTTTGCATCTGTCAGGAAAAAAAAAGTATCAACTAGTTTCCTCTTCAGTAGGAACTTATAACTCTGTCCAAAACACTCTCATTGCAATTCTCTCAGAAGGGATGTATTTACACACACTTTTGAGTTCTATTTGTACTCAGATTTGTAGTACTATTTATGAGTACTACAAATACTCTATGGTCATGATGAGCCAGTTTGAAGGGCATTACTGAGATTAAACAGCATAGATATTGACTGAATTCAGCACAAAGCCCAGGAAAGTCCTGAAATAATATTCAGAGTGCTTCAGTGTTTTTTTTTTTTTAAACTGGCTACAGTGTCTCAGGCTCTTGAGTTCACAAGTTCTGCCTAAAAAGCAGACATAAGAATAAGAAATCAAATACTTTGAAGGCCKTAAAATAAAAACTTATAGGGCAATATAGTTTTAGGGACACTGAATAACAGCATGCTWTTAGCTATGAAAATCTTATCTTGCACAACTTGCTCTTGAACACCACAGTATTGAGTGCAAAAAAAAAAATTCTCACAGATTTCAGTACTGGAGGATCAAACCAAAAAGCTTGAGGCACAAAGAGTCTCACTGGAGGCACTGCCCTTTGAATTAGGCTTCAGATGTTTCTCTAAAGGTATCCTTACAATTCCCTCTCTAATTATTATGTTATTCCCTAACTACAAAGCTTTAGAGCGGCAGCAAAGTGTGTGGTAACAGCATTCCTACAGTCCTGAAGAAAATGTGCACTACACAGCAGCAACAGAAGTGCTATGCTGGTACTTAACTTAAGAGTTACTGAGATTGGAATCCTGGCAAACATTCAGGGCAATGGTGTATCAAGCTGACTGAATTAATGTTTTACTAATGACTTGAACTTAAACAAGTCAAAATCCTTCTTCAGGAAGGGGAATTTTTTTTGTCTTTTCGAAGAGGTTCCTAAGCACCTACTGCTAAATGAAATCCTTTCTAATAATAAAACAAAAATGAATTAGTTAAATCTGTTAAAGAAGAATTAACTGAAGGAAACCCRAGAGAAAACAAGCCACACTATACCACTCTAAGATATTCTGATCTAGACCACACCCAAACAATAATCAATGTAAGAKAAATTAATWAATTTACKYTAATAGGATTTTCACWCTGCTTGTATCATTCCTGGCTTTTRATTTCATAGAATCATATAATCATCTAGGTTGGAAAAGACSTTTCAGATCACTGAATCCAACCACAAACCCAGCASTGCCAAGTCCACCACTAAAACATGACATCCACATGTCWCTTAAATACCTCCAGGGATACGSATTCAACCACTTTCCTAGGCAGCCTGTTCCAATGTCTGATGAGATTTTCTATGAAAARYTTTTTCTAATATCCARTCTAAACCTTCCCTAGTGCAACTTGGGTCCATGCTCCCTTGTCCTGTCACTGGTCATCTGGGAGAAGAGGCTGACTCCCACCTCACTACACCCTCCTTTCAGGCAGTCATAGAGAGCAGTGGCGTCTCCCCTGAGCCTCCTTTTCTCCAGGGTAAAAACCCCCAACTGCCTCAGATGTGCCTCATAGGACTTGTGCTCCAGACACTTGACCAGCTCCGTTGCCCTTCCGTGAACATTCCAGCCCCTCAGTGTCTGTCCTGAGCTGAGGGGCCCAAAACTGAACACAGGATTTGAGGTGTGGCCTCACCAGTGCTGAGTACATGGGGACAACCCTGACCCTGGTCCTGCTGACCACACTACTGCTGATACAGGCCAGGATGCCATTGGCCTTCTTGGCCACCTGGACACACTCCGGTTGATTTCCAGCTGTTTTCAACCAGTAGCCCCAGGTCCCTTTCCCTTAACCTGCAGCACTGCATGGGATTGTTTTGACCCAAGAATGGGAGCCAGCACTTTGCCTTGTAGAATTTCTTCCAGTTGGCCTTGGCCCATTGATCCAGATCCCTCCAAAGAGCCTTCCTGCACTCAAGAAAATCAGTACACCCACCCAACTCAGTGTCATCAGCAAACTTACTGAGTGTTAACTTGGTCCCTCATCCTTTGTCATTATTTTCCTCCCCACATCCAACGCAGGATAGAGATTTTCCTTAGTAATTTTTTTCTCACTTATGTATTAATGGAAACATTTTCATTGTCACAGCAGTAGCTAAATTAAACTCTTCTTGAGTTCAGCTCTTCTAATTTTCTCCCTGCATAACTTCATGTTATCCTTGTACTCCTATTGAGTTGCCTGTCCCTTCTTCCAAGCTCTTTTGTTCCCCAAGTTCCATCCAGAGCTCTCTGTTCAGGCAAACTGGTCTTCTTCCCTACTTCTGGCACATGAGGACATCCTAATTCTGCACTTTTAAGATTTCCTTCTTGAAGAATGTGTGGCTTTCCTGGCCCCCTCTGCCTTTCCAGATTGTCTCCTAAGAGACTCTGTCAACCAGGCTCCTACACAGGCTAAAGTCTGCCCTTCAGAAATCCAAGGTGGCTACCTGCTGATCCTGTTCCTTTAAACTCATTAATTTTTGTGATTGCGTGCCCAATACAGCCTCCAACCACCGCATTTCCCACCAGTTATTCCCTGCTCACGAACAGCAGGTCCAGCTGGGCACGTCCCCTGGTGGGCTCACTGACCAGCTGTGTCAGGAGGTTGTCTTTCATACATTCCAGGAACCTCCTGACTGCCTCCTCCTTGCTGTACTGGACTTAGAGCAGACATGCTGCAAGCTGAAGTCCCCCAGGAGAACAAGAGCTCGTGAATGTGAGACTTCTCACAGCTCCTTATAGAATATTTCATCCACCTTTTCATCCTGGTTGGGTGCTCTATGACAGACTCTCACCAGGATATCTACCTTGCTGGCCTTTCCTTGATCTCTACCCCTAAACACTCTAATTTATCACCACCATAGTTAAGCTCTAGTCAACCACAACATTTCCTAACATACTTCAATGCCAATTATAAATAACAGGTAATATAATTTTAGGGAAAATTTGAACAGTATCCAAGCAAAATTTGGGATTGTGAAACAAAAATAATTGTCTTCATTTTTCCAGAAAAAACACAGAGGTTGGCAAGGCAAGAATTGCCTTTATAATATCTAGCAAGGCAAACAGAAACTTGCACCAGTGAGAATGTTGTAAATTAAGATGCACCAATTGTGAAACTTTGATGATAACACATGCCATCATTATATTTTCTCCATTTTTAATTTAACTTGATTCTTAGCAGCTTTCCACAGATTAAGGCTCACTAAATTTTCTATTTGGAATAATGTTTTTCATGTATCTATTGTTTGTTTCAGAGATGTTTATCACTTTTTGTGTAACTATCAACATAATTTTTAAAGAAATCCAGAAACTTCCTGCATACATTTTGTTTTATTACACAGATGAACCTGTATGGGAACTCCAGAGAACTCTACACAGTTAACTGGCCAGTGAAGTGATAAAAGCTAAACTTATCCTGAGGGCTGTTTAGAACCCCTTGATTAAATCAAGTTGGGAAATTAAACAAGCTGTGAGCAGGATTTCTTGACAGCAGCCAGCTTCCCTTCTCTAGAACTCTTCAGAATATCCAAATCAAAAATATTTCCAACTGACTACCAAGATAATTTCACAAGCTTATTATAGTTCCCTTTAGGAATTAGCGTCTTTCTGCAGGTTCTCATGTCACTGGCAATCAGTGTTACTGCTGAGAGTTCTCAATTCTTCTACTTAAGCCTAGTGTGTCTCCTTAATCCCTTTAATTCTTGCATTTTGACCTAATTTTACTGCTCATTGTCATGCTTCTTTTGCTGCCACATGGGCCTTATTCTATATCACAAGAATATAAAAGCTAAATTGTGGATTATTTTTGAGTAAAAAGCCTGTTAAATACTTACAGGGCTACCTTATACCTTCCCTGTCTCTTATCTGACCTGGTCAACCGAAATCAATGGCACTATTCAGCTCAGGAAAACAAGCATGATTGAGCTTCAAGTGCTAAACTGGTAAACTTTGTTGTAACTGTATCTGCTCTTTGAAAGTGTGATTGTTCAGCAAATGATCTCAGCTAGAAACTAGAAAATACATCAACAGGTACTGGTGTTTGAGACATTTCCTTTCTATTCAACCAGCCCAACAGTCCAGGTGCTCATTCCATATGGAAGAAAAGACCATTGGCTCTGACTCAAGGAGAAYTGGAATGGAATCAGTATCTGCTGCTCTAAACCCTGATCTAAACCACCAGCCTAAGTGYTGTTCTGGAAGGCACTGATCCTAACTGGCCTGTTTAAGCCATTATATTCTGTAGAACATAGGAGGTATCACCAGCAAAGGAGAAATATGGGGAAAAAAGGAGAAGAGGAATGAACACTAGAAAAAAAAAACACCCACTAAAAACAACAAACCAAAACAAAATTAAAAAAAACAAAAAAACAAAAAAACCCAAAACAAAGAGAAAACACACAAAAAAAAAAAACACCAAAAAAACAACCAAACAAGCATACAAACATAACAAAAACAAGCAAAAAAGAAAAAAACCACCAGAATTTGTTGGCCCCATAGTGACAATACTTAGTTGAAAGTGGAACATCCAAGAGCAGGCAATATTCCAGAGAGTAATTAAGAACTCATATACTTGGGCAGCAAACAGAAAATCAATACAAAAGAGGCCAGAACGTAAGTGGAGGCACATTAGTGGAAGTATGGGTTAAAAAGCCTCTCAAATGAAGGAAGGAATTGCATCTGAGACTTCCAAGTTTGGACAAAGTGCCCTAAGTTCTGTATAAAAGACAATTAAAACCACAGTTGACTCTCCTTTACTAATCCAAGACAATATCTAAACCCAACCCTTCAATTACCCTACTTCACTTTTTTAAGAAAATTATTAAAAATCCAGGATGGGGAGCAGAAGGAAAGCTTTGTTTTTGGATAAAATCACCCTTTGAATTAAAATAATTTAAACCAAATAAAAATTCTCTTGCCAAACCACACAGCTACCTTAATTCCTCTCAAAAAAAAAAATCTTGTTTCAACTAGACAAAGCAGACCTTTTCTACGTACATATTTAGAAGATAATGTGATATTCAAACTAGAAATGGAAAAATCTAATTTCCATGATTCAGTCTAAAATGCCAGGACAAGGAGACCAATATAATAATTAGTACAGAAGACAATGAAAATYTTTCCACTGAGATTGGCAAGGCTTGCACCAGACTTTCTATATGACCCATATAAGCATTTCTTACTCCTGTATATTTCCACAGATAATTTTGCTGAGACCTTGCAGCCACATTCACAACTTTGTCCCATGAACTCATTTTTAATTTACAGTAAAGTTTATTTTGTTTTGTTTTGTTTTTTTTTAATATAAACTGTAGTGTCAAACTGTCTATTTAAATCCCCTGGTAACACTTACAGTAAGAAGTGTGACATGTGGAAAATTGTTTGGGCACCATTCTAGAGTATTTAAAGCAGCAGCAACAAGCCTGGCAGTGGACCAGAATMCAATACAGTACTTGGCAAATGATGGCAAACAAACCACCAACRTGTGATGCCCTCATTTTTAAGYCTAAGATAAATGTAGTTGMTATGTCTTGCCAAGACTGGTGTGCMCAAATGCCATAAGTGAGGTCAAGCAAGGATGCTGCAAATAATTCCCAATCATATTTTACCAGTTTGCTACTTTAAGAACGATCAGACCAAAAGGTCTGATATGACATTTTTATTATAGCTCACTCAGGAAAACACATCAGCATTCTAGCTTTGTAAAACASCACTGACAACTGTTACAGTTTAAAKTAAAGGGTGTATTATTATTATTCTCTCACAAATTAATACAGCATACCAGAATGGTGAAATTCCTAAAAAAATATTATTTGTTTAGCAAAACAAAGGATGACAGATGAAATACTTGTATTTCACAAACTTAATGGAGAGTTTTCTCTAGGCAGTGGAACAGTGATTCTTTTMAGAATTTCTTGGATATATGTATTTGGGAAAACTCTGTGAAGTTTTCCCATAAATTGGGCTTAAAGGCAAACTTCAGGGAATTGTTTTTGAAAGATTCCTGCTTCAGTGGGGATTTAGCCAAATGTGAGTACAGCAAAATGCTGTGTTAAGGCATTTAAGGATCTGTAATGAAAAGTTTAAATAAGATTTAGCTAATGATGTAAATCACCAGTTTTAGTGAGCCTTGGCTTTGCAATGGTTTGGCTTTAAGTCAGAAAAGCTGCCCAAAGAGCCTGAAATAAAACAAATCTTGTTTCCCTAGTGATCCTCACATTCCTAAACCAGCTATGAGATCTGTCATTACTTCCCCTTTGAAACCATTCTACCCTTGAGGCAAGGTGTAGCAAGGTATCATAGCAGTCCTAAAGAACCAGTTTGTAGGACTCCACTTGAGCACTGAGCAGAGGATGAAGTTAGGTAAGGRACAGGCAGATCATGGTTCAAATTAAAGCTGAGTAGGAAATGAGTTTTCCCCTCACAGGATCTGGGGTTATTTGTTGTTTTTTTTTCCAGACCCAAAAGGCCCAAATCAGGGTTACTTCATTTTGTTACTCAAAACAGGAAAGTATAATAGACTGTAATGCAAAATACTACTTGTGTGGCACTAGCCTCTCGCAACAAAAAATACTAAGGCTCAACACASACATTTCTGCCATGGGTGCTGCAATCCTGGCTGACAGTTTCCCAAGCTTCAGGAGGAGGAGGGAGAACAAACACAGCAAACTACTGAGATGAGAGCAGTAGTCAAGTAACAAGCAGGCCAAGAACAAGGTCTTCTTTTAAAAACATCTGGGAGCAGACCACTATTTGAAAGWGATGAACATTCCTTCACTGACTTTACATGACCTGATCTTGAACATTTCAGAGTTATCTACAAAGTCTAAACAGAATAAAGAATTTTTCTAATGTGAATCAAAAAAGAATACAACAGCTGCTCTCTAACAGGCAGTCCCCATGCTGCCACAGTAGTACTGCTACCCCAGACACTCACTGCTGGGCAGGGGAATGTATTTCACATTGATACTGCTTCTGGAGGCATGCAGGTTGTGCTGGGGTTTGAGTTTAGTGCCAGTTTGGGGGTATGTTTGTTTTACACTACACAATCAGCAGAATCTGGTGAAAAAATTGCCTTAAACCAGTTCAACCAGTTTCAGATTATTTGAAACAGCACTTTTCATGAGAGAACACCTTCTACAGAATGGTAGCTGGGCATTAAATCCATATTCCTAATCAACTGTTGTGACTTACTGCAGTGACAATAATGAATCTCAGACAAGCAAAAAATAAAGAGAAGGTAAACAACTAACTTCAGTTTTAAGTGCATTTTTTATGCCCAGTTCACAAAAGGACTAAAAATGCCTCAGACAACTCATAAGGCATGTAGTGTAAAATTGTAGTGYGCAGTTTTCTGGAACAGGCACCAGAGCTCAACACACTGGAGCTGATTTCTGTGTCAACTTTSATTTCATAGAGATTAGTGCCATTTTGCACAGCTGAAGCACCAACACTATGCAGTGCCATGCACACATAATTTTCTCACAGTTCCAGTAATATGAACTTGTTGCAGAAACTGCAGCTTCTCCTTGAAATGATGAGATATAAGTTGGTATACAAGTGTGTTTTTCACTAATTAAWAGGCTCAAGCATTCTCAACTGGATTTTTTTTCAGTGTAGTGAGTCTTTCAATAGCATTGAAACTTACATACCAGAAACACATGCAGGAGTTCAACTATCAGTCTAGATTTGCATTTTACCTCCCCATGAGARGCAAAAATCCTGCTTTCCCTGTGTTCTGGTAGCATTCATTCCTTTATTAATCATTGAATTAAGAATTTAATAATGTAAACACCAGGATTCACCGTCACATGCTTGCACTTGCTAAGAAGAGTTTTTTCTCCACCTTCYTATTGGAATGTAGAGGCCACTCTTGAGGAATGTGATTCAACTGAGACTATTTTGCAACCTTTGTGAAAAGAAAATTCCACACCTTCTTCAAGGTTTTGCAAAAATGGACTCATAACACTTTTTTTTTTGGCATCAAAATATCTCCACTTGATTATTTTAAGATTAGAATTCAAAAAAAAAAAGGAAAGTAAATTCTTAATATGAGCCACAGTAGTTTCTTTCAAAATGTCACACAGCTAACTCTGATACACTAGAGAGTCTTCTTATTCTAAATACAACAAAAATGCATGGGTTCACCCACTTTATAGCAGACCATCTTGAGGCTAAATCCCTATATAAGAAGCATAAAAATGCTTTCTATCTTAAAAAAACATTAGTGTTGATAAATAGGTGAATTGTGTCCAATTTATTTTACTTTTTAATTACTTTTTTAAAAATGCCATTTAAAGCCAAGAAAATCTCCACMGCCAYACACTTGTAGATAACTGATGCTGAYAATAAGRCTCTYTCAGAGCTTTAAACCTGAACCACTTCTTCCTGGTGMARCCTCTAATTTTGGTTTGAATACAGCAGGCCTATGCTCTTGCTTGTTAATTATAGTCCTAAGGGCTTTCTTTCCTTTTTTGAATGGACTTCATTTCTCTTCATATTGAGCCCATTTCTGAGCTCTTTAGTTATCACGCAAAGTTTATTAYGAGCTAGCCATAATACCCAAGCTCCTCTACATTTGCCCACACTTCAGTTTTCTCCCCTGGCCACTAAGCAAACAACCTTGTTGCAGTGCCATGTTTCATGGTTTCAGATCCCAGCCATGCTTTGGTATGCAGCATGGCACCCACCTCACTCCCACTGCGAGCAGCGGAGCCGGCAAGGGGCCAAGGGCTGGCAGAGGGCTGACTCGCCTCTTATCCCCTCACCTACCCACCCAGTCTGCTGTTGCCCTAACTTGCTTACCATAAATACTACTGCATGTGAGAGGATAAACAAAATTCCAAATCCACAACACAGTTCATACTAGAGCAGTTTGATGACTCCTTRTTCTTGGTCTCCAGGCAATTGCATGAAATAATAGCCTCAGGCCCCAGTCAGACTATCGTCTTTTAAGAGGCTGACAGAAGAGCTTCTGCATTTGTTTCCATAAGCCATGGTATAATGRGTATGGCAGATCAGCCATCAAAGGACAGACCTAGAGGAAGTCATGCCCTTCTCCTATTTGCAGTTCACAGACKATGAACAAATATCACAGGACAAGTAGGAAAGTATTTTACAGGCAGCACTACAGATGTGAGGCAAAAATAACTTTCTATTTCATGTCAYATGAAAAGAGCAAGAATTGCTATTTTACATTCCCCTTGCTGAGGCATGAAAGCCTAGAAGACATAAAATACTTGGGTTGCAAGATGTGACTTATTTTAAGGTTTTTAAGTTATTTKAAATTRCATTAGCTGAATTATRSGAATGCATATTCATTCATTGAATCATGTTTTGAAATGCTTCTTGATTTGAACCAGATCACCCAGGGACTACCACACAATTCAGTTGAAGTGAAGTCTCATTTACTTTATAGCATTAGGCACTGTAGGGTAGCACAGACCTGTTACTACAGCAAAAATTTTGATACAGGAGATGGAAGCCTGAAGYGTGGCTTTCTACAAGGGATGTTGATCACCTGTGCTCCATCTTTCACTCAGCTCTTGYGTAGAATCTCTTAATATGATTTGGCTTAAAATCAAAAAAACCCTAAACAATAGCCTTGGTACAACTGAAAGTCTGCCAAAATAYAACTGAGTTGCAAAACACTGGCTTTGAAGTCTTTCTGAGGAGGGTGGAAATAGAAATAGATTAAATTGYTGGATTTTTGACCAGTTACAGATTCTAAAGACATTGTGTATAAATTGGAGATATTTCAGACAGAGAACTACTAATGTTTTGAMCACAACTTCATCAATTTTAAATGCATTTTTACCATCTTCAAAATCAGAAATATTCTGAAATGCAACACAGCTCATTYTTCTGTCAAACAAACAGCCTCAGGAAAGCAAAAACCATCGTACCATCTAGCTAAGTAGTGTCTAAGACAATAATAAGTGTTAAATAGCATGGAAGCACAGCCCACAAATGCTGGTCTCTCAAGGGGCAACTCAGTTTTAAGAACTGATGTTAAACAGCTCACTGAGAGCAAACTTCCATCAGCTTTAGTYATTCCCATCACACAAAACCTTGAAACAGTCTCAAGGCTGAATATTTGTTCCCCTGCTAAAAGAATAACTTGAAAAATCATGAACAATGTCACCCTGTGGTGATACCTGTCATAAAAAAGTATTACTATGAAAAGACAACATCCCATGTTCCATTTTATGTACCTTTAAGCTTCTCTAACCTATATCTCAGTGAAAAGAAAACATTTATGGAAAATAAGTCAAATGTTGCAAACTCTTATGTCACTACCTGGTCCCTAATGTCACAAAGATCTGCCAAAGACATTTCCAAAAGTCTTGAAAGGTAGTGTTTCCTCTGTGCTTGTCCAGCACAATAAACAGTAAAACATGTTTTAATATCCCACTCCAGCAAYGGTAGATGGTGACAAAATTGTCCAGTCTGTGACAGAGAGCACAAATCCCTGTTCACTGATCTTAATACCCTTAATTGGCTATGCTTCTTGTGAAGCAGTAACACAAGCTGTGYGCATGAGCTGACAATCAGCTAACTKGAAGCATTCTTTCTAATAAGTGTATTATTAWATCAACTAATAATAAAATTCATTGCCAATTACTCATAGAGCTATGTATGACTTATTTAAAAAGGCATTAAAGTAACATAATCTAGCCACCTGTTACCACGCACAGGAATATCTACATTTAGGAATATCCACATGAAGTCAGACTCTGGATGGGAAAAAGAAATCCTGTTGATGCATTTTGTTTACCCTTTAAACTGTTCTTTCCCTGTGCTTTTAAAACAAACAAAAAACKCCAACATATTTCACCCTCAAATGAGTACACACCAGTATTTTCAAATTTTTAAAATAATATTCTTTTGCATACACCACAATCCCAGAAAATAGTATTAGCCAGGAGAATTCACACCAGTCACCTGATAAAGATCTTTGACAARCCATTGAGGATTCTGTTATGTTAAGCACAGAGAATCAAAACTTAAACTCTATACAACAGGTACATGTTTTAATATGAAGGTTTTGTTACGAATAGTCTTAGAACTGGAACCTTTAAAAAGGTAGACAACAATAACCACAAATGAAAAGTTTCTCAAGATAAAGACTTAGGAGAATTTATGTGTGAAGAGCCTGGACAGGGAAAACAAAGGTGAAACTACAGAAAGTCCAGGTATCTGAGTAGGCTTACAGAATTTCACTTTCTTGCTAGAGTAGCTTGAGGTTTTTCCATTAGGTGCAATTACCATTTCATTGACACCTCTCTTCATAATCATCAGAAATACTTCAAAATACAGGAAAGCCATAAAAAAATGACATTCCAGGAGAAAACACTGACTTCCCTCAATTAAGTTCAATGTTCTTCAATTCCCAAAGTGTGCTTAAATTCTTTGTAAATAACAAGAAAAAATGAGATTTTAGGAGTACTCACCACCGTCTTCAACCAAAAAATGAAAAATGTCACTGGTGGCATTGTCACCCCCTCGTAAAACATAGCATATCTTCATATCATCAATATCAGCTGGAAAGAGTCAGGAAAAWTTTATTTTAAATTATGCAGGTAGGAAACATTTTTTAGAAAATCTTGACGTATTAAATTGTTTAGCTTCAAAAAGAGAGAGGACAAGGTCCTACAGCAGAACTGAGGATTTTCAGTATTAACATAAGTAAAGTATCCCATTACTTCCTCCTCTCCAATGCTCTCTTTCTTTTAAGCTGTATTTACAAAAAGAACTGAAATGAAATTTAAAAACATGGGCTTGACAGTCAGAACTATTTCAGATTTTTAGTGGCCCATTTTCTTATAACAGAGGTGCATCTCCACAAGGATATTGATATTGATTCTGTCACTCTTCAACCTGCAAAGTAGTGTAGAGGAAAGTTACAGGGATTKATTGTTTTAAGAACCCAAGCAGATGCAATTAAAGTAAACAGAAATTACTTCAGTAAGAAAAAAACCCTGATGTACAATTTTGAGTTAGCAGTTATCATATAGTATGTAAAAGRTAACTTGTTAGTATCGTTTTTTTCTGGTTTTCTTGAGTAGTGATGAGAAACATATAGATACATAAAAACTAATTTTTGGCACTTTCTTTGAAGGGCTGCTGTTGGTAAAAACCCAAGTCTGATACCTTTTCCAAGAAAAAGTGTTAGAAATTAATTGTATTAAAGTGGAGCTCAAGTACCACTAAAGTTTTCCTCTGATGTTAGGGTGAATGCATGAGTAAAAAGAAGCCAAAAGCACTTTCATTAGAGCTTCACAAAATCTTCAGTTCCAAAAGTAACCAGACATCTCTGAGTGCAAACAAGTTAAAAGCATTATCAGCAAATATATGTAACTGAAGAATCTGTTCCATAAATGTTTGAAAGTTAAAGATCAAAAATTCATGGGGCCGTAAGGAGGATGCAAACAAATACTTCTTCATGCCAGTGGAGCACATAAATCTTTCACCCGGCAAACACAAAAGTACTCAGCCCTGCTCATATGGGTAGCCTTATCAAAATCCATGGTTCCAGCATACATAAAGATAAGCACTTGAACTGCTGTTTGCAGGACCAGGACTACCTCATAAGAAAAAAGGCCACCTGCCATCCAACGAACTTAATTTGGTCAAAATAATTGCACAGAATRACCTGGTTTCTGTTCCTTAAGAGCATGTTTGGAGTCACTTGAGCAAGTCTATGCTTTCCTTCCAGAGCTGATTAGGTTGTGCTAGCTACATCAAAACTTGCCTAGTTATAGGCACAATTTATAACTGTGAAACTACAGTGCCTGATAAAATTAAATTTTAGATAGGAATTCTCCAACATAATTTTGAAATACATCAAGCATAATTTTCTATTTCAAAAAATATAATTATCCCCACTAGYAGAAGGCAGAAAGCTGTGTTCTAAACAATTGCTCTGCCCTCTCTTTCAGTTCCAGGAATCTGAAAACCAGACTGGTCCTGCTGCTTGCACACAATGAATCTTGTTACCCTACTCAAAGTGGTCAGGCTGCCGGTTCATACAACCACAGCCACAAAGCCAAGAAATGTGAGTATGGACTTCACAAACTAGCAAACGGCTTTCAAAATTTTTTGCATGATGTCCTGAAGAGCCACATTTGACTTCCAAGCTGTCCAAGTCTTAAGCAGAGATAGGATCAAATGACCTTGAGAGATCCCTTCCAACATAAACTGGAAGACTCTAAAGAAGTTTTACAAGCCCCATAAGAAACCACATGTGTTGATAAAACTGGAACTGTTCAGCATTTTGAAAAAGGTGGCACATGACAGGATAAGAGGCCTAAAAAGAGGGGAAGATCAAAATATAAAAAGAAAGCATGCAACAACAGGTCCAGTAGCCAGTGCAGAGACTTCCTGAAGTCTGTTGCAAAATCTGCACTTACACTGGGATCATAATGAATATGACAAAAGAGGGTCTTACTTATTTCTTCCCTGAACATTAGACAATTATTCATTTCAGCATAAGCATGACCTTCTCGAAGGCCAGCATTATTGAAGAAATGTGTATTTCTTAAAAACACTCTTCAATACAACACAAGTTAAGAGTGCTTGTGCTAGCACTGTCAGGGAACCWGTGAAGTCACACCAGTTTCTGGGGATCCTCACTAGCTTTAAAACCAACCTYCCCTAAGGGTTGTCTGCCTCTTACCCAGCTTGAGCAGCCCCARGATATTAAGATAACCTTCATGCCATAAGGTTGGATGACCAATTCAAAGCCAAGTAGTAACTTCATTTTGGTCATGAGACAAATGTATGCCTGGCYACATGGCACAGGAGGGAATGGATTAYGTACCTCTCCCAAGTGCTCCCTGTCCTCAAAAAAACAAAAGGGAWATCACTGTTCCTCTGCTTTCAAAGAACACCTGTTCAATAATTCCACATTCTTCAATGTAAGAGAAAACCCACTAAAATAAGTGATCATCTAKTTATTTGCTCACTCCCTTTCTCTTTTGTTTTCACTTATTCTGACAACACTCTCATATATTATATTCGCAGTTAACTACTGAAGCCTTACATTTAAGGAACTGTGGTGGTCTCCAAAGCTTGGACACAGTTTGGTCTYTTCTTACCCTCTTCTTTGTACTAGCCCTACAGAACTTAAGACACTTCAGCCATTGGAAAGTTCATCGGGCCTATTTGAAAGATGTGGCATATCTGACAAGAACAGATTGCCACCACCAAGACTGTAACATGGATATGTACCAGTATGGGCTCTGTGAAATGAAACACAGCAAGTGTTCACCTCAAGCCCTTGGCTGGGCCCCTTTAACTCTGAGTGTCCATGCTGTTGCTGCTGTTTGCTCATTCCACATCTGCAGAAGGCTCCAAAAAACCCTAATTTCATTATTAGTTAACTAGCTATTAAGTCATTGCAAAGTAACATGGAAAATTCTCCAGAGACTAGCTAGCCAATGCTTCCGTTTCAATTAAAGTTACTTCACAGCTTTGGGTTAAGGCTTTATTTCAAAATATATGACACATGTGTTTTTTGCCCATTTATCTGACCAAATACTTTAGTTCCACATAAAAAGTAAGTACCACTAACATAATTTTAAAATATTTATATTACCTTTTAATTTACCACAAACACTTTGTGGTAAAGATTTGTGTAATTAAGGCAACAAATGCACTCATAATATATTATTTCCCACTGGTGGGGAAATTATTTTGTTTTTACAGTTGAGTGTGCTCAGACAGTACAGCAACCAATACCCTAGCCATTAGTTAATAATAGTTTGACCATTACAATAGTATTTTCTAAAAAAAACTTCTTAAAGAAAGCACTGTCTCTTAAGATGTCTCTTAAGCCCAATTCTGTTATTCATACTTTTATCATTATGACTGACAGAAAGTCCAAATCACAGTTATTTGGACTAAGCTCTCCAAAGAAACGAAGCTCCTTTAACCAGTGTTTGCCCAGCAGACCACATTTCCTGTTTMAAGCTGTGATGGATATAATAAAAAATAAACACATGTAAAAAACTATAAAGCCATTATAAATAAATYCATTGTTGGAAAGTTTCTCCCATCAATTATTATAGAATTTAGCATAAAAAATAATGTTTCCAGTGATCTAAAGAAAGCACATGAAGTATTGCAGTACCTTGGGTGAATTGGCTGATGCTGTGGTTGCCTTTCCCCAGGTGAATYAGGAAGCCATGGCGTGGACCCTCTGTGATTCTGATCTTAAGAGTAACATGTAAACTGTCCCTGTCTTCCACTTTGAGCACTTTGTTAGTAATCAGAAACCCAATGTGACCTGTGGCCAGAACTCGGAGAGTCTGAGCACCCTTATTTATTACAACTTGAGGTACACTGTTGTCCACAGCCATGATTTGAATCTTCATAGTCTGAGGTTTCCTTGTTTCRAACACAGTGTTGGGGAAAACATAGAAATCTGTATGAGTGCCATCTGTAACAGTGAAGGAGAAACTGTCCTCAGCTGATTCCGAGCCATCRTGTTTGTAGCTGATTAGATTTTCATTCAGATCTTGTTTAGTGAAGGTGGTGACTGGTTTGGAGTTATTGAACATGATCTGGCCATGAACTGGTATTTGAGTGATGACAAATTTTAGCAGCGTATCAGGTGTATCTCTGTCTTCTGCAGTCAGTTCAAATGGGGTTATCAGTTTGTATTCATTTTCACTCACCACCAGGTTATGGATTGTGACAACAGGTTTCTTATTGTCCACATCACTGATAGAAATTCTGAAAGTACGAAACACAGGGTTRTAGCCATCAGTCACCTCAAACTCAAAGCTGTCCATTTTGACCTCRTCTTCTGAAGTATGAATGTAATAGACTTTATTGCCTGCTAACAGGAGTTGAGTGAAAGTGGAGATGGGTACCCCAGGCTGATCYGTGCATTCAAGATGACCACGAACAGGTGGTCTGGTAATGGTGAAAACTAAGTTCTCATCTGGACTATTCAGGTCACTGGTACTAAGCAGATCAGTAGTGAGGGTTACCTTCCCTCCTTCCTTCAGAGAAACTCCTTTGCTGATGACATCTGGGAAGACAATATCAATGCTACCTATTGTCACATAAAAGTAGCGGTCAATGAGAGGATTTATTCYATCTGTCACATCGAACTTGATAAGATCACGAACTCCTTGTTGGCCAAAATGCACATATCGAATCAAATTTCTATCCACCTCATCTTGAGTGAAGTTCATTCCCAGGGTGATATTTTCAACTCCACCTGAAGACTTTATTCTCTGTAAGAGGCCTTGCCCTGGCCCATAAGTTATAATGTATGTCAAGGTTTTGTCTTCAGAATCAAGATCAGTTGCCTTCAATATTTTGTTATTAATAGTTTTAGTTTCCCCTATTTCAATCTCCAAACCATCATTGATGGCCATTCTAGGYGTCTCATCATCTACAGGAATAACCATGATGGGTACCATTTTCCTAACGATGTGTTTACCATCTGTGAGTTGCACCTCAAAACTGTCYGCCCTTGTCTCAGAGTCATCATGTTCATAGAGAATGYTGGAGCTCTCTGTTATCTGATCCAAGGTGAAGCTCTCCACTAGGACAGTTCCATTGACCAGCTGGTTCACAATGTGGCCGTGCCTGGGAAGCCTGGTGATTGTGAATGTTAACTCATCAGCAGGGACATCCGCATCAACTGCATTGAGGAGAGGGGTATCGATAACCAGGCTCATGCCTTCCATCACAACAAACTCTCGCAGGAAGATTTCAGGCTCCTCGTCATTGATWGGCACAATAACAATAGGGAAGAAGCGCCTCTGGGAAAAGTTAATGCCATCAGAACAGCGCAAAGCAAATCTGTCTTCAACAGGCTCTACACCCTTATGTATACTCTGGACATAAAATATGTGCCCTTGACGGAGGTCCTTCAAGGTAAAAGCACTTATAGCTATACCTGCYCTGGATTTTTCAGATCCTGGGGCAGGAGAGATGTTCTCTACATAGCCAGATGTGGGCTGAGCAACAATTGTGCATAGTATATCATCACCAGGAGTATCCACATCTTCAGCCCTGAGGTGAGCAAGAGTAATGACTCGTTTGTCACCTTCCATCACCATGAACTGYTCCCCCACAAAAATCTCTGGAGCTTGACTGTCAACAGGAAGAATGGTCACCAAGACTGAAACTCCTTGAACAACATTGCCCCTGACACGCCACTTCTCAGAGAGGTCAGACAAGGTAAGGTTGAAAGCATCCTCCTTGGGCAGAAGGCCTATTTCGCCACCAGTGTGAGCATATACCACAGCACCATCCAGCAGATCTCTCTGGGAAAATCTCTCTGCAGGAACTCCTTGAACCAGGATGCTTCCCTGCTGAGGAGGATCCTCTACAATGAAGGTCAGCATAAAGTCATCCGTATCCTCATCTGTGCCCTGAATGACATTAGCAGTGATTTCAGTGGCACCATTCTCCAGCACATCTAGGTAGGAACCAAGAGTGCCTGGGGGCAATCGTAGSGTAGGAACCTCATCATCAACTGGGTGCACACTCATTTTCAGTGTGATGGGCACAAAATGAACCCCATCACTCACATCAAGCCTGCAGGTATCACTGTTGGTCTCAGCTCCACTGTGCACATACACCACTCTCCCTTGTCTGATATCCTCCAGGCCAAAGATACCTCCTGGAACCAGACTGTACCCAGAGAGCTGCAACTGGCCATACCGAGGAGCCTGGGTCAGGATAAATCTGAGACGGGAAAGTTCAGTGTCCGTGTCRCTGGCATCCAGCTCAGTTGGACTAAGGACATGGCTGCCTCCCTCAGGCAAAGTGAAGCCAGTGTTAGTGATTTCGGGAGGCTGGTTATCCACAGGCTGYAGGTAGATGGTGAAAGTCCCTTTGGCTGCATTGCCAGCCGCATCTTGCACTTGATACTGAAACTGAATCAAATGAGGRGCTACCCCCAGCTCTTCCTGTGGGGGGCGGTACGAGATCTTGTGGTGGTTGATCTGGGCTTGGGTGAAGTGTGTAACTTCCACAGAGTGATCCTCTGTCAGCACGAGGGATCCAAGGCGTGCTCCATATGCCTCAGGAGGGTGGTTGGAATCAGTGTCAGTGGGGGGCTGGATTACTGTGTAGCGAAGTTCACGGTCCCCTGAGTCCTGRTCCGTGTAACACAAGTGCTTCCTCCGCAGSGGGGTCACCTGCTGCTCTGCAACTATTAAATGCAGGCTGCTGCTGCTGTGGAGCTCTGGGGCTAATCTGTCTACAGGATGTACCCTRATCACAAAAGTCTGTGGTCCAGAGCGATTGGGTGGGTCATTGTCATCCTGRACTCTAAAGATGAACTGGTCCAACACAACCCCAGGGCCAGGGCTGTGAGCACCAAAGTGATGGTAAAAGAGTCGCCCTTCCACAATGTCCTGTTGCAGCCACTCTCTCACTGGCTTTTCATAGATGAGGGAGCTCCCTGCTACACCTGGAACCTTCCTCCAAGAAAAGCCCTCCTCTTCTTCCTCCTCTTCCCAGCCAGGAGGTGGTTGTGCTTGACGGAGCAGTAGCTGCCCAGCCATAGGGCCAGACTCCACTGTGAAGAGCAGGATGGCATCCTGCGAGTCAATGTCAGTGGCACTGAGAGCACGGGTGGTGATGGGCACTGTTTCACCCTCAGCCATGGCAATCCCTGTGTTAGCATTAAGTAGGGGTGGCTGGTCATCAGTGGGCACCAGGGTAATGGGGAAAAGGAACTCAACACGGTGGCGAGAGCCACCATCTTCCAGCCGCAGCACAAGGTTGTCACTGAGTGGAGACTCGCTGCCGTCGTGCTGGTAAATGACTCGGCCTGCCGCCAGCTCAGCCACTGTAAAATGTTTACGAGGGGCAGCAGGTCCTGGGGTGTCCTCCAGGAGAGTGAGGTGGCCATGCCTCAGCCCTGCCACCACACTCACCCGCACCTGCTCAAGGTCATCCTCATCACTGATCACCAGGTTGGGGCTGGGACCTGGGCCTGAGAGAGGCCTTGACTGCCCCTCATAGAGCACCAGACCAGTGTTGCGGGTCACCACAGGTGCCAGGGTGTTCATGGGCTTCACTACAATCACGAAGGCAAAGGGCTCTGAGGCAGCACCCTCTGGGTCCAACACTTCCAGTTCAAGCTCAAAGAGCCGCTCCCGATCAGAGTCCTCCACAGGTGGCTGATAGGCAATGCGCAGCTCCCGCACATCCCGCTGGCTAAAAGAGGTGACAGGTAAGCTCCGGTCGTCTGTGCTGACCATGTGGCCTTGGCCAGGACCAAAGGGAGAGGTGATGTTGAAGAGCAGTAGATCGGGTGGTGACTCCGCATCCTCAGCTGACAGCATGTCAGGCGTGAGGGCGGTGAGCACAAACTGGTCCACCTCCATCATTAGCATGGCCAAGAAGCTGGGTTTGGGGGCCACGTTCTCAGTCCCGGCGCGGATCCGCACCAGTACCTGGAAGTACTCGCGCTTSAGCAGTGCCCCGGCGCCCGCCGCCTCCCGCAGCTCGGCCACCAGCGGCACCAGGTCGCGGTTCGGGGAGCCGCCGGCGGCCGTGTGTCGGTAGCGCAGCCCCAGGCGAAGGAACTCCTCGCAGTCCCACATCAAGGACGGCATCGGGCCGCCCCCCGCCGCTTCCCCGCCCCCGTTCGTCGCCGCTGGCGGGTGATTGAGGATCTCTCCGTAGCGGGGCAGCCCGGCCAGCAGCGGCAGCAGCCCCACCCGGCAGCGCTGCCKGCCCGGCTCGAAGGCGAACTCCAGGCTGCGGGCGTCCAGCGGGTTGCTGGTGCCCCGCAGGCGCTCCACGGTGAGGGGCAGGTTGCGGGTGACGATCTCCAGCTGCGTAAAGAGCACCTCCACCTCCAGCACCAGGGGCAGCACCAGGGCGCGGCTCGGCGAGTCGTAGCGCAGCTGCAGGCGGACGCGGTCCCGGGCGGGGCTGCGGCCCCCCAGGTGCGAGTACTGCACCTCGCGGGCTCCGAAGTCGCAGGGAAAGCGCCGGGGGCTCAGGCGGCCCGGGCGCTGCCACAGCGGGTCCTCGTCCAGCACGGTGAGGTGGCACCGGTCACCCGGCTGCACCTGCAGCACCAGGTCCCGCGCGGGGTCCAGCCAGGCGGAGCGGCCCAGGGGCACCCGCAGCCCGCGGTTGGCCACCACCACGGGGGCCGCCTCCGGCGACCACGGCGAGGAGACCGCAGCGCTGCTGCCTGGCGGTGGCTCCGCCGCCCCAGCCCAGGTGCAGCCGGCCAGCAGCAGCAGCAGCAAGCCGGCCAGCAGCCGCTGCGGCACGGCGGGGACAGGCTGCATCGTCCTTGCCGGCGGAGCGAAGCGTCGGGAACGTCCGGCAGCGGCCGAATCACCGCCSCAGATGTGCCGCCGGCGCGGCGCCGCTCGCTCCGCGCACACGCTGCGYTCTGAGCGTGCCGCGCTCCGCTGCGGAGGGGAGCCCCGCGGCCCGGCAAGCACCGCCCCGCCTCTCCGAGCAGCCAATGGGCTCCCGCGGGGGGAGAAGACGCCACGCGCGATTGGACAGGGCTGCGTGCCAATCATGCAAGTTCCGAGAGGGCAAGGTCTCCCCCTCCCTCCATCCATCCTTCCCGCGGCCGCCCAACAGGTTGTGGAGGAGAAGGCGTCGGGAGAGCAGCGGGATGAGCCCCGGCGGTGYGGGAGCGGGGAGGTGGCGGTGGGCACGGATTGCTGTGCTGGCRCCAGCCGCCGCGGGAAGGGAGCCCTCCTGGCGCGGGGAGGGCGGCGCTGATGTCCCGCAGCGTAGGAGCGCGCCTCTGCCAGCCCCGGGAGCGAACCGCCGCCCCCTGCACTGAGCTTCCCCGCTCCCGCCTGGCCCCGGGGGCAGGACTAAAGCTGGGCTGTTCCCGCTTCGCCGCCGGGCAGTGCTCGGAGTTTCTCTTCCTCTAGGAGTGAGAGGTGCCGGGTGAGCGCGGGGCGGCGGCGGTGCCGTCCGGGTTCCAGCGGCGGCAGGAGCGGGGCTGCCCGAGAGGCGGGTCCGGATGACGGGGAACGGGGCAGCGACAAAAGTRCCCGAGGGAGAACGGGACGGGTCCCACGAGGGCAAGCGGCCCGGGGCTGCGGCGGAGCTGCTGCCGGCACCKCGGTTCTGTGCGCCACAGAGAATATTGGATAAATATCTCGGGGGCARAACGCATCAATTGGTACCAGTTAGTGCCCAGTGTCACTCCTCGGAGGCGGCGAGTTACAGCAGCGGGTGAATGAAAGCCTCACGGTACTTCTGCCACCTTGTGCTTGCAGTTAAAAGCACAATCAATGGGAGCCCGAACTTGGAGTTCCTTGCCTTTTAAAATTCCTTATAACAGGCTTAGAGAGTTTCGATTCAGCGTGTCTCACAGTTGCTAACATTATCTCTTTTTAATGAAATGTGATCCGCACGCTGGTTTAAGAAAGGTTTTGAACAAAGCGAAAAATACGACAAATATACATTCAAAGACAGCACAAGGCTGTTTCAACTTYTGTGTATTATTTTTATTCCTTCTTTTAAATGATCTTTTRCAGTATCCTTCAGTGGCAGAGCAACATTATGGCACRTGATSTTGCTTTCTGTATGGAAAAAGTCGAGTTTGGAATTTGAATTTTGCAGTGTGGGCACAGTCAACACTATTCACATTTGAGTATTCTTTCTAATAAATAATTCAGCTTGGTTTGGGGTGGGGGGACATCAGTAGAAGTCTACAACACTGGATTATTCTAATTTGAGATATATTTTTATATTCTATTACTGACGTAACTGTGAAATACTGGTGGAAGCTATTTTATTAAATAAGTCTATACAATAGGCTTACAAACTTGGATGCTGCTGCAGGGGGTAGTAATTCTAGTAGGTAGATAACTAGCAAGTTAAGCAACACTAATACTGTTTGTCTACCCTTATGAGACACTCACCCTGGATTTCAGCAATGAATGTCTTATTTGTAAGATTCAAAGGAAGATATTTCAATTGAGTCCCAGGCACCAATGACCAAAGCATTCCAACTATTAATTTTTCTTTGAGATATTTTGCTGCTTCTGAAAAAAAAAAATCAAAAAAATAGTAAAGGGATGGAGTTGCCCTATGTCTCACACAGAAATTTCTTATTTTCCATCGATACCAAAGAACCGGTCTGGTTCTTTGACCTCTGTTATCTTCATCACCAAGTAGTAAATCTCCATGTGCAAACAGCCGAAGTCCTCTTTAGTTTTAAGTTGCTGCCTTGTCACATAAGTCAGTGAGCTCTTTTGCCACAGTTCAAGTACAAAGTGCAAGACTTGTTTTTATTTCTTCTTTTCACAGGACAATATAAACAAAAAATCCAAATTATAGAATTGATGAGGATTTTGAAAGTATTTTCCTTGGCTTGTGCCAGCACATGTTCAAATTGTACCTGAAAAAAATGAATCTTGGCTAAGTTTTGATCTAATAACAYAGATGTAAATGCAAACTGTTTTCCTACCAATTGTCCCTGAAGTTAGCATGGCAAATCATTGGGCCCACTGACAAGTCCACTGATCTTTTAAAATAAATTTTTATGGAATAATATACATATCTTTGCCTGAAAACTTGCAATTTTGCTGTATTACTAGATTTTATTTCCAAGTCTGAGGAGAAACAGTTTATTGCTCTCCAAGTCTTCATTCAAATATATAGTTATCAAAGACTGCCCTCTGTTGATAAGGCATAATCTTAACKTCTAAACAGTAGCAATGCCTGATTTTTGCTATTGCATTGCTTTTCACAGCTGTTTTGTACTGAACAATGTAAACAATTCCAGATGCACTCTTCAAATAAGTTAGTAAAAATGAAGTAATTTTRGTTCTTAAATAGGGGCAAAGGAGGCAAAATAAGACATACAAATGTTAAGGTTTTTTAACGTTTTTTAACATTTTCCAACAGTGTATTTCATAGCTTACAAGTGCAGAATGATTTGCCATCTCCTGCCAAGGAATTACTATCTTGCCAAGGAAATCAGGAGAACAGGGAAAGAGGGTGGAAACAGCRAGTGGGATTCATGGGAGTATTTGGATACTTGATTGGTTGCTTAAGTCATTTTGCTATTACAGTTCAATTCTGAAGGCCACGTAAAAGCAAGGAGTACAGTATCTACTGTGCCTCAGTGAAAATGTCCATCATTCACAGTTTGTCAAGTAATTTGGTGTTCAAAGACCAATGAAGAATCCTATATAAATAATCTGCTGAAACTTAGTAAGAATTTGAAAATTTTAAATCAGCCAGCTGAGGGTGTGTTTCAGTTGCCTGTGTGTTTCTGTACTTAACCAACAACMTTTCTGGTGCTTCCATATTCTTTTTGTTCATTTTTTCGTTCATGACAAACAAGAGGCTGTTTATAAATTTTCAGGCATAGGTTTTTGCCTGGATATATGTAAGAGTATTGCTAAGCTGTATCTTTCAGTCATCCTTTTCCTGCCAGGTATCTCTAGAGGCAGACAGCTGCCTTGAGAGTCGTCCCTGAAATGTCTTCTTTACCATCAGACTCCATATATGGGTCATTGTCCTAAAGCTGATCTCCATTTCTTTCATGACTTCTGTTTCAGTCCCAATATCTGTTGCCCTGCAGACAGAGATGTTTTTGAAAAGTCCAACACCTCTAMATCTGGCATCCATAGTTTTTTCTTCCCGTTACCTTGTGGTATGAAGAAATGTAACTGGTTGCTGTCAGAATAAGGTTGCATTCCTTGACTAGTGAAACTTRCAGTCTGTTCTCAGAATTGTTTGGGGTTGATGCTGGGATGAGTATAGTGCTGSTTTGTACATTGCATGTCCCTACTGTRAATGTGACCACATGACCTAAYGAACATTCACTCCAAAACCCAGTTCAAAATCAGCCCCCATCTTTCTAAAGTTCTTCTTATATTTTGTAGTTTTAGCTTGTGGTGTTTCTTCGGCTGCTGTCCCAGTAAATGTTTTCCTCTGTCTGCCCACCCCCTATGTTTTTATTTTTACTTCAACCTTGGCTCTTTGAAAAMCTCCTTCTCAGTTCAGCCTTCTTCAAGCTCCTTCTCAGTTTAGATCTCTTCAGAAGCAATGTGTTTTGCTTTATGTTTCTTTTTTTCCTCTGCCTTTTGATCACTCTTTTTGTTTCGAAGCTAAAATACAACTTCTTGATCTATTAACAAAGGGTTATAGTTGTTTACTAGACTAAATAAGTTGTTCCATTAAGCTTCTTTACCTATATTTTATGTCTTCTGTTTGGACTCTGAAGTTTTTGTACTGTGATTGTGGAATGTATACCAGTATTTTTAAATGTATATTGACCACACACGTGCATGTTCTTTGATGTGTAACRAAGGCAAGAAAAAAGATGCTATAAACAACATTGCTGATTCAAAAAAATATTTAAAGACCTTAAGACCTAGAGTCTCTCTCAGATTGCTCTTAGATAAAATTGGTGAGGGGTTGGGAATGTTGCTGACAGGAAGTGGCCAAGTACTGTCACCAGTGACAATGACAATTTAATCTCAATGTACAATCCAGAATAGGTACTTTTTTGTGGTTATGTATAATGTTAGATATATTTATATAAGTCRTAATTATAACTGAAATTGTCTATCAACAAGGAATCATTGGTAAAACATTTCATCCTAGGATAGATATTAAAGGAAGTTAAACTTCTTGGAGTACAAACTGATTACAGTTTCATCTCTTTGTTAGTGGCAATATTCAGTTTATKATTTTAGGGTTACCCCCTTATAATAAGCAAGGGAAGATTTATACATAAAAGCAATTCCATTTAATAGATTTAACAGAAGATTCTATGCAAGAAGTATAAAAGCCTTTGACCACATAAGCCTGTCTTATCTTCTGGCCTGCCTAGAAGCAGAGCATTAAGAATATTTTCCCCAAATTAACTTTCTTATGGTAAATCTGTGAAATAGTTTGAGAGAGAAGTTTGGCAGATCCTGTAGAGTGAAGCTGTGCATGCTGAAATTTAATTCAGAAGGTTGTCTTCCTCCATCATGGGTTCCTATGGTTAATAATTTTCTATATGTTCATGTTTAGGTGCAAGATCAGTGGTGAGGGGTGACTGCATTGCACCAAGTACTCACATCATGTTAAAGGGGTTCATCTGAAGAGTCAATCCATTTTTCTTTAGAGGAGTGATTTCAGTGATTGTGAGGCTTTTATGACATAAGCATGACGTTGTCAAAACAATTGCAGCAATAACAAGGTGAATGTTATTATCTTTCACTTGTATTTTGGATGTCTGCTGTTTTTATGGAAGGAGGTATATTTGTCTGTGACTGAGTTAATTGATGAAAATAGTRCAATAATTCTGCASCTGACAGAGGATTATATTTAGTAAAAATATTTAGAATTATTTTAATTTGTCTGAGACAAGATGTTGATTTTTGCCTATTAATAGAACTCTTTTCTAGCAACTAAGTATTTTTATACACACTTATACTTTAAACATGACATACTGCACTTATTATATAATATGCAGCATGTTCCAAGACAAAAACTGGTAAACTAGGTCCAGAACTTCAGTCAAACAAACTGTCAGGTATCCCCAAATTGAATGCTTTTAATAATTCAGGATGCTATGGTATTTGTTACAAAATGTAACAAAACTCTTTTGAAGAATGATCCTGCCATCTCTGAGTTGACTTTGGATAACTATTAAAATTGCATCTCAAAGGCTGATGAAATTGCAGTTTAATCACTTTAGATTCCCTTCACTGCAATTTTTTCTGTCCTGCTTTATAAAAGAAATTTTATCTAATCTTYGTAGCTTTGGTTGTCATAACAAAACCACCCCACACAGGCAGTTTCATCTTATTATAATTCAAACAGTATCACTGCCATGTATACATTTTCCTGGGACTATAAACTACTGCTCTTTATGTTAGACAGCCACAGGCTGGAAAGTAAATGAGAGCTAAGCATTAAGATTCCCTCTTAATATCCAGGTAGTGATATCAACCACTTACTGTATTTCCTCTCTCCATAGAGATTTCCCTAAGTTAGCCAATGTTAACTTTGCTCCGATTTTATGCACAACTGGAATAAATACATCTTAAGCTTTTGAGTCTGATTCCTTGACTTCCATTCAAATAAGCCTTGTATTGTCTTCAGTGAGTTTTGCCAAGGTAAGAATCACAGTCAGTTTAAAATATGATAGATGAGGATTTTGTTAATATACATCATATGGACATAGGTTTCTGTTGCCCTGGATACCTATTAAAATTGACATTTTCATAATGTTACAAATTGATTTCCAGATTTTTTTTTCTGTAAAATTATTTCAAACCAGTTCTCCAAGACTTTCAACTGAATCATCAATTARTGTCAWCATATACTATGAAATGGGAGCTRTTCTGGAGCAACAGCTATTGAACCACTACATCAAACTGATTTTACCTTGCTAGGATTGCRGGTGTTCATCACAGAAAAGACAGTGGTTAGCAAGTAAGAATCCCAGTTCAGGTTACAYTGCATTTTAGAGGAAAGATTTGTGAAGGTATGGATAAGTACTTAGGGCCTAAATTCAAGCAACATAGACATTAACTGGGAGCCAAAGAATGGCTGGGATTTGTGTTTGCAGAAAGATATTTGCAGCATCACTGAGGTACAGGTCTCTCAGAGAAAGTGCTCACCACAGAGCTGGGAACATGCAACTGGCTGCCCTTAAACAGAACCCTGACAACCCAGAAACTCAGGCATGGCAGTTTCAGATTTCCCATCTCARTTATGTATGTGTTGAGCGTGAGGGGCAGAATGTGGCTGCCTGAGCTGAATGATCCACTGTACATGCCCCTTTTTAAAAGACATTTTGTAGTTAAATGAATTTATAGCATTTTGGTAAGGAGACAGTCTTTCAAATGTATATTCAATAAGCATATATGAGATGTGTCTTTCCTCACCCCTYTGGACACAGAAAAACTGCTTTCAGGCCATTTTTATGCCTGACTTAGACCTTGCACCTTACTTCCTCTGTTGATAGTGTGTTGAACCAGAGTCTATCAACCCCTATAGGAAGAAATTTGAATCACTTATTGCTGYCTTGATGTTAAAAATTAAGAAATTTTGACACCACTCCTCCTTTAGTAAGTGAAGCGAGGTGGGGATTAGAGACCTCATCCTGTGAAAGATGTTTGAAAAGTGCTCATGTCTTTCCATCCCTGCTATAGAAAAGCTTACATTCCTGGCTTAGACTAGGTGGTTAAATCCCAAACTTGCAAAATTAAATGTGATGAAGGTCACTCCACATTATAAGAGATTCAGAAGCTCAAAGCCTGTTGCCTCCAGGTCTTCCATTTTTAAATTTTTTTTAAAAAAATATTTTTGGATGCGTTTCCAGAAGTTCTGCCACTTCACAGGAACATAATCCAGGTGTTTTAGCATGTTCAAATGTACTGTGACCTTTGAGATTTCTTACTGGTTTGTTTACAAGAAAGCAAAAATAGTTAACTGTCAGTTTYAAAACCTTGCCCACCCTTCTGATGTCTCTGTATAACAGAACTTGGTAAACCAAATTAATCCCTGACAAGTCCAATGGGAACATATTTAACCAAATGGCACAAAACAGAAAGAGCAAGTAGAATTTTGCAGCAAGAGTTTCTGAATGTGCTTAATGACTGAACACACAACACAYACAGGTACCTTTGCCAGTTTTAAAAGCAGTTAGCTATAAAACTTGTTTTCTTTTGGAAAAAAGCTCAGTTAGCAAACACACACTSACCAAATAATGAGAGTCAGAGGCCACCAGTATCTGACCCAGCATAAACTTTACTCTTGCTGTAGCATGTAAACCTGCAGCTAAGCAGGTAAATCAAGATCTCCAGCAGGGGCTGCGCAACAGCACTGCCAATTGCCTYAGATTGCTAAATAAGTATTTGCAGTTGGATAACCTTAGTGTTTGCAGTGTTCAGGCTATTTCCAACCACATTCAGGGGAGAAAAATTGGCAGCTTTATTTGAAAAACTCTCAGCTGGAGGTGAGGTGTGTGTGTGGTTGGTACATATGCTAAATCTACTGTTCACGGAATATTTTTGAACTGCATCACCATCAGGGCTTTTATGCTCACTGTATCTCTATAAATGCTGCTAGGACTTTATGGGAGATGTGTGCTTGATCTACAGCCTTGTGATTGCCCTACACCCAAACAAGCACCTTTGTATCTTTGCACCATTGCAAGACATGGCAGTTTTTCCCATTACTTTTTAAGCCCTTGGTCTTTARTATTGTGCACTTAGGCTTTAAGAAACTATTTTTTTTTCCTCCCATCTGTTTTGTGCCCATTATGGATTAAATCCCACACTGACGTTCCAAATCAGCACTAAACATGTAATACCATAGGAGAATTCTCCTTCCCTAGKGTTTCTCATTCATGAAAGCATTCACATTAACCCAAAGTCTCACAAAGCAAGTGGCCATTTCTCTGCACAGTATTCCAGGCCAGTCATTTTTGTAAAAACTTWATCACTGTAGTGTTATACTTTTCATAAATATATTAAGGTTTAGATTTGCTTTTCTGCCCCTTACTATAGACTGGTAAGATGTCAGTAATGAATATAACACAATGTTGCCCTGAGCAGTCATTCCTAGTTCAGAACCCATTTCAATGCCCCAGAAAGTTTACATCATTTTGTCTAATAAAATATTTTGGACTTGTGGAAGTTAAATTTTTTCTATCACTTTTACTTAAATTTCTCAAGTCTGTAACTGAGAATTTTCTAAATATCTGTTTTTCCATCACTACACCAGGACTTCTCAGTGATGAAGTTTTCAGCTGAGAAGTAAATGTTTCTTTCTCAGATCATAGACCAGGCAGTCCAGAATATTGTAAAGCAACGGAAGCAATAACTAAAATAAATGGTCTGAAGGAAAATAAAGAAAAAGGATATGAACAGATCTCTCTAWAAAATAAAGTGATCATAGACCATCCACTGTGATTTCATTGTTGTTACTGGGTTTATTTAAAATGTCTGAGTAAGAGAGTCAGTGGTTTGCCATGAAGATTCTGAGTCTTTATGGTCTGTTTGTTTTAAGGAAGAGGCAAAGATGTTGGTATGTGCAAATAAACTAGTGATTATAGCACCTTCTCCAGAAATACTGGAGGTTGATTTTAGACTTTTGACTATCAAAGAAGACTTAAAATATTCCTCTTAATTACCTGAACTTTCAGCTACAGAACAGTTTTGAGATCTGTGCTTCCCAGTGAAGCTAGACTAGCAGAGAAAGGGAAGGAAGGGCCACTTACTGTCACATCTAATGACTGAAGACTCCACTCCCTTAMCTCAGCCCTGAAAATTAGACAAGATGCAGGAAGAAAAAAGAAATATTCTTTGGAGCTTTTCTTGCTGTGTACTTCACAAAAACCATCAATCCCCTTCAAGTGAGTKCACTCCTCCAGGATAGCTGAGAGCTGGGATGAATGGAAATGTTTCATTATACCTGACTGCAGATGCCTACAGTGAAGGTTCTTGTGTGCTCATCACTCCAGGCTCCTTTTGTTATCAGTGGAAAGAAAAGCTGCTTTAATTTGCAATTCATCTGACCTACCTTGTGTMTCTACTTTAGARTAAGATGAATAATGCTCTGAAAGCATCTCTGTCTCCATTTACTACACAAAAAGCCTGGGTGAGTGGGTCAGGAGCAGTACAGGAATGAAAATAGACAGACACTTCTAAAAGAGCATCCTTCCTACCCTGAAAATGGGAACATTGGAGACATGAGACCGAATTTCCCTTTATCAGTGCTGAACAATATACAACAGGGAACCTGAAAACATGGCTTRTATCAGAGGACTAATGTTTGAATCTCTGTGGTTACGAATATTTTCTCCTATATCCTGCAAAGTAGCAATAATGCACTTAATCTTTGAAGAGGACAATGTTAGAAATTCTGAAATGCCCTGAAATGACAGTAGTCAAAGTGCGTATATCTAAAGAGAAGCAAAAAAATTTTTTTGACAGTAACTGATAAAACACATTGAAAGTCAGTGCATTTCATGTTGTTTTTTCTAATTTTGGGGGGTTTGCMGCACTCATAATTAGGTGCTGCACCGTATCTGTATTATTCATATCTGTCCATTATTCAGGACAACAGCAAATCTCCTATAAACTATCCTTGMTATAGAATGGGATAATCTATTTTACCAACACAGATCTTGTAATAARTACTTTCCCAAGACATGTAGGCATATGAATACTATGTGTTTATATACTTTGAATTAAATGGAAGCCTTATTATATTTTGCAGGACTTTTTCAGGGGATAAAATGCTCAATGGTAGACAGCCATGGGGGCACTTAAAATGTTTCTTTTTTTGTAAATAGGCAGTAAAATTGCACTGTAGCTTTTCTGAACACTTGAAATTCAGTTTCTAACTTAGAGAACTTCAATAGTTTAAATATTGCATAAAACTTTTAAATTAATCTCTCTAAAGGATTAGATCTTTGCAGTATTTTTTTTAATGTGTTATAGCTTCTTTTGTAAGGATCTTATTTGCAAAGCATTGAAGCTTAGAACCTATAGCATAGGTCTCTTTCCATGCCAGGTGACTGGGAGTTAGATGACCTTGGGAGCACCTGGTTCAAGGTCTGGCTGCAATCCAAAGCATGCTTAAATTCACTGTTAAAACGGTGTTCAATCTGATATCAATCCATCAAGAAACTTTCCCTGTTTCTGAAACAACAGCTAAGGAAAGTCAGTGGGTTATCATTCCTTTGATATATTCTAAAGAAATATCATCATATGGGTAGTTTGCTGCCAGACATYATTCTGCTGGGTAGATTATAATGTACACCTGAAAATGAAGCTGTAATATTTAGAAGTCAAAGTTGGCAAGTGCTGTTCAGGAAAGATTGTGGTCCAGCCTTATCTAAGATAATTGAGTTTTCTGCTTCCATTTGCAAGTTATGACATCTCTTTATATTATTATTTTTTTATCAGGATGCAGTGATAATTTTGGGCTTGTTCTGTGATCTAGAGTAGTCTTTAGCATCTCAGTTTCCATAGAAATAAATTAGGTTTGAGCTTGTATATACATTCATGCATTCAGCCTTTCATCCTCAGACTTTTCCAGTGCCTAAGTATGCGAAGAGCCCAGCAGCCTACTTATCAGGAAAGAATCAGAATATTGTAGGAAAAAATAGGACTAAAAAGGATGTCAGGTGGTCAAGTAGTCCACCTTCCTGCCCTAGGGTGGGATTAACTCAACCCAGACCAAATACCTATTTGTCTAACCCAACAARGCAGATTGCCTGGGGAGGCCCTGCAATCTCTGCTAGTCAATCATAAATAGAGACAGTGCAGATCAAAACTGCTCACTCTGCCTCCGAGCAACCATGCACACATGGTGCACTCAAGGAAGGACAAGCTAAATCCCAGAAGATCTTTAATGATACAGTCTAAAGCCTGAGATGTCAGTTAAACTCTTTGATGGGACAGATCCACCCAACATGATGTAGGAGAGACTGCAGCAATTCAGAAGGTTGCCTGTACCAAATGCCAAAACATGTATTTCTACCATCCAGTCTTAAAGAACCTTTATATAAAAGAAACAAAACCAAGACAAATACACTGTTCTTTTCCATCACTCCCTTTTAAAATAGTCAATCSATCTGAAAATMAGGGTGTTAATGGAACATGTGCTGCTTTGGGAGAGGCTTTTTCTCTAATGTTCTGACTTTGTATGTGTCCATGAAGGATYAGTGYTGCTCTCTAACACTTTGTRTTAGTARCTCTGTTATGATTTATTTAAAGAGAATGCATTTTTATTATTTTATTTTGCAGAAATGACAACACTTTGTTTGAAGGTGTCTTAGTTTTCCACTGTTTTAAATATTTTGACATCAGTGCTCAAGGGACTCTGATTGGAATAMTGAGAATACCTATGTATTAGCACTAGCTGAACTTTTTTTGCTGTCTTTATTTAATTGTTGTTTCTAGTTATTGGTACATTTTCCCAGTTTCTACCTTTCATACCTACTTCTGTTGCTTTCCAAACAGGACKAATAGGAATCTGTGTTTCTGYTCAGAAGTGTACTCCTTGGGTGGTTCTAGGCAGGTCTCTTGTATTARAAAARGGGCTTTTGCACARGAAGAAACACAAACAAGTRGTAAAATACAGGATCTAGAATGAAAATGCTATAGAATGCACAAGAAATGAAGCCTGTTTTATATAAAACATAACTTTTTATAAGCAGTAGAGATGCAGGGCCCACTACACACATGGAGTTATGTTTGGTAGCAAGCAGAGTTTTCTTATTTTTTYCTTCAAATTCTAAATACATTTATCTGTATCAGGTGTCCCACTGGAAACACAACCCTAGAGACAGAAGAGTAAACACAAGTTTCCTAATCTTGCTAAGATTCAGTGCAAATACGTGGTTCAAGCTGTAGTCCAGAAGTGCTGTCTAAGGCTCTTAGATGCCTATCTTACCACTCATGCTGAACTCTTGCATTACAGGCCACCACCTAAACAACAACATCCTGTTTTCTGGCTGGAGGGGTCATAGACTTGTCCTGTAGTGCTTCCAGAGCTGTGCTGCCTGAATTTCTTTTAAAGCACCTGAAATGTGCCCAGTACGTGTCCAAAAGGCCATAGGTATTCCTAGAAGATTTTCATAAGCTGGAGCCAGCATGATCAGTAGATTACAGGGCTCAGGAGACAACTGATTAAACTCCCACCCAAAAGCACACTCAYAGAAACATCCCCCACTCCACCAATTAGATCTATTTTTATTTAAAGAAATTAATYCTGCCCTAGCAAGCAGTCAGGCAGAGAGGATGGGGGATACCCAGGGCTGATCAGACAGCCCTCAGAAATATCTCAGGGAGTGATCTATCTGTTAGATGCTTATAGCACATGTGTAGCATGTCATGCTGGTAGTATATGAACTCTCAGTAAATGCTGACATAAAATCAAGTTTGCTTTTTAAAAAAAAGTAAAGTAATAATAAAGTAATAATGCTGAGAAATTCAGCTACTTAGGTCTTCATGTCTTCACACCATTTCTTTTCTCCCCTATATTTTTTGGTTAGATTCCTTGAGAGGCATTTAAATGCTTAAGCATAGGTGTCCAGTGGTCTCAGGTACCACACAGAACCTTGAGACATCAAACTAGGCTRGTAAATATGTTACTGGACCTATGGAAAAAGTAGCTACAGTCTTATGAAGCACAGAGGCAAGAAAAATACCACAAAGACATCTTAAAAAATGCTACTGGGTATGCTTAGTAGCATCCTTCATATGTCTCAGACCCTCGTTTCCTGTGTCCAGTATAAATTAYTTATTAGCAGCTCCCTCCTAAACAAATACAGGCCAGAATTCTCAGGTGGTGAACAGTCATGAGCAAATGGGACCCAGGACTGAACTCCACTTTTTCACTGCTGTCAGAATCAGGAGTCAATGACATCACCTGATCCCTTCTGCCTCAGTTTGTTAAAAAACACCCCAGAAACACTCCATGGACTGCCATCTTTGCTGTTAAAGCAAAAACCCAGCTCAGTTGCCACCTCCCCYCCCAGCTCCTTCTCTTTTCCCTGGTGTCTGACTCACAAGAAGTACTTGCTGCTCTCACAGTCTTAACCTTCTGTCTGTCCTTCACTCTAACACCATGAAGGGCTGCAGCTACTCTGCTGTGCCTCTAGCACAGCGAAAAAAGAGCTGCAGGCATTGCCAGCTGAGAGGCAGAGAAGGGAGCAGCACAGGCATTCCCACCTTTGGTCCAGCTCAAGCATGTTCCTTGAGATCAGACAACAGAGCTCATGCCAGGACACAAAGGAGACCTTCTCACATGGAAAGCAGTCCCAATGATATCACACGGAGTTCATTCTGCATTTTCAGGACAAAGCTGCTTGGGCCTGATGAAAATCAGAGAAATAGTAGACAACTATTGTACGTAATTTCAGTAGAATCCATGATTTGGTAATACTGGGAATGACTAAATATGCCTGACACTTTATTAGAAACAGCTGGGGAGTGTTGAAATCACTCATTTAGATTTGACTGAACCAAGATCTCTCGATAAATCACACAGTTACATGATCAGTGGAGGTGTATGGGGCTTATGCAGGCTGCCAAACAAGGACTGTAAAACAGATCAGAGCTTTGCCTGAACAAAGTAATCTCTTCCCAGCTACAACAAGCGTGAGTTGAGGGGAGGCCACACAGCAGGGATAAGCATRTTCTGCCTCCTGCTGCTGCTCTCARGGAACAAGGGCCYCAGGTCTGCATGAGCAGAGATGATGGGAGGAAGGCGAAGAATAAACAACAGGACAGGTGGATGGAGGAAAGGGTTGGGCGCCATAGATGTTAACATCTCATGGTGATCCTAATCTTGTTTGTGAAATATTGAAAGTTCTTTAAATTGGGTGGGAAAGGAAAGAGAGGTGGGACAAAAGACCTGGAAGTGGCTAAGAATGGACAAGGAAATTTAGGAAAAATTAGGCGGTATGAGATAACAATTTGAATCATTAGTAACTGTTTGTATACTCTTGTTTCTACCAYGCTTTCTTGTGTTAAAAGTGTCTATTTTGCTAGCAGAGGTCTCARAAGTTGCAGTTGCAATGAAAARTTACATTGTGCCTGTTTTGAGTGGGATTTTTTGTTGTGTTTTTAAATGCAAGAACGACTACAGCTATTATAGTTTGTAATTAAAGCTGAAAGCTTGTGCTTGCTTTTATTATGTGCAGGCCAAGCAAAGACAACAGAGCTTAACTCTGACAGGTAATTTGACAGAGTAGTGAGCATTAGTAGCATGGTTTAGTGCTTTATACCAATTCAGCAAAAGGATTTGGCTGTTCCTGCCCACAGCTAYTCCCGACTTTTCTTCTCAGAAATTCTTAAATTGTCAGGAATGTATAGTAACTAAAATTTATGGTCTATTTATAGGTACAAGAACAAGTGGAAGGCCTGATAACCTTAGCAGTGCCTTTACAGTAGAGTGGAGCTCTGTTCTTTCTCATATGCACACGCCCAGCAGCCAGCCCTAAATATATTGATGTTTTCACGTGCACATACATAAGTATCCAGTGACAGTAACAGCAGTGAACCAAGATAGACTTTCAGAGTTTTTCCATTTGCAGAGTGGATGACCTTCAGAAAGCCATCTMATCATGATCCTGGTAGACATTACAAGCCTTTTTATAAACTCTAYAATRCWTCAGTTAATWAYCTCAGGAAACATATCTTCAGTGCTTAAAAAGCTTGTTATTTTAGATCAATATATTCATCTTTTGAAACTTCCACATCTTTTCATGTTGGTAATGTGTTTGTAACTTCTTTGCATTTTAGTTCATTATGAGACTCAGAAGCATTAACCCTGGAGCAATGTGATTTTCATGCATTTCATTTAACATGAGACATACCTGTGCTGGCTGCATTCAGCAGACAGGCACAAGGCACACCCATGAGAGAAGGCACGAGACAGACACACCAACAATGCTGCTGYGAGCTCCTGCAGCAGCAGGTTCAGGGATGCAGGTCCTGCATGAGGCTGGACAGAGTGAGTCAGACCTCTTGGTGCCCTCAAGGCCCTGACAGAATCTGCGAGAGAACTTTTCTGAAGTTTGCCTGAAGAAGCATTGAACTTGCACTGTCCAGTATGAGTCATGATGGTAAGAGGTGGAAGGATTTGTCTGGAAGGCCATCAGCTGAGCCAGGCTTGCTCTGCAAATCATCCTCTGGCTGCTAATGGCCCCTGTGGCACCAGACACATGAAGAGATTGTTTCTGTTTTGTTCTTAGTTGAAAAAGAAGCATTGGAGTGACTAAAGCAGAAAGCAGCAGGGACTGAAAGGWGAGCGAGTATTGCCTGAAAGTGATAAAATAAAATAGTAATGTGGAAAGAGCAGAAACCTCCTCCTGTTTGAACAAGGGAGGAAATGGAGCAAAATTTGGATGTGGTCACAAGGGTCTCTAGTAAATGGAGCCTGGAAGTAATTCAGGATTCCTGAGCCTCCTCTGTTGCTGGCAAAATATGTCTCTTCTTGATTTAGAAGTTGACAAGTGTRCCACTATTAACTAAAAAGAATCCAAAGAGCAAAATTCTGACAATGGACCTTGTGGGTCACTGTAATGCTACATAATGGATTTTCTAGGGGGGGTCAGTTTCTTTTTTTCTTTAAAAAGCCCAAGATTTTCCATTAACATTCCCTCTCTCCTCCTTTTACTCCTCCTGCTAGATTAATAGAYGAATAAATCTGCAAAGTCAAACATTCACAAATATGTAAATGCCAAGATGAATGTTACTTTTGCAGGAGAAGAAACCTCTGCTGGTGTTGCCATCTGCCCATGTACGCAAAGGCAGGTAGCTTATTTTTTCCCCTAATCATTGCAAAAGAGTCGTGACCAGCCCTGTGTGATCCTTATGGAACAGCTGCCTTACTCCTAGAGAACATCTTTGTGTCAATCACTAATTCATTCAAGAAAACAAGTGCAAATAAATAAAATATTTACAGCTCAAGTGATCTCTCAGTTTCAGCTCTTTTTCTTCTTTCCTTCCTGTTACCTCASATTTATCCTTGAATGAATCCAGTAACTCCAAAGGCTACTGCTATGCTCTTTGATAGATGTGTTTCAATACTTAAAATATACTGGTCCAGCTCTCCCAAGTCACTTTCTGAAAGTAATGGAAAACAAAACCCCTCCTCTTTTAATTTCTTCATGTCTGATTTCAAGTAGATTATGTTAAGCATGTTTTGGCATCAGGTTATGTATTTCTGAAAAGAGCAGATTTAAAGTGCATCATAAGGTGGATGGCTTCCACAGCTCCGTGTGAGGGGGAACCTTTTTGTWCCTCTGTGAATACACCAACTGGCTTGATAAGTGTGTGCTACAAATCTTGTCAAGCAGGACTGCAGGCTCAAATAAACTTTCTGGTCTCTGATCTCAAATGGAATGTTTTAGTGTGGCACCACGTGTTGTTAATTCATGACTAAATATTTAACAAAGGCATAAATTGTGGGGCCCTATTTCCTGGGCAGAAGGACACTGCTCCTGTCTAAAGTTTCCAAATCATAGAACCAAATTTGATTTAGCAGTTTGGTATAACTGCTCTGTGAGCAGCTTGATGATTTTAATCTAGACTACAAGCATTTAAGTTAAATGTCTTCTGAGAGAGATTCAGCACATGAAATCCTCACTGAGGAGAGTGGGAAGTGATGAGCCCCTCAGAAGTGGGAATGTACACTTTGAGGGWTTGTATCTTTATTACTCAACAAAGCTGTAAATTATTTTTACAGACTACTTTTGTGGATTCCCTTACTTTAATTCCAAAATGAAACCACCTACTCTTAGACATTTTTCCCTGTTCTCATCAGCAAATTATTAAATCACCTGGAAATCTGAAGAAAAGTAATCAGTACTTAGGAAAGAAGTATTTTTATCATGTAGCAAATGCAGTTCTCAGTAGTGGACGTTCTTATAAGTAGCAAAAGAGAATGCATTAACACTGCTTGCATTAAAAGATGAAGGGTTTGATTTTTCCTCTTCAAATGTGGATATATACAACTCAAAGAGCCACATCCAAAGCAGTTATGCAAGGTCCTACAATGGCTARACATTAAGCCAGCTTGTGAAGCTGAGCATGAGATTCATCTCATGTTAAAGCAGAAGCCTAYATTTGGTGAAATGAATCTCATTTCAATGGTTAGACCTTCACTGATTGTGTTAGGAACTCAAATATATCAGATACAATATGAATATTCAGATAAATGAGTCCCATTCATGCTGCCTTTAAATCATTGTCCTGCAAAAGCTGTGGGATCCCAGGGCTTTCTCTTCTTATTTGTGTAATAGAATTAATAAAATAGTCCTGCAGCCCTGCAGAGAAGAAATTTTCCTTCAATTTTTGTGATGTAGACTTGTATTACATCAGCAGTATTACATTACTGCTTTCATTTTCTCCTAAATGCTCAGTTATTAGTCTTCAAAGCTACAAAAATCTGTACAACTGACTTTTCAAATCTAGAAAAATGACACTGCTTTATGCAAGTCTTAGAATGAAAAGGAAAATTCTAATTTTGAAGAAATAAAAGAAATATTAACTCATTTGCCACCTCTATTTTGTTGAAATTATTTTTGTGTTAAGTGCAGACCTCTATCTTATCTGGTAATAATGTTGACATGCTTAAATAGTTTGACAGTGAAAATGCAGAKAAGCTGGTTTATATATAATAGTTTATCTGTCCAAAACATCACTTTTCAGATTTAAAAATTTATCCACTAATGCAATGAATACTAACTAGGTGAATTAGATTCTATCAGTGTTAAAACTCTTTCTTCTMAGGGCCAAGGAAAGCTCTAAGAAATCCTGTCCAGGAATGCATCTATTTAGATGACATAAACATTTGTATTCTGAGCACAACTGCTGTTTCTCTCTTACTGATAAATTCATCCTTTTCCATGCAGAAATCTCCCCTCCCTACTACAGGGGTACTTTTTATTCTAGAAAAAATYAGAAATCATTCCAATCCTTTTTGTTGTTTGTAAGTACACTGACTGGCTCTCTATACTCACCTGGAAATGTTTCTATTAACAGAGTCCCTCAACGACTAGATTCTAATTTAGGTTCCTGCCTATCAACTTTCTTTCCTCCTCATTTTATGTTTATATTTTGTTTTCTCAATTGTATTCCATTTTATCCCTGATGATGACAGTTGTGTGGGTTTTTTTTTTCTTGTTATTTTAATCTTATTATTTTAATCTTATTATTAAGACTAAGATTCTGGGTTTTTTTCTTATTTTACCAGATCTTATTTTAAGAATATCAAATAAATAGTAAAAATAAAGCCTTTTTTCCCTAGTAGTAATTTTTCACTCCTCATTCATTCACTTCATAGCCATTCTTAGCCCTGTGAGTAGTATTAATCTTTGTGACTGTCTTGTTTTCGGAGCTGAAAATAACCCAGCAATGCTTACTCTCACTGTCTGACTGTTAACTCAGTGACCTCTTATCATTTGTGAAGAGCTTTCATTCAATGTTTGCCCTTCTCAGATATAGGACTTGGAATTAGGAGACTGTAATCTGTATAGTTAGAAAATTCCAAGGTTGATTTAATATTAGCAACATAAGGACCTTCAAACATTTCCTTTCAGTTTGAAGTCCCTCACAATGCCGTGATAGATAGATGCTAAAAAATCCCAACAAGATAAGCAAACAAAAAACCCCAACACACAAGGAAAAAAAAAACCCAAAAAATTAGTTGTTCTGTCTGACTTGCATGGATGTGATGGGACTACAGACATTTGCACATTTGTTAGAACTGTGCTCTGTAAAAATGTACTGTATTTTTGTGCTCAGGTATTTTTGTGCTTTTTACACAATCTGCTACCTCTTTTCCCACATTTTAGTCACTGGATCTTTTCCTAAACAGATTTGGACACTGAATGTAAGCCTCTATTACACAGAAATGTTTAACATGTTCTAGTATTACTAAAAAGAATATTTTTTTTTTCAAACCTTGGCTGCTTCGGTCCCTCTTTTTCATCACCAAGATTCCCCAGCAAGCTGCAAAAAGGAATTTTTTTTTTAAATTATTACTATTTTATTTATTTATTTTTWAATCTRAATAATTCTTCCAGTATTAGAAACTATCAGTATCTCTTATGAGGAAAAAAAAATGGTTGCCATCTGAAACTTGGCAAGGTTCTGTGGTCTCTGCTGTCACAACAGCATGATGACATCTGCCTATGTCACCCCTTCCCTGGTGAGACCTGCCAGCACACTTAACCTACCTTTCTGCTTGTATAGCTTCAGTGAAGCAATGGGATTCTCTGTGCAGCCCCTTGCAGCATCTGAATATAACCAGTTTCTAGGCATTTGCTTGCTTGGGGCAAGAATAGTTAGGTCTAAATTTAAATTCTCCCTCTGAATGCCAACTCTTCCCATGGATATGTCTTCATGTTACACCCCCATTGAACTCTGCAGAAGAGTGAAGATGCTGTTTGGGAAAGGAACAGTGAGCCAGCTGCCCAAAAAGATCTCCACTAAACAGAGGATCTGATGAGTGTTTTTTGTCATATGCTGTTTTGAGAACTACAATTTAGAGCAAAAGAAAAGAGAAATACAAGGAGTGCTTCCAGGAATGTCAGTCCTGATGAGATGTGTCCCTAAGGTCTGTCAGTGTTGCCATCAATCTCYGTGAAGCTCAGTAGCAATAAAGCTGTAATTTACCATTTTCAAAAGACATTTCTATCAACTGGGAAAAAAACCATTCTGATGTTTGCCAGCTGCTAATGTTATTTTTGTTGTAGTGAYAGGGATGTTAAGATCCTTCAGCCAAAACTTAAGATTTAATCTGCTCATCTGAGGATGAACACTTCAAGAATGGTCA